>OZ002744.1:84228305-84670651 GCA_963924295.1 Dioctria rufipes
GATGACCAAGCATAACGAAAAAATATGATTCAAAAATTTTAAGTAGAGTTTCGGATTGAAGATGCAATCTGTAGGACATATCTCGCGAAGGGAAGTGAAGATGGAACAAAAAAAAAACTTGGTTGCGAAACATGAGAGGTCACCAAAATTGACAAATAAACTTTTTTCAGTTAGAAGATGACTCAGTTGATAAAATATAGTCAATATTTGTACAAACCAAAAGCGGATATTTTTCCAAACTAGGGATCGTTTAGAAAAATAAAATAAAACAGAGAAATGTACATAATATGGCTCGAGTTTCAATAAAAACAAGTAAAAAAGCTAAAATTGGTATAAGACCAATTCTTATGATACCCTAGATTAATTCCCGTTTGAAATTTCGTATGGTCACCCATCTGAGAAATTTGGATTTTTGCAGAGGTTTTTCGCATATATTTCTGGAATGGTTCGTCGGACAGAAATAATTAATATAACCAATTTTATAGGATTTCATATTCTGAAGAAGAAAATGTTTAGGACTGATCGTTTATGCAGTATCCGTAAAAAACTATATTTTTATATGGCAACACCAAAAGTGGGTTGCCTGATTTATTCCATTTTTCAAATTTTATTTGCTATTGCTATGAAAACAGTATGTGTCAAAGCTCTCTCTGTAAAAGCGTTCTGAGGCAGTGTGCCAATATGTAGTGGAAAAAGACATTTTTGTATGGCAACCTCACAAAGGAGTTGCCGGATTATTCTCATTTTCGAGCTTAATTTTACTTTTTTTTTTAAAGTACGAATTTTCAGCTCTCTAAGTACGTGCGTTCTCCAGTTATCGTGCCTACGTACGGACGGAAGGACGGACGGACGGACAGATGGACATGCAAAAATCAAAACAACTTTTAATTTTATGCATTTTTCTCTATTAGCATAATTTCTGTGCGTTACAAATAGAATGACAAACGTAGTATAACCTTTATACCATATTTCATCTAGGGTATAAAATCTCACATAGATGTCACTATACGAGATCTAAAACTGATGTCTCATTCTAGTAACACAAACTCATTTATCTGAAAAAGAAAAAAGAAAAGCCACATAAACAAACAAACATACAAACGAATAATTGAAAAAGTCTCAATGAAAAAGTGTCAAACATAAGAAGCCACTCCACCGTGGGAGGTGCACACTGCACGTTTTCCATGAATTGAATTGATTTCTCTGCCAGAATTGCATTGCGGTAAGGCATAATACCTCTGAATTTCTGGAAACTTTCATTGAGATCAACTTCCTTCATCGCAGGATGCAAAGGGAATTGGAAAATGTTTCCTCGATGAATTCATTTCTTTTCATAAAATCTCCCAATGTTCCCCTTTCAAGTTTATTTGTACTAAGAGTCAAAATGAGATTTTTCGTCATCCTGGTTTTTTTTTATGTTTTTCTTATATTTGTCTCAATGGTTGAACCCCAAATGAAGAATTTTTCGACTTTTTTAAGTTTTGTAATTTTGAAAATCAAATAATTTCACTGAACCTAGCTGAGAATCCACTTTGACTGCGGTAAAAACATATCTTTAGTCTTAAGATAATTTTATTCATTACGGGAATTTAGGGAATTTTCCTTTCTAATGACTTTATATGCAAATTAGCAGCATTTATTGTTGCATAATATCTAACACCTGGCTGTATGCCTCCGCCTACCAGGAATTCTTATTTTTGATGAAAGAAGGTTATAAGAAAGAAGTTTTCATTTTGAAAGACAAAAGTGAGTGAAAGTCTGAAGTTGATTTTGATTATGGTTGTAAATTTCGAAATTAAAAATTTTCAGTCCCATTCGTGGACAGCGGCCTTGACATTTTTTTTTTGTATTTTAGGGCGTAAATATTGTATTGCTAGTTGCGCATATTTTGAACATAATATAAATAATTTATATATTTAAATTCTGCTTGATGTTGTTCTTAAATTACTAAAAAAAAGTTAATTCTCATTCTTAAAGGAGATATCAGTTCTGTTCTTTTTTGCTCTGCAAGACAGAGTAGAACATAGTTTTCGCCTTCAGGTCAATACGATTTTTATTTTAAACAGTTGGTAATGCGTTTTACTTTTAATTTAATATCTATTAAATTTTTTTTCATAAAAATGAGGCCGTTTTATCTATCTATCTATATTAATTTTAATTGTGAGTTCTCTCAGTTTTCTCAGTTTCAACCTGGAACTCTGCTGAAAATTAACATTAATGTCAATGTTATTATCGTCTGTGGGTCTGCTGACTAGTCATCTCGTATTATTTAAATATACCTGGGTTTCATCATTAAACTCACTACTGCTACGAGTATTCTCGAGGTGCGCCCTATTCGGTTTCTAATCACAGTTGTTCATAGTCATCTTAAGACATGAAATTTGGAAGGTTAGAAGATCTTTCGAGGGGTCCTTCTCGCAAACAAACATGCCATCTAACTGCTAGAATTTACCAATGTGGCACACTGAGAGATGCCGAATAAATGTATACAGCGGTCATCATTAATAACAAGGAATAATATTTGTTTTATTTGCTTCCTGCACTAATCTGTCTCCTGACATAATAGCGAATATGGTAAGTGATTCTACCGGCTTTCGTTGGACAAATTGCAAAAGTTCTATTCCAAATAACTCCATTATTGTAGATGATCAGGACTGTAAAACTGCCTTCAGGTATCTTGGATACTATTCAACGATTGTCTATCGAGATCGAATCAATAAAAAAAAAGCAGATGGAGTTTTATAAAACAGTAAGTTCTTGTGTCGAATGAAGAAGGTAATCTCAACGCTTGATGAGCACAAAAGGCTAACTAAGCAGCTGGAAGATGAAAATAATCGAATAAAAAAAGTTTCGGCAGCACATCACTTCGCATAACAGTTATCGAAGAGCGTTTACTGGAAACTTTCATCGAAATTAAAAAGGTAACTCATCAACCTCACGAAACTGTACATGAACTTGTTCGCCATTTACATAGTAATCTCAGTCTACCTCTTGGAGACGGTGATATCATTATGGGATATCTTAAATGCGGAAAACGTCACGCGACGGAATTACCTGGAGCCAATATAAGTAAGTACTCCTTCCTGTTTATTAGGAATCGTATTTTTTTAGCATGTGAACTTGATAGAAATCTAACTGGTAATGCTATGGGAATCAATGAAAATACTAGAATTTATATTAATGAAAGGCAAAGGTATTCAAGCAGGAGAATGATTTCAAATTTTTATTGGTAAAAAACTCTAAAATTTATTTAAAAAAGGACGATGATACTAAGCCTTTTGTCATCAGAAGTATTGATTGGCTAGATCTAGTCGCTAAGACTTTCTGTACTACCTAATGATTTTGATATTGTGTGCTTTACGGAGGCTTTTTTGTGGACAGGTGACCATGACAGCGAATTGATTGATGATAGCTTTTTAGTATATAGAAGGGATAGAGTCCTCATACTCTCTGGAGCTAAATATGGTGGTGGCTACCTTGTTGCCATAAAGAGAAACTTTAATTCTGATCGTATTTACTCATTTGAAACCTTACCCGAAAACCTATGGGTTTCCATTAAAGGCAAAAGTTACACTCTCTTTATTTGTCTTGTTTATATTCCTCCTCAATCCTGCTCCGAGATTTATAACTAAGTATTCTCTACTATTAGTCACAAAGTATTAAGTTGTACTGATAATTGTAAGTTCCCGCTCCTAGGAGATTTTACTATGCCAGTTCTAAATTGGGCACCCAACATTATAGACAATTGGCTTGAGGCAGTATAACCAGGTCAACTGTACTCTTAGACTCCTGGATGTCGTTTGGTGTGACTTACCTAGTTACAAAGTTAATATTTCTACCTCACTTACGCCTTAGACGAGCATTGATGCGTAATACAATAATAATACAATGGAGAAAGGTATTGAAAGATTATACAAAAAACAAAAGACCAGGGCTGATGACATAACTAAGGGTTTAGCTAATTTTAAAAGAGATTCTGATAGGAAGACCAGAGGTTATTTAGAGATACAGATAAAAAATTTAGAAGATAATTTTAATGTTTTCAGAGAAGGCCACGATACATTAATTGATAAGTGTGAAGATTTTGAAACCGGATATTTCGAAAACAAAACATACGCGCAAATTGAGGAAGTTTATCTTGAGTATCTGTGTCTGCCTAAGGACAAAGAAGATATCTACGATGTTCCTAGGAATCAGGATAAGGAACAAACTTTAGTGGTGTAACACACTGAGTGCAATTTACCAAAAATAGAACTGCCGATGTTCGATGGCCAGTATCAAAACTGGATATGATTTAGGGATCTTTTCAAATCTGTTGTGCATGAGAATGAGAACATTTCGAAAGTACAGAAATGACATCATCTAAAGACTCACTTTACAGGTGAAGCAGAGCAATTAGTGCGTAACACTCTTATTACCTCAGATAACTATGAAATAGTATGGAAGTCCTTAAAACAAAGATATGAAAACAAAAGATTTTAGTTAACACGTATCTCCATTCACTATTTTCTCAACCTGATTTGAATAGTGAATCAGCACATGGTTTACGCAAACTTTTAGACCAAACTAATCAGAACTTGAAGAGATTAGAAAACCTAGTAATTGATTCAAATAGCTGGGACATTATAATTGTATATTTAGTAGTTCAGAGATTACCTGTAGAGACACACACGGCTTGGGAACAAAAGCTGGGAACAAAACGGACCCTCCATCTTTACAAGATTTGCTTGAGTGCTTAGAAATATGATTTAGAGCTCTGGAAGCTGTTGATTCAAACAAGTCCAAATCAGTTGGTTCAGCTTATCCAACTTCTTCAAACAGATTTCGTGGGTCAAGGCCTAACAAGACAAATTCGTTTCATGTTGCAACTCAACAGCTGTGTGCTCTGCAAGGATCAACATTCCATACGGCAATGTGTCAAGTATTTACAAATGAATAGTGCTGATAAAAATAATATTGCAAGAAGAAAGAGATTATGCATTAACTGTCTTGGACAAAATCACTTAGTGGCAAGGTGTTCCAGTACCAAGTCGTGTAAGAAATGTGGCAAAAGACATCACACATCACTACATGAAGGGCAACCAGAATAATTTAGGAATACAGATCAAAATAAAATAAGCAAGTATTCAAAGCTAGTACACGAGCCAGGATTAAACGAAGCAAAAAAAATTATGAGTCAGATCTCAAGACATTCCTCTTATACAACGAACCAGATGAGCGAATTGTTGTCGCAATTCCTTCAATAGGAGACCAAGTGCTCCTGCGTGCTCTTCTTGACTAGAGCTCTCAGGCTAGTTTCGTTACCGAAGCGGCAGTGCAAAGACTCAGATTAAAAAGGGAACATATATCAGTAAAGATTTCAGGTCTAGGGGGTATCACATCAGACTCATCCCGGGCCAGAGTCAAATGAATTATGCAGAGCAAACTCAAAGATGATTGAATAGAAGTATCTGCCTTTTTCCTAAAAGGGTTAACAACACTTCTCCAGCAAAACCGTTATCAAACCAACCGTGGGGATATTTGCGAAATCTTACTCTGGCAGACCCAAGATTTTACGAACCGGGAAGCATCAACCTGTTGCTGGGGGCTGATGTTTATGGCAAAATTTTATTAGATGGAATCCGATGGGGACCTAGAGGTTCCCCAATTGCTCAAAAAACACGTTTGGATTGAATACTTTGTGGAGAAACTTCCAATATCTGTAACAAAGATAAGAACGTTCAATTAAAGATGGAATTAGATCAAGAAATCAGAAAGTTCTGGGAGGTCGAATAGTTAACCAAATATCGTTTACTTGCCAAGGAAGAAAGAACTTGTGAGCAGTTCTATAAAGAGACAGTCAACAGGGCGTCAGATGGACGGTACACCTTAAAACTTCCCTTCACAAAATCTAACGAGAATCCAAAATTGGGCAAGTCGCGAGATATCGCAGTCATGCGTCTTCTACAATTGGAAGGACGCTTTAAAAAGAGCCCGGCTCTTCATCATGAACATAATAAATGTATAAACGAATATGTGGATCTGGGTCACATGGTTCGGGCGACATCAAAGAAATGGGATCACCGAAAAATAGACAA
Organism: Dioctria rufipes; assembly: GCA_963924295.1. Classification (NCBI taxonomy): domain Eukaryota; kingdom Metazoa; phylum Arthropoda; class Insecta; order Diptera; family Asilidae; genus Dioctria; species Dioctria rufipes. Next base: position 84,234,383 of record OZ002744.1, read on the forward strand.
AAATGGACAGTGCCGATATATGTGTTCCTATTTACCTCACCATGCAGTGACAAAGGAAGCTAGCAGCACCACACAGCTCAGGGTGGTATTCGATGCAACCAGAAAGACACATAGCGGTGTAGCACTCAATAATATTTTAATGAATGGACCAACCATTCACGAAGATATCATGGGTCTTCTAATTCGTTGGAAAAAGCACAAAGTGACTTTCACTACGGATATAACCAAAATGTACCGGCAAGTTAGGGTACATGAAGACGATGTCAATTCCCAAAGAATGGTTTGGCGCAATTCAGAAAGGGAGAAGATTCAAGAATACTGCTTACAACTGTGACTTTTGGAACGGCAAGCGCTTCGTTTCTAGCAATTCAGACATTGCATCAACTAGCAATATATGAAAAGGACTACTTTCCAATCTGATCTGAAACAGTTTTACACGAATTCTACGTCAATGATCTGATCTAGGGAGATGACGGCATTGAAACAGCACTGAAATAGCAAAATGAAGTCATACAATTATTGCAAAGGGGAGACATTCAGATCCAATAACTAACAGAGTTCTTTATTTATACGAATAACAAATCGTCAAAGTTCTCCCTATAATAATGTTATGAAAGTCGCGACACAAAAAATATTCAAATAAGGATATATCGATATAGTTCTTGTAGGGCTGGCTGCACCTTCTTCAGTTGACGAAAAGCACTCCCAGTCCTTTGTGGTTCCTTGGAAAATCACCACACTACACACATTGATCTAAATTTGGCATCATTTATCGCCATAAATCCAAAAGAACATAGTTGACTTGTTTAATGACAAAGCAATCGAACGAATTTAATTGAATTGGCGAATATAGCTTTTTTCGCCTCCTTCATAAACGGATTAATGTGAATTTTATTGACGTCTTGTATTGTGTGCACATTTGATATTTTCGAAATGAGCCTTATGAAACTGCACAAAGTAAGTGGAGTAGAAATTATTGGAGAGGTAGAATAGGATTTATGAGATAGGAATATTGTTTGTTAAGCGACTTACACTGTGAGGGTCCGTTCTGTGCAGAAAAATGCTCTCTTCTACTTTCCAGGGAGGATCTCAATGATGCGTGGGGTTGCTTTAATTTTTAAACTTCAGCAAATATCCTTCACATTATTTATAACAAAACATAACACCTATTTGCATTGATTTAAAAATACGTTCTCTCTCTCAGCGATCGATCGATATAATGAAAAAATTTCCTTCGTTTTCAACTAGGCTACTGTGACTTGAGACTGTCCGCATCTTTTATTACATTCGAGTGCGTATGAAACATGGCAATGTTGCTTTGGATTATTAGTTGTCATGATGGTTGTGTAAAATGTACATGGTGATGCTCTTAACAAAATAATAAAATAATCATACTCCTACTATTTTACTCTTTGAGTTTAATACGATAAGGACAACTAACGAAGAAATATAATGCACATTTGCATATAATTCACCGACCGTCAGTAAGAGTTAAATTTCATATGATAACGCTGATTCACATAAAAATGTTGGTTCCCATAACTTAGCTTTAAGGTAAATTGTATTTTAATACCGAATAAAATGAATGAAGACTTCACTTCTAGTTCAGATAAGGAATAATTATGTAGTTTAAGACACAATTCCCCACACCAGCTGTAAAGCTTCTAAGTTCAGCTAATAATCCTAGTATGTAATTTCATATGGTCGACCACCCATCTGTGGAAGTTTAATTGTGGAACTGACTTTTTGCACATATTTCTAGCATTGTTCGTCGGATAGAAAAAATGATGATAACCAATTTCATAGGATTTCATATTTTGAAGAACTCTTAAGTACAATAAAAACGTCCAGTACTGATATTTTTCAGAGTATACGAAAAAAAAAAATGATAACACCAATAAGCGGTTGCTAGATTTAGCCAATTTTTGCAACTGTATTTCCTATTTTTATGAAAACGTCGTCTACAAAATTTCATCTCTATGTTAACGCGTTCTCAAGCAGTGACCAAATATATAGCGAAACAAAAAATTTTTGTATCTCAATCCTCCGATTTGTCCCATTTTTTAACTGAAATTTACTCCCCTTTTTAAAGCAAAATTTCAGCTCTCTAGCTAAATGCGTTCTGGAGTTATCTGTCTCATAGATGTCGGACGGACAGACGGACATGCAGCATTCAACGTTATCTTTGTATGCTCAGCACATTTTTCTTTAGTAGATTTATTTCTATGCGCTACAAACGTAATGACAAACTAATATACCCTACAGATTTATCTTGGGTGTGTTTAAGTTAATTCAATAAATGGACTCCATTATCCTGAAGAAATTTTTTTGTAGCAAATCCATAAAAAACACCCCGCTCGCTCGCACAAACTTTCAAGAATAAAGTGAGAGTGAAAATATTTATGTCATTACAGCAATCGCCGACCTTCGTCCGATTGCTTTTTAGTCACCCACTAGCCAAGCAGCAACCAAGGACATAAAACTTTGCATTGAAAGTGTTATGCATGTATAGTTCCCACCACCGCAGCATATTGTAGTTCGAAATTATCTTTGAACTTGTCGTTTATTTGTCATTTGTAATTTTTTTCCAGAATAACAAATTTTGTGTGTCCTTTTTGTTGTAAAGAAAACTGAGCTCAGAGCTAAGTTGACATCAGTTTAATGCAGAAACCGCTTGGACCAAGGGTTAGACTTATCCATTAGCAAGATATGATATTTTGATTTTTGTCGTTTAACTGTCGTTATTTATTCGCTAAAACCAAAAATTTGTCTTTCTCTCTTTTTTAAAGAAAAGTGGTTGCGGTGTTAGTTGACAATAGATTACGTAGTAACTTAGTGCTTCTTGGCTAATATTTCTCGGATTGTAAAATAATATATTTTGGTTTTTGTCGTTAATTTGTCGTTAATTACTTGTGAAAGCCAAAACATTTTTCGGTTCATATATTCAATGGTTGCTTCGGCGAAGTAGTTAGATAACGTCTATATTACCCACAACTCTCTTTACCAACTTTGTTGGAGTCCCGTATTGACCTTATTTCAGTGCATTTTAATCTCTTTATTTCACAATGTGGATTGGATTTTCTATCTTTTTTTATATAAGAGTTGGAGGGCTTGAGTAGAGGGATAAACTTCATATTACCCATAAAGTACTTCCTCTGAAAACACAAAGAAAGATAGCCGATATAGATTTTGTATTCCAATTACCATTCTTTATTGCAGCTTAAAATAGTTGTCAAAATTGTACTCCAAAGCTTCTCCTGTTTTTGTGCCGAATATAAATCTCTTGGTATAAGAACTTTGACATAAAAGATCCTGACTTCGCAATGGCTCCCATAGCATCTCTAAAATATAATATTTCTGTAGCTATCTATTCTAAACCAATCCATTGAAGCTCAATAAATTACAGGGATCTCGCCTTTTATCTCAAAGTGGTTTTTTAAATTTTTTCTGTTGGTGTTCCTTGAAATGCTAAAGCGTTCTATAAATTGGAAAACGGCTACTTCTGATTTTAAGCTCCATACATAAGAAACTAAAAAAACTTTTTTTTTTCATGGAAAAATTACAGGATATTATAAGGGTTTTCAAAGTTATATTCTATGATTTTAAGAGTTCTCTGATTTTAAGTACAGGCATAACAATTCTCTACTAAACAACTGTTCTCATTTGAGATGTATGGGTAGAAATATACAGGAATTAACATATTTGCTCAATTTATTCAAATTCTTACAAGATTACGTTCGAAAGAATTTTATTGGATGGTCGTGTGGTGGCAGAAATGAAAAGTTCATATTCCTCCCAAGTAACTTTAATACTTGTTAAGAAAAATAAATCCTTTATTTCCATGGTTCGAGTGGGTTACATTCATTAATTTCTTTTTTTATTTTTTCATTTAAAATTAACTAACTAATTAATTAACTTAATTACTTTGAGGTGCTTGTTCAAGTCTAAAGGCTAAAGACCCAAAATAATTTTTTTTTTTTTTGTATTTATATAAGAGCTCAACGTTCATTTTATTTCGGGGTTGCCTAAGCTAAAAAAAAAATAGTCTCTCTATGAGAAAATACCCCGGCCCATGACTCCCCGAACTCCAGACCATATAAATAGGCTATGACCAGAGAAATATTTCGATCATGGATTATTCCTGTATTGCTAGTGGGAATTTTTTCCCTGTCTTGTTTTTTTTTACGCAAATATCGTATCAATGAGAGCGAATGAGCCTTCCATATTTCACTGTCTAGAATGATGCTAAGTGCCTACATATTCATTTAAAGATAGAGGAGGATTCTCAACCATCCATTTCCTGAGCGGCTAGAATTTTCTTATCTCGGATGTGATGTGGTAAAACTAAAAATCGATACATACATGAAACGCCGGACCATTAGGTCACATCTTATCTTACTTTACCCTTTTCTATGTATATATGTCTGTACCTAAATGGAGTTATATCAACTACTTACCAGGAGGTTGGAGGAATAGAGTCAGTAGAGTAGAGGTAGCTCATTTATATTCCAATTAAAGTCAGAGAAGCATTCTATTCAAGATTACAGATAAGATATGCGTATATCACCTTACCTGTGGTTGATTATGGTTCCGTTGAAATTATTACGTTTGAGGTTCTTTAGTGCAGAAATGAGTGAGACTCGACAGGCATGCAGGGTATTCACGTAAAATAATGAGTAATATAATTAGCCGTATAAATCGTAAGGTAAAGTAAACCAAATTAGAGTATCGGTCGCTATTGATTTTCCTTCCCAAAAAGTAATCGGTATTTAAATACCCATTTCATATCTCTGGTATGATTGCAGGTAAAATCTGAAAACCTTATGGCCAACTTCTATAACATATATAAGCGTCCAGATAAAATTTCAAGACAATCCTACCATGGGATCTATTGGCATGCTTTAATGGATTAAGCTACAGTTTCCAAGGAAATATGGTCGCGCAATTGAGCATGGCTTTTGCGCAACGGAAATACGTTCGCCCTATTTACGGTGGAATGTGGCTTAGTGTGATTTCCCACAATTACGTTTATAAAAATTGCATAGTTTGTGTTATATCGTCTGTCTAAGTGATTTTCCCAAGAATTACGTTCCAATAGTAAAAAGATTTGATTACACATTTTATAAATTTGAAAAAAAAAACTTTAAACATTTTGATCCCTGCGCGATTGCGCTCTTAAGCGTGACAAAGGCACCTGCACAACTATATTGAAGTAATATAGCAATTAGTACCGATTCTGCCGTCGGATGTGAAAACAGCCTAATAACAGACAACATAAACTTCAAAGCAAAGTCTAGGTACTTCCATGATATTTCCAAATGATAAATATCAAGCATAGACACCTTTTGTAGTGCCAAATGAAGTGTTTCTGCTAAAAAAAAAACTTACTTTTATAGCGATCGAAGACATTGAATACATGAAGCTCTTTGATTCTCATGATCAAGCCATACCTTGCAATTATGTAAAACTTTTGCTTTTAGAATTGAATTCACGTCCTCAACCACCCCACATGTAAAACTAAAAAAATTCCCTTTCGCAGTTATCGTACATAAATGCAAGACATTTCCATCTCCTTCATATTTCAGAACCTTGGTATAAATCTATATTAGGACCACTTTGGATCTAATACGTATTATTGCCTGTTTCATGGCTTTCCAGTAAGAAAAATAAGGTCTTCCAGAACGAATTCTTCCCTGTATTTTTTTTGTACACTTCTCTAAGCATACTTAGAAGCTGATATGGAACGGAATGTTCGAAACACTCAAACAACAACTCTCAACAAAATTTTTTCAAACTAGCATACATACAATTACTCATTGCGTAGCTCTCAATAAATTTGTTCTGTGTTGGAGCATATCTACCGGGGAGGTGTTCTTTGGAACTTCTTCTATTTTATCGGAAGAATTCTCAGTTACTATAATGCAACGGTGTGGACTCTAAGTTTGGTGTTAGTTTTTAGGGTTGACGGGGGGAGGGGGTGGGGCGAGTATGAAGATAGACCGAACAGGAGTACATGAATCGCCAATAAACGTATTAAATAGTTGAAAAAATTCGGTTCGCTTCTCCTCCTGCGCCGTTATTACGAACGGAGAGAAGCATCTAATTTTTCTCAATAATTTTCTTAAAAATTTTTGTGTGCTATTTAAATTGGGGCAGCTGCAGTTGCTTCAATTGATTATTCTGCATCTCTAGAAAAGCTGTGACCTTAGTATACAAAAATAATTTTTTTTTAGTGCAATTTCCCAATTATGGTTTTTTAAATTTTAATATATGGGGGCTCATCCTCCATTATAAAGACTAGCTGCTATCAAAGGTCTTTCTACACTTGTATCTACGTGCATTTGGTATGCTAGTTTTGAGTATTATATATGTAGGCACCAAGAAGTAGAAAGAGTAGTAAAGTATGGCACAAAAGCCTTAAAAAGATAAGGAAGCCAAGATTACTTTTTGGGAAGGAAAATCAATAGCGACCGATACTCTAATTTGGTTTACTTTACCTTACGATTTATACGGCTAATCATATTACTCATAACTTAAGTGACTATATCCCTAAAAAATTTGCAATTTTTTCGCTATTATTTTAAGTGAATACCCTCCATGCCTGTCGAGTCTCACTCATTTCTGCACTAAAGAACCTCAAACGTAATAATTTCAACGGAACCATAAACAACCACAGGTAAGGTGATGTACGCATATCTTATCTGTAATCTTCAATCGACTGCTTCTCTGACTTTAATTGGAATATAAATGAGCTACCTCTACTCAACTGACTCTATTCCTCCAACCTCCTGGTAAGTAGTTGATATAACTCCATTTAGGTACAGACATATATACATAGAAAAGGGTAAAGTAAAATAAGACGTGACCTAATGGTCCGGCGTTTCATGTGTGTATCGATTTTTAGTTTTACCACATCACATCCGAGATGAGAAAATTCTCGCCGCTCAGGAAATGGATGGTTGAGAATCCTCCTCTATCTTTAAATGAATATGCAGGCACTTAGCATCATTCTAGACAGTGAAATATGGAAGGCTCATTCGCTCTAATTGATACGATATTTGCGTAAAAAAGAAACAAGACAGGAAAAAAGTCCCCACTAGCAATACAGGAATAATCCTTGATCGAAATATTTCTCTGGTCACAGCCTATTTGGATGGTCTGGAGTTCCGGGAGTCATGGGCCGGGAGCCGGGAGCAAAGATATAAGTATTTTCTCATAGAGAGACTATTTTTTTTTTTTAGCTTAGGCAACCCCGAAATAAAATGAACGTTGAGCTCTTATATAAATACAAAAAAAAAAAAAAAAAAAATATTTTGGGTCTTTAGCCTTTAGACTTGAACAAGCACCTCAAAGTAATTAAGTTAATTTTAAATGAAAAAATAAAAAAATAAAATTAATGAATGTAACCGACTCGAACCATGGAAATAAAGAATTCATTTTTCTTAACAAGTATTAAAGTTACTTGGGAGGAATATGAACTTTTCATTTCTGCCACCACACGACCATCCAATAAAGTTCTTTCGAACGTAATCTTATAAGAATTTGTATAAATTGAGCAAATATGTTAATTCCTGTATATTTCTACCCATACATCTCAAATGAGAACAGAGAATTGTTATGCCTGTACTTAAAATCAGAGAATATAACTTTGAAAACCCTTATAATATCCTGTAATTTTTCCATAAAAAAAAGTTTTTTTAGTTTATTATGTATGGAGCTTAAAATCAGAAGTAGCCGTTTTCCAATTTATAGAACGCTTTAGCATTTCAAGGAACACCAACAGAAAAAATTTAAAAAACCATTTTGAGATAAAAGGCGAGATCCCTGTAATTTATTGAGCTTCAATGGATTGGTTTAGAATAGATAGCTACAGAAATATTATATTTTAGAGATGCTATGGGAGCCATTGCGAAGTCAGCATCTTTTATGTCAAAGTTGTTATACCAAGAGATTTATATTCGGCACAAAAACAGGAGAAGCTTTGGAGTACAATTTTGACAACTATTTTAAGCTGCAATAAAGAATGGTAATTGGAATACAAAATCTATATCGGCTATCTTTCTTTGTGTTTTCAGAGGAAGTACTTTATGGTGTTACGGTGCCCTTACCGCTCCGTAACGAGGATGAATTTACCGGACTGTATCCTCTATCTGGTAGCTCAGTGAAGACGACCAGGGTTCTTGTAAACCTATAGAAATCTGGGCGCCACTTGATTTTTGTTCGCGAGAATCAAGAAACTCGGAAACTTGAGAGCTAAATCAAATAAAAAAAACTAAACAATCACGAAATAAACTGTGGTTTATTGTCTATATATATGAACAACACACACCGGCCGTAGATCGAGATAAATTTTTATATTTGAACCAACAATTATCACAACAATTTGTATGATTAAAAGGAACAATTACAAATAAAGAATTTTTGAAAAATATACTTAACTTTGGGATGGATGCTCTGGACCACTCTCAAAAGAAAAGAAAAAAAAAAAAGTGCCCTTCCGTCTGTTATTCGGTTCTCTTAACTAATTAATTATTGTTGTCAACTACTGAGTTACCGCACTCTAAGAAGACCAGACACTGAATGCCCGAATTCCTCTGGTTTGATCTGCTCATTTCATCATGGTTGTCAGCCCTGATGAATCGATCTCGATCTCGATTTTTGGAGCCACTGAACTTCGTGAATTCGCAGCACTTTGAATTTGAATTATGCAATTGAATTATTAATATCATTATTATCATGTGATTATTAGAACTTGTTTTGAGGTGATCCAGAGTTTACATTGAAATGATTAATACTAAATTATAACAATGATTGTTCTTAACTAATAACAATTTGATGTCTCCATCTCGTGTCATCCGATGACGTCTCCATTCTTTGGGTCCTGAATTTTCTAATGGATAAATACGTCGACTGAGATCTATGCTAACCCTTGTTCAGCATTCTCGAAGCTTCGACGAAATCTGTAAAATAACGACAGGAGCAGTAAATTGGCTTTTGAGATTCTTATGGGACAAAACACAAAGTACTGGACAACACAGATACGTGCGTTTGACGCTGTGACCATTTGTGAAGATAGTTATGGTTCCCTGTTTATGTTAACTCTATAATATACCTCCCCTTCCTCTAGAAGATTTCCCCGAAATCTTCTCAAGGCATTGTTCCTGAGCAAACGAAGAGGGTTAAAAAAAAATTTGAAGAAGCTACCGTCAAAACGACCAAAATTACCAACTAAAACAAAAACAACTTAACATATAAGTTATGACTCCGGTTCACGTTCTGAATACGCCTTAAGGTCTTTGACATGCCAAGTTCCCCCTTTCTCTCCCCCCAAATTGACAAAGTTATAGTTTCAGAGATAATCGACTTTAAAAATCGCGAAATTTGCACTATATTTCACAATACAATTTGACATTCCCCCGCAATTAATTAAATCTTCTTCTTATTTTTAGTATTAAAAAGAGGTTGTGGTAGGCATATACATACCTTCCGAACATTCGGGTTACCAGCATTGCGTTTTTTTATTCATTACGAATATTAATTGATGTGTAGTAATCAGCATTTAACACACACACACACAAATGCAGGCAGGCGCACACACACACACACACAGGGACGGGCACACACACACAGGTTGGTAGGTGCCCCTGCCAGCCTGTGTGTGTGTGTGTGTGTGTGTGTGTTTCTTTAATAAACGTTGGACCTATGTACTTGGGAGCTAGCTTTGCACTAAAATATTGAGCTGCGTTTGAGAGTACATAATTTTTCCTCTAGACCAACTCGTTGGGAAAATAACTTACAGATCTTCTTCTTAGATCGTAAGTTTTCTTACTAGCTTCTGAAGCTTTCTTCAATCTGGTTCGTATATCAGACCTTACTTTTTCTAATGCAACCGCGCGTAGATTACTATCATACTGCTCGTTTACCTGCAAACCTCTATGCAATTGACTATTTATCGTCATTTCCCTCCCAAAGTTTACGAAGTATGGGGTCAATTTGGTGACTTCGTGGGTAGATGTGCGTATAGCACAGGCAATTTTCGGTAGATGCAGATCCCACTCACGGTGGTTATCTGCGATATATGCTCGGAGCATAGTTTTTATGACTTGATTCGTACGTTCGCTTGGGTTGGCCTGCGGATGGTAAAGCGCGGTAAAACTTATATTGATACCATACCCGTCACATAGACTTCGAAATTCCTTGCTAGTAAACTGAGACCCATTATCGCAAATGATTTGCCTCGGCACCCCAAACAACAGTAGCACAGAATTTTCTAATACCTGGATAATATTTTTAGTAGTTGCTGAACGCAACGGAAAGAGAAGCGGAAACTTACTGAATTGGTCTACGATGGTGAAGACATAAGCGTAACCATGACGAGATTTTGGCAACAGACCTATCAGATCTATGCACAGTATTTCCGATGGAAAATTAGCATTTTTGCGAACCGCCATAGGACCGGCAGGCCTCTGAAGTACTGGTTTGACTGCTTGACAAGTTTTACAATTTCTTACGTAAGTTGCAATATCCTTTCTCATTTTAGGCCAATAAAAATGTTGAGATAATCTGTCAAATGTCTTTTGGATTCCCACATGACCGGAGGTAGGACCGTCGTGTGCATTAAAGATAACTGGCTGCCTTTCTTCTTTAGGTACAACTCTTTTCCAATGATCGGACTCCGCCGCGAGTTCGGAGTATGGAACAGAACAATGCTTAAACAAATGCCCGTTTTCGATTTTCCAATCCGGATAATCAGAGGGGTTAGTGTCTACCACACTCAACATTTTACTATACCACTTATCTTTTACTATGCCACGTGTCTGTTCTAAGCTTGCTAGTATTGGTACGTTTCTGGACAGGTAATCGGGAAGCAAATGTTCCTTTCCCTTACGATGTAATACCACAAAATCATGCTGCTGCATCCTGACTGCCCATCGAGCTAGTCGGCCAACATTTAAATATGTATATAAGGGTTTTTCCTTTGATAGAAATACAAAAGTGTCGCGTAACTTTTCCCACAAGTATTCGAGTAATTCCTCACGACGCACAATTATGATTCAAATCTGTTCAATTCTCATATTGAAATTAAATCTGCGCACATCCATGTAATATATATTTATATTTCCAAACGAAATTTAATGAAAAGATCTTTCAGCAAATCTGCAAATTTTTCCTCAACTGTCAGCATCGAGTCTGTAACCCAGATCTGCGAAGTTCAACGGTATGCTCAAATTTACTGATAAGTGGTCGTAGGTGATTCCATGCTTCGAATTTTGAAAATAAAACCTTTATATAAACACGTGCAAACAATCGTATGCACTTAAAAAAAACAAATTTATGAAAGTTATGTTGAACTTTAGCACAATGGATGCTTACAGACCTAATTAGCTGCCCAAAAAAAAAAACAATTTAGAAATAACACTAGTGCCCTATACATGTGTATAATTTTAATTACTACAAACTCAACCGTGTGTATGTAGTCTTATCAGATAATTTTCATATGCTGGAACCCAGCCACTTTTATTAGAATATTTCTAGGTTTTCTGGAATTTTATATTTTTCACCGATTTGGTATCGGGCCCTTGTTTTGAGGTGATCCAGAGTTTACATTGAAATGATTAATACTAAATTATAACAATGATTGTTCTTAACTAATAACAATTTGATGTCTCCATCTCGTGTCATCCGATGACCTCTCCATTCTTTGGGTCCTGAATTTTCTAATGGATAAATACGTCGACTGAGATCTATGCTAACCCTTGTTCAGCATTCTCGAAGCTTCGACGAAATCTGTAAAATAACGACAGGAGCAGTAAATTGGCTTTTGAGATTCTTATGAGACAAAACACAAAGTACTGGACAACACAGATACGTGCGTTTGACGCTGTGGCCATTTGTGAAGATAGTTATGGTTCCCTGTTTATGCTAACTCTATAATAATGGGTAATATGAAGTTTATCCCTCTACTCAAGCCCTCCAACTCTTATATAAAAAAAGATAGAACATCCAATCCACATTGTGAAATAAAGAGATTAAAATGCACTGAAATAAGGTCAATACGGGACTCCAACAAAGTTGGTAAAGAGAGTTGTGGGTAATATAGACGTCATCTAACTACTTCGCCGAAGCAACCATTGAATATATGAACCGAAAAATGTTTTGGCTTTCACAAGTAATTAACGACAAATTAACGACAAAAACCAAAATATATTATTTTACAATCCGAGAAATATTAGCCAAGAAGCAATAAGTTGCTACGCAAACTATTGTCAACTTAACACCGCAACCACTTCTCTTTAAAAAAGAGAGAAAGACAAATTTTTGGTTTTAGCGAATAAATAACGACAGCTAAACGACAAAAATCAAAATATCATATCTTGCTAATGGATAAGTCTAACCCTTGATCCAAGCGGTTTCTGCATTAAACTGATGTCAACTTAGCTCCGAGTTCAGTTTTATTTACAACATAAAGGACACACAAAATTTGTAATTCTGGAAAAAAATTACAAATGGCAAATAAACGACAAGTTCAAAGATAATTTCGAACTACAATATGCTGCGGTTGTGGGAACTATACATGCATAACACTTTCAATGCAAAGTTTTATGTCCTTGGTTGCTGCTTGGCTAGTGGTTGACTAAAAAGCAATCGGACGAAGGTCGACGATTGATGTAATGACATAAATATTTGCACTCTCACGCGCGCGGAGCGAAGCGGAGCGCGCGTGTGTGTGTGTGTGCCCCTGCCAGCCTGTGTGTGTGTGTGCCCCTGCCAGCCTGTGTGTGTGTGTGCCCCTGCCAGCCTGAGTGTGTGTGTGTGTGTGCCCGTCCCTGTGTGTGTGTGTGTGTTAAATGCTGATTACTACACATCAAGTAATATTCGTAATGAATAAAAAAACGCAATGCTGGTAACTCGAATGTTCGGAAGGTATGTATATACCTACCACAACCTCTTTTTAATACTAAAAATAAGAAGAAGATTTAATTAATTGCGGGGGAATGTCAAATTGTATTGTGACAAATTTCGCGATTTTTAAAGTCGATTATCTCTGAAACTATTACTTTGCGCAAAATTTTGATTTAATATTTGTGATTTGTGAGTAAAAAGGAACTAGTGTTGAAAGTTTAAAGAAATTCGGGGTGTACAAAGAATCTGGTCTTGTTCCTATTCTTGAAAGTTTGTGCGAGCGATCGGGGTGTTTTTTATGGATTTGCTACAAAAAAATTTCTTCAGGATAATGGAGTCCATTTATTGAATTAACTTAAACACACCCAAGATAAATCTGTAGGGTATATTAGTTTGTCATTACGTTTGTAGCGCATAGAAATAAATCTACTAAAGAAAAATGTGCTGAGCATACAAAGATAACGTTGAATGCTGCATGTCCGTCTGTCCGTCCGACATCTATGAGACAGATAACTCCAGAACGCATTTAGCTAGAGAGCTGAAATTTTGCTTTAAAAAGGGGAGTAAATTTCAGTTAAAAAATGGGACAAATCGGAGGATTGAGATACAAAAATTTTTTGTTTCGCTATATATTTGGTCACTGCTTGAGAACGCGTTAACATAGAGATGAAATTTTGTAGACGACGTTTTCATAAAAATAGGAAATACAGTTGCAAAAATTGGCTAAATCTAGCAACCGCTTATTGGTGTTATCATTTTTTTTTTTTCGTATACTATGAAAAATATCAGTACTGGACGTTTTTATTGTACTTAAGAGTTCTTCAAAATATGAAATCCTATGAAATTGGTTATCATCATTTTTTCTATCCGACGAACAATGCTAGAAATATGTGCAAAAAGTCAGTTCCACAATTAAACTTCCACAGATGGGTGGTCGACCATATGAAATTACATACTAGGATTATTAGCTGAACTTAGAAGCTTTACAGCTGGTGTGGGGAATTGTGTATTAAACTACATACTATTCCTTACCTGAACTAGAAGTGAAGTCTTCATTCATTTTATTCGGTATTAAAATACAATTTACCTTTAAGCTAAGTTATGGGAACCAACATTTTTATGTGAATCAGCGTTATCATATGAAATTTAACTCTTACTGACGGTCGGTGAATTATATGCAAATGTGCATTATATTTCGCGTGAACATTAATTCGTAGGGAGACTAAATAAAATAAGTTTCTACATGATCATCTGATCATCTAAGGTATCGTATGAATTTGTCTTATGCCAATTCCAGCTTCGTTAGTTGTCCTTATCGTATTAAACTCAAAGAGTAAAATAGTAGGAGTAAGATTATTTTATTATTTTGTTAAGAGCATCACCATGTACATTTTACACAAACATTATGACAACTAACAATCCAAAGCAATATTGCCATGTTTCATACGCACTCGAATGTAATAAAAGATGCGGACAGTCTCAAGTCACAGTAGCCTAGTTGAAAACGAAGGTAATTTTTTCACGCATCATTGAGATCCTCCCTGGAAAGTAGAAGATAGCATTTTTCTGGACAGAAGGGACCCTCACAGTGTAAGTCGCTTACCAAACAGCATTCCTATCTCATAAATCCTATTATACCTCTCCAATAATTTCTACTCCACTTACTTTGTGCAGTTTCATAAGGCTCATTTCGGAAATATCAAGTGTGCACACAATAGCAAGAAGTCAATAAAATTCACATTAATCTGTTTATGAAGGAGGCGAAAAAAGCAATATTCGCCAATTCAATGGAATTCGTTCGATTACTGTGGCATTAAACAAGTCAACTATGTTGAATTTTTGGCGATAAATGATGCCAAATTTAGATCAAGGTGTGTAGCGTGGTGATTTTTGAAGGATCCACAAAGGACTGGGTGGGCTTTTCGTCAACTGAAGAACGTGCAGCCAGCCCCACAAGAATTATATCGATATATCCTTATTTGAGTATTTTTTGTGTCGCGACCTTCATAACTTTATTATAGGGGGAAATTTGACGACTTGTTATTCGTATAAATAAAGAACTCTGTTAGTTATTGTTTCAATGAACTTTAATCACTTTCTTTATTCGAAATGATAGTTTTATAAAAGAATTATAGCTAGCGTTTTAATTAATAAATTTTAATTATTTAATAATTAAACTTTAATTACTTGAGTAACTGAACTTCAATCACTTTCTTTATTCGTAGTGAGAGTTTTATAAAAGAAATATGACGAAGATTGAATATGAACACGAACTTTTATAAGGTCTACCGTGGACTGCCTCTTCACCACACATAACTCCCGTGGTCAACGCGGATTCTTACCCTTTTTGTTGATTCAGAGGTTTCGCGGTAAAAAATAATCGGGCGCAGATTTAGTAAATTGAAAAAGCTCGGAGGATGTATCCTCTAGCAAGAAATATAGGATTTCTTATCGCTGGCTGGCTACAATGTTCAGCGTCAGCAGTTCTGAACGCGAGAGTAACAAAGTTGACTTTGTATGACAGGAAATGAAATGAAAAAAAAAATGAATATTTTCACGGAAATGCATAGATACAGGTAGGTCAGGCGCTGTGAGTGTGAACTCATAACAGTATGTAGGTATGGAAGTATTTCAGCTATAATGTAACTGCTCTTTATGACTGTTACTGATTATAAAATTTACGTAGCGGAAGATATTTAAAATATTCCAAAAATTCGTTATTAATTTCAGTATTTCCTGTCTGAACTTGTTTGACTCCTGCCGCTAGAAAGTGTGATGTACGTGTGTAAAATGATTTTGAAATCTTATTTTTGGTAATGACCTCTCTTCGTCACCCCTCCTCCAGCACCAACAACATAATGTTATTTTTCATATTTTCATTTACATTATAATAATATCCCCCACTACTTATTATAGAAATGAAAAAAAAGAAACAACAAAGGACATACAATTGAACGTTGTGGAGATACCTTAATTTTAGTGCCACTGAAGGAATCCAAAACCACTATCAGATTGAGTGACGAACGGACGAACTAACGAACAATTTATACGTTATTCCAAATTGAGATGAGCGGTCACGATTGAAGTCAACTGTTAATGGCTAATAAACTAGCGATAAAATTGAGTTGTGAGGAGATAACCCCGGAAAATATTTCCCTTTTAACCAAGCCAACAGTGTTAGCTTAGAGCATGTGATTGGTTCCTGCAAGAACTAAGTTCGTCCAGTCTTCTGATAAATCTGGATATCGATTTTACATTAGGAACGGCTATTTTTATTCTCTGGTCGATATTCGAGATATTTTGTGTAAAAAGAAATTGAGAATAGGAAGAAGAAGCGTACCATGTGCGGATAGAGGCAGAAGCTGAAAGTGATTTTAATTTATTTGATATTTCTTAGGGAATAGGTTAATCTATTAAGGCAGTTTTTTTCCTTTTTCCTTTAATATATCACAGAAGGCACTGTAATTAAAATATTCCAAGATCACTCGATTTTTGACTTATGTTCGATGCACTTGACTTAAGGGATAATTTAGAAAGAGGACAAACACGACACGTGGACTTGCTACTTAAGAGGGTTTTTGTTTTTGCTACCAGAACGTGACGCCTGGGACATCTGGAGACATGTAAGAACCTTGTCAAAAATCCATTAACTCCGAAGTGTCAGGTTCGTGTTTTCCTACACAGGAAGCATCAAAGTCAGAATATCTAAATGGTAGAGACGTGCAAAATAGTAGTTGCTGCAACAGCATTTTTATTAATAAAATATCGGTTAATACTGAAGAAGAGGGGTATGAAGATTTTGTCATTAGCGATTCGGACTATATAATTTTTATTGTGAATTTTTGAAGGGAGCGGAAACACGAAATCCACGGGTACAGTGAAAAAATAGTTGAGCTGTATTCCGATGCAGGTAAAATATTTTGTTATTATATGTACAAAAAGTATATAAGCGCATGGTTTAAGACTTCTAGGTTCATTTCCTTTGAAGAGAAATTCATTTGAGAAATTACTGGATTTCTTAAACCAGAAAACCATCAAGAAAGACTCTGCTGGTAATCCGCAAATAACATTAAAAAAGCAGCTGGAAATTACCTTGTGGATATCGGGCAACCAGGAAGTGTACAGGTACTGGCTACATTTAGTTATATTTTTCGGTTTGGGATTAAGAAATCTTTATACTTTAGATCAGTGGCTGACAGGTTTGAAGTATGCGCTTCCACCGCTTGGCAGTCAGTTTTCCACATTTGCAACTTGCTGGTAGATAATAGGAAGGAATTCATACAGTGGCCTAAAGGTGAAAGGGCTAAAGGCCAAATGAGGAAATTCCGGAAGATTTGCGGTTTCCCTGGTGTACTAGGTGCTATTGATGGCACTTACGTACCCTGTAGTGCTCCTACGAAGCATCCGGAATCCTACGTCTGCAGAAAACCTTTCACGCTTTAAATATGCAAACAGTCTGCACTTCGGACTTGAAATTTATAAGCGTGGACATACGTGCACCAGGCAGTACGCATGATGCAAGGGTACTGCGAAGATCTTATCTGTACGAAATGATTCGAAAGCAGAAAAATTTCTTATTTCCTGGCGGCAGCCATATGATTGGATACTCGGCTTACCCGCTGTCAGATATTCTATTGGTTCTTTTTAAAAAACGAGGAATTTTAAGTGCAAGCCAAAAATTGTATTATAAAAAGTCGTCTACCACTCGAGTCGTTATCGAACAGGCATTCGGATTACTTAAGTCAAGGTTCCGTAGACTTAAGTATATATATATATGTACAGAACAGACCAGATTCCGCTGATAGTTCTGGCTTGTGTTGTTCTCACAACATATGCATCGAATATGGAGACGAATATGATGAAAAAGTCACAGTTGAAGATGAAAAAGAACCTGATATTATCGGCCAAGATATTTTTTCTAGTGGCACCAGGGGAAAAGCAAAGCGGAATTTTATTATGAATTGTCTAAGAACAAATACCTAATTTTTAGAATTATTAATTTATATTTATATAAAACTTAAAATTAAATAAACACACAAAAACTAAACACACACCGAAATTAGTACTTTTTATTTATTTAAACATTTTTCCAGCACTGAGCACAACTTGTCGGTGGATTTGATAGCCTCCTCATGACGCTTTTGTTGCGCCAACATGCGTTCTTCGTGACGCTTCTGTTGCTCCAGCAACAAATCTTCATGGCGCTTTTGTTTACCTTCAAGGAGATCCTCCAACCAATCCGGCTTCCTTTTCCTACGTACAGCTGTACCGGATGGCCCCGGCTGATCTCTGGATGCAGCATTTGGACTTATTTCTTCATTTCGTTCGCCTTAGACACAGGCCGAATTTCGAAAAGGTCCGCTAACGCTGAATCCATAGCATCGAAGTATGGCCATGATTGGTAGCCACGGCCAGAACTTTTATTGTTGCAAACAATTCGGTTCGCTTTAGGCTTTTCCATTTTGCCGCATATTCGTCTGCGGAATGCTTAAAGCCAAACCCACCAAGAACTTTTTTAAATTTTTGCGAAGCTGATTTGGCATTCCGCACACCAGTACTGACTGAACAAATTTGTATGGTCATGCCAGCACTCAATTAATTGCAGTACTTCATTACTGTTCCATTCTCCTATAACCAAACGTCTGTTAAATTTTCTTTCTTAAAGTATAATTCACAACTACATACGGCTATTTCCGCTACTGGTTTCTCGACGTTGGGGCTGCGTTTGCTGCTCTGATCCTTCAACTAAATTGTTGTTTTCCAGCTTTTCAAAAAAAGTGGGGGTAACAAATATCGTCTCCTCCGAAAAACACGGCTGGCTTTAGAGATATCGTCCTAGCATCCACTTTTGGCATATTTCACACACAGTATTGTTACGATATCCTGTATATAAACGCGATATTTATTATCCATACATACTATTTTACAGGCTTAACAATTTTTTTCGAAAAATAGTGCACTCTATTTAAGAACTACAAATCTGAGACAGCGATATGCTATTTCCTTTCTCCATAGAATAATTTTAACATGACAAAATGATATCAAATCTTTAAACAGTGTGCACAACTTTTCGAATACAATATACTTACAGTTACATCCTCTATGTTATTTTGATTATTAAAATTTTTGCAACAGAAATCACAATAATTATTGTACAAAAATCACAGCCTCACTTCTTGTTTGTTGTAGATATGTATAGAGAAAAATATTACATGTGATGTAAACAACTGCATTCTTCTTCTTTCTTTGACATTTCAACAAGAACCACGGTGCTCCCAGTTAAGACCAGGAGGAAATCAAAACAGAAAGTGACAGCTTCGGGAGTCACGAGTGTCATGACTCCGGCAAATCGAACACAAAATGGACATGAGGGTTAACACCGAACCAAAAACAAAAAGCTACTAAGTTTTGCGGATGAGGAAGTATCCTGTAACCTGTCATATCATTTTATCTTTGTTTTGAATTGGCAGATCAAAAGAAAAATGACTTAAGTTTTATCTAAGCGGTAACAGAGAAACTTTACTTTTGTAAAAAAGTGGAGTTAAACATGTGAAAAATATTGAGTCGTGACATTCGACAATTTTATAGGCGGAGTGACAGGTAATAGTGTGCATGCTATGATGCACTATCTGTCATAACTGTAAATGTTGGCTCAATCAAGTTCCAACGTGGGCTTAGTTCGATCGAGGAAGAGTAACGATGGTCCAAATGAATACCTATTTTGCTTGAATTTTTGATCGCTTAAACGCAAGATGACAAAAATAAAATAAAAAATAAACTAAAAGCTGAAAATGACTGCTATGCCGGTCTTTTTACTGGCATGACATTTCTGATGAATTCGGTTTATGTATTGAAGTTGTAGGTATAAATTTGTGTACTGCATTGAAGGTTGTCTAACTGATGTAGAATTGTTGATTAGGTTTACATGCTCCCGAAAGTAATTTACACAATTTTGTGATTAGTCGGAAATATTCTTGCTGTGATCTTTTGATCGTATAGCTAATCAACAATAACAATGATAACAATAATTCTTTATCAAGAGCAAAATTGAGATACAATTCTCATTACTTTGCGACGACTCTGTGTTATCAAAATTCAACTGTTGAATTTTCATATATGTACTTAATCTACAATTTATATTAATCAAACTAAAGCAATGAAAGTTAATCATCTAAGCAAACTAAGTGCTAAGATAATTGATAACAAAATTACGGTAAAATCAATAATAATAACAATAGTAATAGATAAGTCAGACTTGAAAAGATATTGCTATAGGATGAAAAAATAATAATGATAAATCGATAGAGCCATCATGAATTCAATTGTATAACACTTAGCAGATAGTAGTAGGTAACAGACATAAGCTTATTAACTCCTAAAGTGTTGCAAGGCCCTCAATCTGAAATCCGCAGGTCTGAAACTCATACGAGTATCCAGAGGGAGATTATTCCAGACTACGATACCATGAATGAAAAAGGAGCGCGAGCTAAAAGAAGTCTGAAACCTTGGAAGAATAATTTGTTGGGTACGACGTAATGGGAGAAAACCTAGAATTTTTTTTAGATAATTGGGACAATTATTGTTTATTATCATATATATCATGACACTAAGTCGGAATATTAAATAATCATCCAGTGATATCAGATATATGATCACATCTCCGGAGAACAAAACTATATCGCGCGCAAGAATTAAACGCCATATTAAGTTTCCTATAATTAATGCTGCCATCATTGGAATATTTGCAAGCACCCCACGTTTTGACGGGAATCAAAAGCGCCTTGACAAGTCGCTCACGAAGCTTATAAGGCGTATACCTTGCATGATTCCATAAGTTTCTTAAGCCCCCATAGACTTTTGAAACAGTTTTGTCAATGTGATAACGCCATTTCAACATTGCATCCATAGTAATGTCTAGATTACTTACCATTTCACTATATACGGGTATTGTTTAGATACAATCCCGGGACACTCATAGTGCTAATCGGTCTATGAAAAGGAATTATGCTTTGCGATTTAATTGGATTCAGCACCAGTTTATTTTCCACAGCCCACGCACTAATTCGAGATAAGTCATTATTGAATTCATCAACACTGACGGATATGGATATATTGTAAACATTGGCTGGAAGAAATAGTTGAACGTCATCAGCATACAGAAGTATTGAACAAGATTCCGGGATAAGTATCAAATCAGTAATGCATATCATGAACAATAACGGTCCCATGATTAAACCCTGCGTTATCCCCTAAAAAAGAGGTAATAAGTCTGAAGTTTGATTCTGAGCTACAGTGGCTTGCTGCAAACATGTGAGATAGGACCATATAAAGCTCGCTGCTGAGGTACAAAATTCAAACTGACTAAGTAGTTTAAAGCATAAGATACAATGATCCACCGAGTCAAAGGCTTTCGAAAATTCGAGTGAACATAGTATTGTGGGTTGTCGTAGTTCTATGTTTTGCCGCACCTTCTCAATAAGATATAGAAGAGCAGTAATGTACTGTGGTTAGCTCTAAACCAAGACTGCTGATTGGAAATTAGATTATTATTATCGATAACTTCCCGTATTTGATTGTATAGCAAGCGTTCCAATACTTCCGACAGCACAGAAAGAATACTTATGGGTCTACAATCCTGAACAGTAGATGCTTGATTTTTTTCTTCGTTGGGTATACTTTTGCAATCTTCCACTGAGCTGGGAATGAGGATGTGCTAATTGTCGTATTAAATATGTGCAAAATAGACCAAATTATATATGGGAAAATAAGTCTAAGGAAGCGAATGTCTGTGTTATCAAGACCAATTGCATTAGATTTAGTAGAATTAAATGCCAATGCTACTTCATCGAAAGTCGCATTACGAAATGCAAATCGACCATTATTGCCATCATATGATTGCTCGTGAAAATCTGATTCAAAGAAAGTATTACGTTGTGCACTATTTATAAAGTAAACATTCAATTCAACTGGATCGAAACATCATAAGTTATCAACCTTAGGAATAATTGCTGCCTCTTTGATATTCCAACAAATCATCTTAGTTGGTAGGTTTGGGTCGAATTTGGCACTAAAGTAGGATAATTTCGCATTTCGAATTGCTGAAACAGTTTTCTTGCGAAGTCTCTTGTATTTTGATTTTAACTCACGACCTCCATACCTTTTACTGCAATTGTAAGCAAAATTTCACTCCATAATTAGTGCTCTAATGTCATCATTGAACCCAGGACACCGAAAAAAAGTATTTAATGAATACTGAATTATATAAATTACCTACAACATCACTAAAGTATTCAACCTGGAAGTTAACATCAGCAGTGTTGAAGATGCGGACCCAATCTACATGCAGCATTACTTAATTTAATTGTATTTTATCCACTCTGTTGAGATTTCTACACATGATGGTGCGCTGGAGTGGTCTGAGAAAGTGGGGAAGTTCTACGGATATCAATAGAGTGTGATGATAACTAATTCCAGGAACAGCAACCTAAATTAAGTCCAAAAAGATAGCGCCACTATCATGATATTGTATAAGTCTGTTATTAATGATCTGCAGACTAATACTGCCCAACTTCATCACAAATTCATGCGTTGTTTGCGGATCACATAACATATTGATATTAAAGTCCCCACATATCACATTAGTTGGATATGCTCCTGATAGTTGCAATGTTATTCACTCTTGGAGGCCTATATACACAGCCCACTAAATACTTTTGCCGAGCTAGGATTATCTCCAAAAATATGTGTTCAGGGCCAGCCAATCAACCTTTATATTTTTTGACTATGTGAATAAGGGGTGTTTCTTTCGATCAGTTGGAGGACATCTGCTGCTTGTTATTAAAACTATAATACCGGTTATTAGGTTTTACCCTCTTGTGATGAATATCATCGTTCGACCATTATTTTTTTCTTCTAAAAGTTCCAAGCTCTGAGAATGGAATAGTTTTCAGATATAGATGGCTCTAAAATCGCGTTGTATTCTTGTCGGTTGGAAAATATTTCGGAAAAAGTAAGCTGTAACTGCTAGAATTATTAGTGGCCCTGAGTTGGCACATGCTTCAATTGGATACATGAGTATACATACATACAACATCTCAAGTCTCCATTCCCGGTTTTAATATTTTTCGCAAGTTGGCGGTGGTGTACATTACGGATTACCTTAAAACCAAATCTATTTCTTCTTCTGACAGTCGGCCGTGCGAATTTGCATGTATTGAAGTTAGCTCCAATAACGATAAATGTGTCTTAACCTCGGTATGTCTTCCACATAATCAGTTTTCTGATGATGCAGTCCACGAGTTAGAGAATACGTTATCAGACGCTACCAACCATTATGAAAATGTAGTAATTGGTGGCGCCTTCCACATATATCTACTTCACCGCACAGCATTAACATACCAGCTTACTTATCTTATTCAATCTCTGCATCTCAATATTGTCAATACTTCTCCTGTTGTGGCCCAGTCTGCTAGTATACGAAAGCAACAAGCTGGCAGGTGTGCCGGTAGTAAAGTAGCAAGCAATAGCGGAACACTTTACTTCGCACAGTAAAGTTCCCGCTTATTGCTAAATAATGTGATGATTGTTTTTATTACGGCAGCAGTGACTAAACATGCTACTTCGCATAGAGCACGGTCATTGCCCGTTTTGTTTACAACAGCACAGCTGCTTGCTATCGTTGACATTGGCCAGCAGTCTCGTCATCGGTTGTAGAATATTACTGCATCATATTAATTACATATGTTGAGTGTCAGATTCTACTTCCGAGTTCCGTGTGGAAGTTTTCGTGGTGCACAACTAAACTGGTGTGGTCAGTTCGAGTTTCAATTAAAAAGCGGTCGGAACTATAGTGAACGGTAATTTAAAATAAAAATTTTAATTCAAAGAAGTTGTGGCTTTTTATACTTTGGGTAATTTAAAATAAAAAGTGTAATTCAAAGAAGTTGTGGTTTTTTCTCCTTTGGGACACGACACGCCTACTTTTTTTTTTATACATCAAAACTCTCGACTCTTGTTTCAGATAGGGATAGGGTCAATCTTCAAAATCAGCTCCTCATATTAAGCACAATTGACCATGAAGTTCTATTCCTTATTTATGGTTTCAGGCTGGATGTGATACCGCGTTCTAAAAACGTCTCATACCGGGACTATGTAGAGTCTCTTTTTAGCGAATGCCTGCTTTTGCAATTGGATAATATCTTTCACTGCATTGAGGTGTATGGTCAAATAACTGCTCTTGCTGCACCGGCTATGACTCTTCGAAAAATATAACCCGCTAAAACAAAAACAGTACCCATTATTGGCTATCCTTGGATCTCTCGCACAGTGCGATCCCTTGGACCAAAGTATCTTTGGAGAAATCTGAAAAAGGCAGGAGTATGCGGCAAATTAGTCTCAGCTCTAATCCGGATGAATTAAATGCTTACTTTACCTCCATAAGCTGTAATACATCTTATGCCCATAGCGAGGAATAGCTACTCTTAAGATGAAAGAACAATGCTTTACATTCAAATATATCTGATCTCTTTTCTTTCCGCGAGGTCTGCGTCAATGAGCTTATTCAATTAATATATTGCTTAAAATCCGACGCCCCCTATTATTAACAGCAATCAGCAAATATGTCCTACATGTTATTAATCCATCCATAACATCTTCGTATTTCCCCAGCAGCTACAAAATCGCCACGGTCCTTCCCACTCCAAAAAAACTATTTTCCAAAACAGCCTTCCAATTTTCGCCCAATTATCAACAGTATTGTCATGTTGGCAAGCTGGTTGTCGCTCCTCACACAGCTGGGAGACCACAGTCATAAAAGTTTCTACCGATATTACACGTGGTCTGGAACGGGAATACTATACTGCCCTCGTTCTTCCCGATTTCTCCAAGGCATTTGATAGTTTCAACCATGTTATTCTGCTTCAAAAGCTGTCGAACAGCTTTTGCTTCAGTACGTCAGCAATCTCCATAAGACGCAATTTCTTTTCGGGGCGCAGCCAGCGTGTAAAAATAAATGGTTCTCTTTCAAATCTCTTACCGTTAACATATGGGATACCCCAAGGATGAGTCTACGGCCCACTGCTCTTCAGTGCCTATATAAATATTCTTCCAAATTCACTGAAAGATATGAGAATCTATGTGTATGCTTACGACGTCCAACTGTATATTAGCAGGCCAATCGGTCTTCTTGAAGATTGCGTGGGACGATTAAACGACGACCTATTCTGAATAAATACGTGGGCCCAATATAATAAACTATCCTTAAATCCAGTTAAATCACAATGCATATTTTTTTATTGCAACTGCAACACTCGAAATTTAATTGATTTTCCCACAGTACAGTTAAACGAATTTACGATACCAGTTTCAAGGAAAGTATCTAATTTTGAAATTGTGCTGAATGTGAGGATGATTTGCTGCGACTATAACGGCTGTATGATAGGAAAAGTCTATAGTGGCTTACGAAGAATATGCTGTCAACTGAGCTCAAGCTAAAACTTAGCAAAGCACTGATCTTAGCTTATTTAACTTATGCCAGTATCATTTTTTCCAAGCTAGATAGTGTCTGTCACTGTAAGGTAGATTTGATAATCAATGACTGTGTTTGTTTCATTTTTTGGCTGCACAGATTCAACCATGTCTCACATCTACCACTTCGAGTGCTGAGTTTCATGTTCAACGATTATATAAACCAAAACGCGCTGGTATTATAATATAATATCCTAAAGTCAGGCAAGCCCGATTTTCTGGGAGTATTTTTCAAATTTACAGCTTCTCAGAGAAATCAGGACTTTGTGATACCTCATTTTCGGAAATCTATTATAGAAAGTTCTTATTTGGTCTATACCATTCGCTTATGGAACGTTTTACGATCCAATATAAGATCTGTGAGTACTGTTGAAGCATTCAGGACACTTATGAGTGAATGGGAACCTTTCCGATGAGGTGTCGGGGCTTTTAGGGTGGGGTGGTAACTATCACCCTTCGAAATTCGAGTGTCGAGTTTCGAGAGTTGAATTCCGAGAGTCGAGTTTCAAGAGTCGAGATCTAAGAGTCGGTATTCGAGAGTTGAGTCCTGAAAGTCAATTTTTGAAAGTCGGGTTTCGAGAGTAAATTTTCGAGACTAGACTTTCCAGGGTGCGTTTCGATAGTCGATTTTACAGAGTCGACTTCCGAATTTCGAGAGTCGAGATTCAACTGTCCACTTTCGAAAATAGAGTTTCCAGAGTTGATTTCCGAGAGTTGAGTTGCGAGAGTCGAGTTTTGAGAGTATGACTTAAAAGTTGAAAATTAAATATATTAAAAAAACTTTTAAATGAAATAACTTTTATAAATAAAATTGAAAAATTAAATAAAATATATTAAGAAAACTTTTAAAAGAAATAACTTTTATAAATAAAATTGACTAAAACGTAAAAAATAATATTTTCTTTTCTCCATCATATATACAAAAAACCTTCATTGCAAATTAGAAATGCTAAAACTCCAATTAAATCTTTAAAGTTTGGGTATCCTTAGCTATAATCACAATAGTCTATTTTTGTTTCCTTTTTTTTTTATTTATTTTTTTAGCTTCTGTAATTTTAGTTGCATTTAATTCTTCTAGTTTTTGATAAAAATTCATACATCTAAACTAATTCTGATCAGATGTATACTTGCTAATTTGCTGTTGTAGATTAAACTTGCTTAGTGCGTTCTAACTAGCGCTCATTAAAGTAACTAGTACTCATAAAAGATGTCTAAATTTTGTGTACCTTTCCTTCAATAAACGTATTGTATTGTATTGTATTGTATTCTATAAGTGCTCTTATTCCAGTGTGCATTTTGTAGTGCTATTTTCAGGTAATCCATTTCATTCGTTTCATTACTGCTATGATATTCTTGCTCATTAGGATGATCCATCTCAATTGTGTATGTTTATCCTTGAGATCTCCAGGTGCATCATTGTTGGAAGACTTCATTCTTGTCTAATCAACACCTTTATGCCGAATGCACAATACAGAGTGGAGCAGAGTGAGCTTTGAGTCCAGAATAAAGGTATAGCGCAGTTTGAATTTGTTGTAGTTGCAGTTGCAGATGCAGCTGCAGATTCCCGGATAGATACCCCACGGCCCTCTATACGCGGAGTCCTAAGTCTGAGTAAAAAAATTACCTACCATATAATATAGAGCTAAGTTATTCAATTACCACTTTGCAACATCCTATTCTATGATCCAAACGGTGTATTTATCTACATATATATACTACACTTAGAGGCAGTCTATTAAGTTTACATATTACAATAATTTTGCTATAATATAGAAAAAACATATATTTGTATACCTTGTGCCATAAAAATATCATTCAATTTTCATGTGGCGAAGTACTTTGCTATAATACCAAGGAAGCGCGTATCTGTACTCCGCACAATATAGAAATACTTCATTCATTTTCATATTACTAATTGAAAGCTTGATACCAGAAAATAATAAGAGCTCATAGTCATGTTCCCTATAGCGTGAACTCAGTCCCACTGATTTGTGCAGAAGGATTTTATGCTAAAATAAAAATTACAATTCGCGAAAGAAGTATTCGCCCTTGTTTATTAGTTCCACCAGCTTGCGTGGCAAATAAAGGAAGCATTTTTATTAGGATTTAATATGTCGGTTGGAATCAATGAAATCTTTATGGGGGCGAAGTATTGAGCCTCTCTCTCTCACGTTGCTCCGCTCCAGCCATAAAGTTTGACTAGGTCTGCTCCTCCCCTTCGTTTCACTTTCATGTACATTACGGGTATCCTCAACAGGTGCCAGAGATCCCCCACCGATGGATAACGTAAGTGATGGGTACGTCATTTCAGGATTTGTGTGTATCAGCTTCTTCCTAGTCTTTGCTGTACCTTGCGTTTTTTTTCTTTTTCTGGTGTGTTGTGGTGCAGCTTACTTCTTCTTAACCCACTCCACACTTTGCGCTATTATCCTAGGTGTGCTTGCGCGCGTGCCTGAGAGTTAGGACTTCAATCTTCCACCTCTCACTCGCAATAACAAATCATGACATATTTCGAAATTTACAAATAGTTGTGATTACCTGTTTTATCCTTAGATTGTTTATAAAAAGTTAGTAATTGAAAGTGCTCATATTATCGCAGTACGTTTTTTTTTTGTGAAAATGAATAGAAATCAAATTATTTTGGGCACATCTGTATGCACACTTTTGATGGAATAAAGTACAATAGCAGCACCAAATGAAAAAATAAGCAAGAAACTATCGTCGTAAAAAAAAACCGAAAAATATACAACTTTTGGCACCATCAGATTGGTTCCAATTAAAAATTAAAGCTTTCCTTTTTTAGTTTTTAAATCATAAAGTTTGTCAAAAACTAACTCTTTTTTATTATTAGTATTCACAAATATATTAAATCAGGAAATAACGTGAAAACATATTAAGTATTTATGATAAAAATGAAGTAAGAGCTTTTTCCACCCCATCTACATGCTAGTAGTTCGAAATTCTTGTTAGCTTTCGAAAATGGTGACGTGAAAATAGGAATTCTTAGAGCCTTTCTTCATGCAGCTTCACTCTGCTCTACGTAGATCCATACGGAGATGGCCATATGCACTGCTTCGTGGCACTTGTTTTATATGGCAAGAAGGGATTGCCCGATTTATTTAATTTTTGAAGTTTTTTTATTATTTTCTTGCGAGAACGCCTTGTTAAAAATTTCAGAGCTGTACGTCGACACGTTCTCAGGCATCGCTCAACTATATAGCAAAAAATTAAAACTTTGTATGGCAACATCAAGAAGGGGTGGCTCGATTTAGTCTATTTTTGAACTAGTAGTTGCTATTGCTATGAAAATACCTTGTATATAATTTTACCTCTCTACATCAATGTGTTCTTAGCCAGTGCGCTAATATAAAGCGAAAAACGAAATTTTGTGTATGGAAACGATACGAAGGAGTTTCCCGAGTGGTCCCCTTTTCGAACCTAAATTTACTTTTTTTCTAAAAAAGCCTACGTGCAAGATTTCCACTTAGAGTGTAAGTGGAAGCGTGCCCGAGTTAGCCTGGTATGACGTAAGTTATACACATTTTTCCGCGTCTGCCAACACTTTCCCAGCATTCAATGTGTTTGCCAATTTTACCTTTGATCATGTAATATGATTCTCACCTGCCACACCACAAATTATGAAATCAGGTAAGTTAACCGGTTTTTTAAGGCCTCGAGGCCATCTAGCTGCACCTTCCAGGACTCGAAGCCTGGCAGATTTCCCAGTCACCTTTCATTAGTAATCAGCAATGCATGCCAACATAAATTTCCTGTATAGGTTTAGAAAAATTTTAAGGTCGTATACAAAAAATAAAACTATACTCCAAGAAGATAGGTATAAAGAAAATATCTCCCAAAAGGAAATACGGAATACAGAATTTCTGCATCAAAATAAATCAAAAGGAGAAAAACATTATCCAGAATAGTCCATGGACCAGGAATTACCCACTAAGAAAATAGTGGCAGAGTATAAAATTAAATAAACTTGTGGAGTATTTGCCTTGTGTAATGTACCCACATTTCCATATTAGCGCCAGAATATCGTAAATAGCTCAACTTAGCTCAACCAACGTACATACATCATTTTTACTATTAATATGTACAAACGTATAACGCTCGTAATGAATCATTGTCATTTTACATACGTACATACTTAATAAAAATCTTGTTACGTACATATATAACAGGAGTCTTACAAACGTACATACATGATAATGATTTCTTGCAAACAAAACATACGCGCATGCGTACATACATATAACGTGCAAACTTACGGACATATAAATTGACAAATGTGAATATGCGCATCAAATTACATTTCAAGCATTTTCGCGGTGATTAAACGGCAATTTATTCATGATTTCTACTTCACGCATTTCCCATATGGTTCGTATGGTTAACCAATTCTATTTTCGTTTTATGAAACAACTTTCTCCGTTGTTCTTTTAAACGATAAATTCTTGGTTGTGTCAATCTTTTTTGTGCTGCAATACGCCGGCTCTTTGTACAAAACACAAACACGTCACGAGACCAATTTCATACATCATAATGGCACCAGGTTAACCCTGAGATACCCACAGTCAGTACATACCACTTATTATTTTTTTACCCGACACAAGTTTGTGAAATTTCATGTGTTAATATTTTTAGTTGTACATAATTGCGAAATCCCTTATGTAAAGTGAAATAGTAACTGACCCACTTATTGGGCAATAGTGCCGATTTTTTTTTGTAATATTGGTTTCTTCCGTATATACATATATGGTTAACCAATGGCTGCAGAGAAATTCTTGAATGAAGGGGAAATGTTCTTGTGAAACTACGAGATATTGCGGAATATGCAAAAATAACTATTTGCGATATATTGGAAGGGCGTCCCCGATATATTCACTTCTAGAATTCCTATATGGAATTTCTTAATTTTTACCCCCATCCTAAATTTTAACCAGTTTTGCAGAGCGTTGCCAAAATCTAACTAAATAAAAAGCCGATGCATCTCAGGAACAAGACACAGAGTTTTTCAAAAGTCTAAAGAATAAGACTGACCCTCCACCAGTGATAAGGCAACCTATTCTAATAAAGTAAATATCTAAATAACAAGTATTAAACAGAAGCTTTATACAAATGCATTATAAAGCATTGTATTGCAAAGTAAAGTAACAAGTAAAGAAGTTTAAAGTGAAGAAAAGTGTTATAATTCAATTGGGCTAGTGATCTTCGATGTACGCAAGCACTCCTAAGTCCAAGTTACGGCAAAGGAGGACCCGTAACACTTGACACAAAAAATTCAAATACCCAATCGCAGCAGAAAAGAGTCCATCGGAGTTAATAATAAATTTTTCAAAAACATAAGGATTTGATTCGATCACAAGGATAGCATGTATTTCAGCACCAAGCAAAAATGCAAATGAAACTCTTTCACTTTGAAAAATAACTAGACCATGATTTGTGGATAGTCCGACCAAACGTCCGTCCGTCGAATGGAAGAGAGGGGAAATAGTATATAACACAGTAACGAAAATTTTGAAAAAAGTTATATAGTAAAGTGCTTAATACGACATTCCTTTTATACCCTGCAAATGTTATGCAACGAATTTTCAATTTATATAGGAATTGATTAATTTTTTTAGCGTTCATGCCTTCTGCTATAGCCGCGCATTTCGTGCTCCAAGGAAGAGAGTGCGCGTGGTAGAAAGAAAAACGAAACCCAAAATTTCACTGTTTACTTCAATTTATTCTTATATTTTCTAATTTTCACTGCTAAAGTTATCTTTTAATTTATTTTTTCACTTGAATTATATTTGGAAATTTCTTTATCATACCTATTTCTCATATTTGGTATCAAATTTCCTTAATTAGATCTATTTTTCACTATTCAGATTTATATTTGATATCAACTTCCCTTAATTAGATCTATTTATCACTATCATAAATTTATCTTCAATTTTTCGTTTAAAAAAAATAGCGTTCCACAATATCTCTCATTTTAGGCACTCCCGATTTCTTGACCAATTCGCCCGGGGCGTTTGAAAAACAAACTCCCCGTGGTTTGGACAAATTGCACCCAGGTACCCACGATTACTTCATAAAAGCTTTATTGCTATTTTATCATTTTCTCACGACGTTGAAAATCGTACGTGAGAAAACGTAGAAAAGTTTTGATGCAAGCTATATGCATCTATGCAAAACTGTAATCCGATATGCACTTTTGCGCCCGTCTTGAAATATTAATTTTAAGAGGGCGCGAATAATTGTGATAATTGTATGATTGTATGTACATACAAACAGATTGGGAAAAAAATAAGTAATGTGGACTGTAAATGCGGAAAAAAAGTAAGAAGACACTGTAGCTAAGTATGTATACCGTGTAAGTCGAATATGTGTCTGATAACAAAATGCAATTTATGCTAAGTTGCATTTTGTTACAATATGAGACTGCATTTCTAAATTTTGAGATTTTAAAATAAAATAATTTTTCATTTTCAGGGTCACTTTTGAGGTACATCAATATATTGTATAGGACAATATATTGATGTATTGACCTTATGGTTGTGATTCAGCGCATTGGTACCTGAATTACAACATCCCTTCACCCTGGGGAAAAGAAAGTTTTATTATCTATAGAAGAAAAATTTCTTTTAACAAACAAATAGGTAAGTACATGTACATATATGAAAATTAAAATTTACGGTAATTAATACGTTTAAATATGCACACCTTTAAGAAAAATATTTTAAGTCTAAATGATTTAATAGAAAAGGTAATGTTATCGTTACATCTACGTGTAGGTATATAATGTTGATTAAGATATAAAATATTTTACATGTATAGAGGGAGATGTTATAACTTAAAAAGTGGTATTGGATAGTACATTTTTTTCTTTTATCTGTCGGCTTTCTTTGTTTAAATTAATTAAAAAACTTTTTTTTCTTAATCGGGTATTACTATTGTAGCTTAGCCTATAATTGGAGAAGACAAAAGGATTTTTGTTATATAGAAACAAGGCACATACACTTATAATCTATTTTTTCCATACGTTTAATGTGCTTAATATTACTCTTATTATTTCTTTTTACATGTAAACGATATCTGTTCATACCTGAACAAAAAATAATTTCTCAATCACGTTCCAATTGCACGTTCATGTTCACGTTTACTATAATATTTCCTAATTGCCTTCCGATTTCTCAAGTGCAAAATAAATTGTCACTTCGCTTATTTTG
The DNA here is from genome assembly GCA_963924295.1 of Dioctria rufipes. Lineage (NCBI taxonomy): Eukaryota > Metazoa > Arthropoda > Insecta > Diptera > Asilidae > Dioctria > Dioctria rufipes. The sequence goes on from OZ002744.1 coordinate 84,267,034, forward strand.
TAGAACATTTCTTCCAATCAGGTAAAAATTTAGACAAACGTAAGTTCACTTACACATGTTCTTGCATCATTCATAAAAATATTTCAGCATTCATTGCCCCAATCTGGGTTAAAAATAATAGCAAAATTTATCATGTAAGCGTAAAAACTGTACTTAAGTTCTTGTAGTAGCACAATAAAATCCAGTGTAAGTTTACAATCAGAATCGAAGTTCTTTCTATTCTTAAGTTACTTACGCCCGCTTATCAAGCACTTAAATTAAGTTTGAGTGTTTGTTACATGGTCCTTCGAACCTCAAGAAGTGAAACTAACGCCTGTGCAAAGTGAATATCTGCGCCCCCACCAGTGGTAAGCGCAAGTTCACAAACAAACGTACATCCACTACCTACAAACAGCAGTTCTCAAATTAAGTTTGAGTATTGCTGTATAATCATCTTCAGAAATATTCTTCAGATAATAGTTCTCGCATTAAGTTTGAGTGTTGTTATACAAGGCATCAGCCGCAATCACCAGGAAAAACGGCGGCACTTAAATTAAGTTTGAGTGTTCGTTACAGTCGCCACAGTCGCCATAAAACAATTTCATCAATTACCTGGTCAGCTTAACAAATTCTCAAATTAAGTTTGAGTGTTTGTTACATGGTTTGAGTATTTGTCATTACCACATCAGCTGGCTAAAAACAAGTTTAAACCATCGCTACCTGAAAGCACTATTTGAAGCCACAAGCTCAAGGATGTCTCAACAACTTTTGAAAGAGCAAATGCAATTAGCTAAATTAATTGATGACTTGTTAAGGAATATAGGAAAAGATGGATTTTCTCGAAAAACTGAGGAATACATAGTTAAAAAGAGAGCAGAGCTGAACACGCTTTGGGATAGCTTTACCAAACGGCATGGGCAATTAAAAGAGTTATTTCCTAAAGAGCATCTTTACTTCACTGAAGATCTATATGAAATAACTCAACCGAAAGCCAATGAAATTATTAATTTGTTAGAAATTTATGAAATAAATCCAACTCCAGTAACCACTACATCTACTAAACAAACAAGCACAGCAACCTTAACACATTCTGCGCCAGGACAGGATGCCACACAACCTATATCCTCTGCACCATCTTCCACACCTCTTAGTACTGATACTCAGGAAAGCTCAGAGCGACTTGTGGGAATCCACACGACACCAGATAAATACCAATCCATATTTGGCAGCCAACAGGGAGAATAACTTTCCAAAACTGCCATCACTCAAAATTCCCAGATTCAGTGGAAACTACAAGTACTGGAAATCTTTCACCGATATTTTCATGCAGATTATAGACCACAACCCCTATCTAAGCGAAGTTGAGAAGATGCAATAGCTTCTATACCATCTAGAAGGCGACACAAGAAAAGTAATAAGTCATCTACAATTGAATAATAACAACTATAAAACTGCCATCAAGTTAATCCAATCAAGGTTTAACAATAACAGGAAGATCATAACGGCATATATTAACAACATCATGGATGAAGAGAAGGTTGAATACAGATCCCACCCAAGAAGATATTATAGCCCTCTATGACACAATAAGAGAATACCTAGAAGCATTAAAAAGCTAAACTGTCACACAGAAGATTGGGGTCCTATGATTGTCTGCATTGCAATCAGAAAACTTGATGCAGAAAGTACAAGACTGTTTGAGGAGAGCCTTGCGAACCCAAGGGAGATGCCATCTACGCCTGAATTTTTAAATTTTTTAGATAACCGCTATCAAATCCTAGACTGCATCAAGAGTAGCAAACAGCGTGCATGATCGTGAAGCATACATCGCAAAAAAGAATCTTTGTATCAACTGCATGGCTCACAACAAATCTGAGGAATGCAAAACAAGAAATCGTGCTTTTATTGCAAAAAAAGACACCATACGCTACTTCATCAATACGATGAGAACTCAAGAAATCAATCTAGTTCTTACATGACTACTAATACAATTGTAGAAAGCATTCCAGATGCCTCGTTAATTAAAGGGGTTATTGCTCTCCACAACAAAATCAAGATGCTAAATATGCTATTGCCAACTGCCATGGTAAGAGTTACAAACATATTCAATCAATCAGAGCTTCTCAGAGCATTAATTGACCCAGGCCCACAAGTATCGCGTATTACCGCAGAAGTAGTCCAGAATTTAAGGAGCGTATATGAGCCACCATATTAAGGGTTGGCGAGACTAAATCTGGAAAGGCATGCAGTAAGGTGAAGATACGCATCCAACTTCAGGAAAAAATACACGCATATCTTTGCGTAGAAGCACTTGTCTTGCCTAAACTCAATTCATTCCTTCCTAACTCACCTGTATTATCAGTTGATATGGAAAAATATGGAAATATAACTTTAGCAGATCCCACATTCAACAGCCTAGGGAACATAGACCTACTACTAGGTGCAGATGTTTATGCCAGTATATTGTTAAAGGGGCTCAAACAAGAGCATCCCGCAGCTCAAAACACAAAGTTAGGTTGGATCCTATTTGGACCTATCTCCAGAGCTTACCAGAGAACCAACAAAGTTTCAAGCTTTCTATCTCTAGCAGAAATGGACGAAAATATATTTAGCGACAATGGGACGAATAGTAGACGATATGTAAGTAAGTAAGTAAGTAAGTAAGCATTTATTTACCATTAGTACAATAAGACAAAAGCCTTTTATTAGTACTAGTAAATTACACTAAGATTAAAGTCAATCAAAGAGATGATAGTTTGTATCGAAAAGAAAAAAAAGAAACATTCAATATTCTAAAACTACAACTAAAAAATAGAAATGAGAGAAAATAACAAACAAGAGTAGGAAAACAAAAGAGAAAGAGAAAAAAAATAAAAAAAATAATAGTAAGACAAAAAAAAAATAAAAATAAAAATGAAAATAAAAAAAAATAAGGATAACTAAATTACGTAACTTCGGTAGCGAACAAAAGAAAATAGCACAAGAAAAAAAAAAGAAGTAGAAAGATCCCACTGCAGGTGCCCTCAATTGATTTCAATTGATTAGGAAATCATTATCCATATGACGTGTGCTGACAGAGTAACCGTTTACAGGTAGAGGCCGAACTGGATGGAAGCTGGAAGAGCGCTCCAAATGCGAATAGTTTGAACAAAGAAAGAAGCATTCAAAACAGAATATTTCAAGCGAGGCAATAGCAAATCGCAAAAAGTTTCAAAAATTCATACAGATAAGCCGGTCTACGTATGTTATGTTATGCAGGAAAAGTAATGCCTTCCGTTGCCAATGCGTTTCCAAAGAGCTATTCAAAATTATATGTCGAAAAGGAGAGATGTGATCATGTCTACGTAGCCCAAACGCCAACCTAATGGAATCGTTATAGGATACTTCAAGCTTACGATTCCAGCGTTAATCGAGTTTGCGGAAGATGATTGAACCATGCATTAGATGCGGCAATACCAGTGTTCTGACCAGCCTCATGCGAAGGTTGGTGCGAAGCAGATCAGCATACAGCCAGGGTTGACGAAGGACCCCATAAACGTTCCTCAGGATCATTTTAATATGGTCACAATAACCAATTTGAGAATTGAGTATAATGCCTAAGTTTTTCACTTTCTGTACATATGGTATGGTTGAGAGATTGAGTTCTATCGGGGGAAAATAGGAAGGGTCACAACTTCCTCTACCTACCGCTAGTGCTTGAGACTTTTTGGGATTAAGTGTCAGCTTATTTTCAATTGACCAGTCTAAGATGTTATGAAGATATTCGTTAATTCTGCTAACGCAGTCCTATAAGTAGTAAGGGTCCCACCTCCCTATACTTTTACATTACGTCCGATAGAGACAACTGCCACGAGGACCCCACTTGCGGGTTTTCTGCAAGACGGATCCCACCGCCGACAAGAAGTTGTTGAGGAGGGAGTAGGATAGACACTTTCCTGTCGCAAGCATTGGGGGGTAAAAATAAAAAGTTTGAGTTGCCACCGAGTTGTGTTGTTGCAGGATGTTGGTTGGAAGGAGAGGCTGGTGCTGTCTGTGGTAAAGACGGTAGATGGGTCCCTGTCGCAGGCATTGGGAGGCAAAAAAAAAAAAGCTGACTTGATACCGAGTTGTGTTGTTGCAGGATGTTGGTTGGAAGGAAAGAGCTGGTGCTGTCTGTGGTAAGGACGGTAGATGGGTCCCTGTCCCAAGCATTGGGGGTAAAAATAAAAAAAACTGACTTGATACCGAGTTATCTTGATGCCGGCTGTTAGTTGAAAGGAGAAAGCTGGTGCTGTCTATGGCAAGGATGCGAGATGGGTACTGTTTTGGAAAGATCCAGTTGCTAGGATGGCTGAGCCTAGTGGGTGCAAGCAGGTGTACTATAGGCGGCTTACGTACAAGCATAGTAAAGTTTTATAAAATTGCACTACCAGGCAAGCAGATAACTAAAGCACAAAATCTTGCGACCATATGTAGCAAGCATGCATGGTTTAAACCTGTATCGTTGTCTTCACATCTTCAGCGGTTATCGCGCCTCTTTTTTATATTCCGTTCATTTTTTCTTCCACTCCAAACAAGCTTTGATCAGTTAGTCACACTTCTTCAACGTCATTTTTCCATACGAGTTTTAAAACTTGAACTTGCCCGCGATGTAGTCACGAGTTGTTGTTTCTTTATGCATAGAATTTTAAATCTACCTGAATTGAAACTGCGAGACATGTGGGTGACTTTATTTTCTGAATATTTTTTGATGTAAAGGAAAAAAGATTAAGGAAAGATGGCAAAGAGCAAGTTCTGATGCTGCTTATGCAAGGATTCTTGATTCTTGTGACGTTCAATACTGGCGGCGTATGATAAAGAGCTGCAAAACAAAAAAAGATCGGCGGCAGTCAGTGACACGAATGTGGGTGAAGGTGAGCTAAAAGAAACGGGTTGCTTGAGTAAAAAACGAATTCGGCTGAGATGCCTTTATTGAAGGTCAGTAAAGATAGACTGTATGGCTGATAGACAATTTCTTCTACAAAAGACGTACATATTTAATTTTTTTATTCGCGCTTTTTAAAACTGATTTTCAAAAATCCTCCTCTGGTATCATCTTTTCCGTCAAAGGTTAGATAACATCCCACGTGCTGCTGGTTAAGATCCTCAATCTGTCGCTGGGTTTTAATTTTTTCGGAAAAACAGGGGGGGGGGGGGGGTAAGAACACATATGTTTTGTCTACACGCGAAGTCCGCACTGCGTCTTTAACAGCTTGAAAGACTTCACCTGGTACTCCTTCCCCAGCTCCAACTCTGTGATTGGCACAAGAGTATCGTAGCTATTTTCCGACACACTTTGCAACAGTTCAAAAGTGTTCTGTAAAAAAATAGAGTTATAGTAATGCCTGCTTTACAATAATCAGAAAATGTTCGGTACCTACCATTGTATACCAAAAAGTTTTCCTTGCTCGTGGGTTAAATTGTAGTTGATGCTGAAAACTGTTTTGAGGACGACTAGAGAAAACACGGCCCTATATACTGTGTGGGTTCTCCGTTTTTTTTTTTTCAAGTAGGGATGGTTAAAAGTAAATTTATTATTATGGCCGATGTAGTTAAAAGTAAATTTATTATTATGGCCGATTTGAAAGATTATTTATATGCAACATTATTATTTCAACCTAGAATAAGTGCTGTTCTTTAATCATAAGGCAGATCCTGCTGCAACTTTACAAGATAATTTAAATGTAATTTACCCGCAGAGCGTGTTTTAAAAATGAGAAGTTATGCTAGGCGCATTGTGGCGTTATTATTCTAGTAATATTGTCACATAGGCCGAGATCTGTTCTTAATTTATGAAGGAGGTACAACTTTGTTGCAATTTAAACGAGACGTTTAGATTTGAAAGTTATGTTAAGGGAATTGTAGAATTATTATTCTAGTAATATTTTCGCGTAGGTTGAGACCTGTCTTCTATTTGTGTAGGAGGTGCAGCTTTGCTGCAATTTAAAAGAGAAGTTTGGATTTTTGTCTGGTTAGCGAATAAAGGTTTTGAGTTCTTAGTAGAAATATTTTCATTTTACCTGGATTTTTTCTTTTTGGGTCGAGCAAAAATGGCATAAAAGCCTACAGCGAAGTCACAAGGAATCAGTCTTTATTTGTTTCTGAAAAGCTCGAGTGTGGTTTCGAAGGGGCATTAAACCAAAATTTAAAAAAGTAAGTATAAAAAACTTGCCCGATCCGTTATCACTATAGGTTTAAAAATTATCTTTTTTGTTTTTTTGTTTCTCTTTTTTTTCTTAAAAAGATACATTGATGATACTCCCCAAAGGCAAGCAGCTCACCCCCGCTGAAAAACATCCTTCAACTAGAGGCAGAGGTACCGTGTCTGTGTGGATTTAATAGAGTGGTATTTGTATATAGATTTAAGTAGCTGTAAAATTAGAAAATTAAAAAAAAAATGAAGTCGGACGAGCTAATTTTGCAGTTAAAAAGTGCGCTAAATATAAACTCGGAAATTTTCTTATCCGATTTAGACACCTGTATAAAGGTGGTGAAAAACGAAAAGTGTTATTTTCGTATCGTGAAAAATTTTTTTTATTAAGGCTGTTGACAGAGTTTTCAATTCTGTATAATGTACCGCTTGTAAATGGGGTCTTAAAGAGCGCCTTTGATTATTTAGATGTATGTGAAGATAATAATTCCGCGGTCTGTGACGTTAACAACGGGGCGTCTGGGAGTAAACAAAATAATTCTGTCGTCTGCGAAAATGAAGATAGTGCTTTACCAAAAACAAGTTGTGAGCAAGGTCAGGTATCTCAATACGGTTGTGGCTATAAATTACTGTCAAGGCAGCAAACATTTTTCAAACAATTTAAAACGGCAGGCGTAAAAATCTCCTTTCAGTTACAGGATTTTTCTGCTGTAAGTGAAAACCCCTTGGAAGTTTTAGAAAAAGTATTTGGCCATGTGTTTAAAGAACTGGCGGTAAATTCTGCAAGAGGCAGTAAGATTAGTTTTTCACTAATGCTTCCAAATTCACCTCATGTTAAACCCATTTGGAGTAGTCTCAGACCTATCGACCAATTAACCGGGGCATATATTATTGTATTGATTGCTAATGTTACCCAATCCAATGCTATTTTTCTTTCTGATGATGTCTTGCAACTCAATGCAAATATCGTCAATTTTCCTTTCGCTGGAGGCAAAATAGATCCTAGGCATGTGGAAGAAAGTTTGGTTTTATCCCGGAAAACAAGTGTGATAGATGATTGACGTAAGCTATCTCCCTCGAAGCATTTGCTACGGTATTGAAATGACGTCAGAAAATTTTAATAATCGAAGCAGTTTTTCTGTTAATGACTCATTGGATAAACTAGCACTATCGTTGTGTAAAAATTCAAAGTTGGTTATTACTGACAAAGGGTGTAGCATAAAAGACATTTACAAATTTCAAAAATTTTTGAAAAATTACCAAATCATTGTTTTCGATAATTTGAGAGATTCGGATTCGATTATTTTTAGGTTACCTGTTGAAAGCGATTTAGTAAAAAAAATATTTCTTTATTATTCAGAGACGTTAAAGCATTTCTATGTAATTAAGTCGCTAACAGGCCTTTTTAATAAAAAATATGCCTGTTCTTTTTGCGATAGATTAACAAACATGAAAATGCATAAATGTGATCCGAAGTGTCGATATTGTGACTCTTATCCGCCGTGTGTTTTTGTTGAAAAAGTCAAAGCATGCGAAAACTGCAATCGCATGTTTCGAGGCGATGCTTGTTTTACGAATCATACCCTAAATAAAATTCATAATAAAAGCATATGCGAGACTTTTAAAATATGTAAATTGTGTGGTAAGTTTCTTGTTCTTAACAAGAGAGAGTTCAAAGAACATTCTTGCAATGAATATTTTTGCAAGATTTGTTCTAAAATTGTTCCCCAAGAGCATCTTTGCTATATTAGGAGGTATAGAGGAAGTGTCGATAAAAAAATTTTAATAATATTTTTTGATTGCGAGAGCACTCAGAACACCTTATGTGAAAATAGCACCACATCTTATTTGCATATTGTGAACTTAATTGTTGCACAGAAAATATGTCATAATATTAGAGAAAAATGTGATGTTTGTGGTGATAGGCAGCATGTGTTTAAACACGGTAGTGAGACAAACGCTGTAAAAAATTTTCTAGATTACTGCGAGATAATATTTTATATTGTGATACCGATAGCTTGATTTTTGTGGATAGTAAAGAAGATCCTTTACCATTTGACATTTCCAGCTTTCTGGGTGACCTAACGGATGAGGTTGAATGTTTTGGAGCTAATGCCTTTATTTCAGAATTTGTAAGCACCGGGCCGAAAACATACAGTCTGAAAATTGAAACTGAAAAAGGTCCTGAGTACATTATCAAATGTAAGGGTATTACAATTAATTTCGAAAATTCCAAAATTGTCAATTTCGAGTGTTTAAAATCGCTGGTTACTGAAGAGGGTTTTCAAGATCTACGGGTTCAAAAAGCGGAAATTAGGCAAATAGGTAGAAAGATTGTTTAAAACCTTATTGTACTTTTAATTAAAGGCTTAGAAATTTTAAAACTGTCAAGAATTTATTGTATTAAATAAGTTAATGTAAATTCAGGGTATATTTAAGAAATATGTTGTTATAAGGATTATTGTAGTCTAGACAGGTGCGCAGATAAAGTATCAGCTAACCATAGCAGCCCATAATAGGCAGCATTAACAAAGCTATCAGTATCATACTTCTTTGAATCAGGTATACGGATATTATTTTGTTACGGGAATCTGTAAAATAGTCACAGCTAAATAATGTGGATGCGCCATGCTTAAAATCTGACTGTAGATATTTATATATATATATAGCCACATACCGTATTTTATCCTCAGATGATAATATGAATAAATTTATTTTGGACATCCCATTTGTGTGCGGAAACAACGGCCAGTACTTTGTTAAAGAACTCTCCGTAGTTGTTGGAACAATCATCCCAGATGCTTATCATTTTATGCCTCCCTACCCATACCAGGAATTATGATCAAAGGCAAGGCGACAGATACAGTATGACGTACAAAATATAAATGGACTGCATTGGAATGATGGAGATATTAGCTACATCAATTTACCTGAAGGGTTTTCAAGATTTAAAAATGCAACAGTGTATGTAAAAGGCGAAATCAAGGCTTCATTTGTCAGCAAATACTCGCCGACTTCAGAAATCGTCGAACTTGGAGAAATACCTAGACTAAGTGAACTTACAAATTATCAACTTCCTTCTAAGATCCACAATAATGTATCTTTTTTACGTTGCGCTCTTCAAAACTGTGTAAATATTTATCTGTATATGTTAATCAATAAAATTATAAAGTAAAATAAAAAAATAAAAAACTTAAGTCGTTTTTATTTAAAAAATTTATTAAATGTTTATTATATCAAATAAAATATTGGTACTACAATACAAAGGTATCTCAAAGAAAAGTCTAGAATAATTCAGATGCACATAAGAAGTCCTAGAGGGTGTAAAAAAGTCTTCGTCAGGTAACAAAATTAAATTTTTAATTTTACACTTTTCGCAATATTTTTTATAATATTCTTTTACACTTTCGGCTGCATTGTTATTATGGAACATCACAACCTTGAAGAAACTCAGCATATCAATTAATTTATAGAGCTCATTAAGGGTGAGCTGAATATTGCGTGTACCACGGGAATTGTGTATTTCGTCTGAAGCTCTTCTTGGTTTGGCGGGAACATGTCTGGAATAACCTCGTCCTTTAGTTTGGTTAGATGTTTATAAACTTCCAGCCATCCAGAGTAAAATGTTGACACAGGTTCAAAACCATGACGGTGAAAGACTATTTTTACTTCAAACGAGGTCGGATCAAATCCGAGGACAACCTTCTGATTATGATGATGATCCAGATGATAAGTGTAGTTTAACAAAAGATCTTCGCCCGGGGCCTCTGAATCCTTTCTACCTTCTCTCCGTATCGGCCTAGATTTTTGCTTTTTGGATTTTGTATCCATCACTTTAAACTCTTCTGCACACACCCTTTTTGCTCGTGCCTTTCTAGACTTTTTAACTTTAGGTGTCTGCTCCATTTTGATGCGTAGACTTATAGTTCAACATTAAATGTGCATCACCGTCGTCTCGTATTTATACTCTTATACGCCGATGTACATAGCTGGTTACCCCCTCCAGATTTTAGACATTTTTTCAAGTATATTTTGCGATATAATTTCACAACTTTATTATCATTTAGTCTAAAATTAAGGGCTTGCTGGAGGTGTTTTTTTTCCATTTTTTCCACCTAGGATTCAGGTTTTTATAGCTTTCATCTCGGCTTTGCATGTTTGGCTACAAAAAACCCCTCCAGATTGTGCGCGATTTTTTTTCTTTAGATATATACGGTGGTATAAATTAACAACTTTGCTATCATTTAAACTTAGATTGTTCGAATTAAATTGTTTTAGAAAGTTCTGAAAGCTTCGTCCTCTGCAGCGAGAAAATAGAAATACACAAAAATAATATCCACAGGTTGGTGAAAATTGGCCTTGTAAGTCGTTTTTTATTATTACTAAAAGAGCTTGAATTAGCTAATAAAATTTTCGAAAAAACCTGTTTGCGGGATACTTTCCAAATGAATCAAAGTACTCTGCGGGGCCTTGTTTTGGGAAATAAAAGGCTACCCAATGAGTTCCACCTTTATTTGCAGGATCCGTATTAGCTATTACACATGCAGGCTTTCTTATCTTCTGTGGTAATTGGTTGCATGGAAAAATGCCTCTAAAAAACTTGTTTGTCATGCGGTTGTTTGATAATACATTTGTAAGCTCAAGCGTGTTCATTCTTGTTCAGAACAAATGATGGTTTCCACGTAAATGATCTTGGTGTGAGAAGTAGCGTAGTTATTTATAAATTCTCTGGTTGCAGCTCCACGAACAAAAATTGTGGTAAATTTTGATAGAGTGTTTATAAGATCTTCGTCCATACGCTTAAGTTCGAGATTACCACATTTACTTATTTGTACTTGAAAATTATTTCGTTCGCAAAAGACTTATTTTGCGCAGCGAATCCCGCAAAAGAAACTCTTTTTAAAAAGGTGAAGGGTCCTCCGGAAAAGAACTCCACATTTACTAAACAGTAGCTCATTATGGATTACGTATTAAGAGTCTTGAGTGAAATTAAGTTCGAAGTACAGTTAACCAGCCTTATATAGGTTTTTTAGAAGCTGGTATATACATTTTTATCTTTACCTATATCAAGGCTACTATCATATTCTGCATATAACGGGTGGGCCAAAAGTCACCATGGGGTTTAAAAATAACTAACTTTTTCGTTTGTACATTGCTCCACACCCTGTTGACCGTTTCTCTTCATTCCTTTTTTATATGATAGCCAACTGTCTGTTCTTCATAGGTAAGCATGTTTCCCCACCCCACCTTACCCCTCCTTTTTTTCATCCTACCATATATTACCAATTTAATTTTTAAACCCCATGGTGACTTTTGGCCCACCCTGTACAATACATGTCACTGTGTTTTTTAGTGCTTCCTTAAACCTTCCTTCAATTCTCACCGTTCCTTGATTCAATAGATTTCCGCATGTTGAATTATACGAGAGATCTCTCGTTAAATCAAAAGCAAGTAGAAAACACCCGTTGTAAATTTTTTTTTTAAATTTGGTGTCCTTTATCAAAATAATGTATACCGGTTCCTTTAAACAGCGTAATATATCCTCGAGTGCTAGCAGGATTTTCTTTTGAATAATCAAATTCTAGAGGTTGATTTGGCACCTGTACCCCGTTCACTGATAAGTTAAACCTGGTGATGTTGTTGTGCTTGAAGTTGTAAGAATTTTTTGTTCGTTTTCCGGTATATGCATCGTTGTCAACCATGCCCAAGACTAGTAGATTTGGTAATTGTCCTATAACCACATTGTCCAGTGACAATTTAAATGTATTTGCGGGTATTGTATAAGTCTTAACTTCAACTCGTTTATACGGACGTATAGCGTTGGAGCGTTGGAGAACAGCTTCATGAGCCAGCAAGATGTTAGGATTGATAGTTACATGATTCATGTACCTAGTTGCTTCTACTATTTTAACTCGTGGAGAATTGTCATCATCTTTTGACCAAAGGTAAAAATTCCGGTTTTTCGAGTGATAAGACTTTCAACAACCTCCATATTATTTTGATCGAGATACCAGCCCACCGATTCCAAATGTGTTGAAGCGGCATCTTTTCTGTAATTTAATAAATTCTCAATATAGGCTCTATAGTTGTAATTGTTATCTGTTTGGGCAATCGGTTTTCCATTTAGATAAATTGTACATTGGCGGAAAAGCGAGTGGAGTATGTTATTCACAAGGCCGGGGCCTTCATCACGAACAGTATCTTTAGTCTTATCTGGTTTGGTTATTTCGATATCTTCGCCTGTGTAAAGTTCTTCTTTTCCGTCCTTGATTTTAACCAACTGTAGTTTCAAACGAAGGTATATGCTTGATAAGTCTCGATATGTGTCACCATGTCCTAGTGATACAAATTCGAGCACCGACGAGTTATCTAGAGAAGCTATAGGTTTATAAGATACCACTTCAGTTTTTAAGATGCTGCTTTGTATGGGTGGTGTAGAGAAAAGGTCTAACTCAGATTTCATGCATTCTTTGTATGACGGCATGTTGTCTATTTATCAAAAATATCTAACACACGTTTACGTATCTTACGTTTACCTTTAATAGATGCTCTTTTAGCTGTCCTTTTTGTCTGTGTCTTACGTCTGCTTTTAATAGATGTTCTTTTAGCTGTCTTTTTTGTTTTTGAACCTCTTTTTGCGGACCTTTTTGATCCTGAACGCTTTTTACGTTTAGAAGCTGGAGCTAAATGTAAAGCTGTAAAAGGGTTGTGCCTTTTTATAAGCATGCGATTGCTTCTTCCTGCACCACCTATGCTCTCAAACAACTTATTTATACCTTTCTGTGATAGTTCTTCGGCAGCTGCTTTTCCATGTTCTTTTAAAATATCAGTTAAACGCTTACTACCGGCTTCTTCTAAAATAGCTTTTCCTGTTTTAATTGCCTGCTGCTTCCAAGCCTTTGCCCCCGATGTAACCAATGGCTGTAAAATTCGCAATAGTCCGCTGAAAAAACTACCAATTCCTCTTCCACGCTGGTAAATAAGAGGAGATCGATATAATTCTCCAATATCCGCTAAGGACCCGCCACTTTGAATTGAATAATATTTAGTATAATATGAATTCATTTTCGAAGCTATACAAAATGCTCTTAACTTTGCACTATGATAAATTGACTGCTGTATGAGTATTTATAGTCTATTTTCTTTTAAAATGGAGCATTATATATGTAGGAATATAGTCCGGCTTTAAATCAATTAGCTCCGCTTGCTGATTAGCTATTTTATAGAAATACTTTAGGTAAAAGTTTTTTCAATAGGACAGGAATCTACGTGTTGAAATCTTATTGTGCTTTCACATTCTTTTAAAGGCATTACACGTAAGTATCGCACTAACTGGTCACCTATAAATCTGGGCTGAATAATATCAGTGTAGAGGTAAATTATGTATTTTTCATAACAGTCCTCTGCTGTTGGCCGAGACTCTTGCGGCAACCTTAGTGTCAGGTCCGTAACTGATCTTTCCAGTCTATTAAGTGTGTCTATTATTGACATATGTTCCTGACGTAATCCTGCCGTATTAAAAGATTCTTTTATTTCTGCCAGTATGGCGTCAGGTTCACGCTTATTTTCAGGTGTTTGGAGAAATATATCCGTAAAGAAGTTGGACAGGTTGTCTATATTAGTATCAATAGGCACTGGTGTAGTTAAATATTCACCGGAACTTTGCTTTTCGTATGGAACATCCAAACTATTGCTAGCTTTAACAATTTTTCGCTGTTCGGATGGTTTAGCACTAATCGAATCTTTGCTCAATATATTCAAGATGTTAAAAATAGTATCCTTAATCTGAATAATTATCTTTTGTTTTTCTTGCTCACTAAGGGTTTGATCATCAAAGTGTACATTTGATATAAAAAGCGTAATAAGATCTCTAACATTAAGGTGAGATGGTAGTGGTTTTTTTATTTTGATTGTGACTCCCGAATCTTCCAACCGCAGTTCAAATACATCGTGTACTCTTTTTTCTGTCTCGCGAGCTCTTTTGATGCTATGCGCTGGATGTGTGTAATTGTCTATCGAGTCTTGTATGATAGCATACTTTCTCTTCTGTCTAGGAATTTGTCCAAATACGTCATCAACAAAGGCTTCAACTGCCTCATAGTTTTTATATTTTAAAACAACATTTTCTGAAGCCCTTTTACCCTGATATATACATATGTAATGTAAATTCGTCTGGATCCTGCTTGTAGCTTCCTTCAAGTATAACTCCATCAAAAAAGTCAGACCCTAACCAATCCCTCATCTTTTTCTTAACATCATCCAAGTACATGGTATACCATGACGGTGAAATAGCGTTATAAAATGTTAGTAGGAATGCAGAAAAATTTACTTGACCTACTCTGTAACTAGACTACTCAAGACTCTCTTTAGTCCACTCAAGATTAACGGTTTCATTTCTTTTGACGCTAAGTGATTTGATTTCGTTTCTATGCTGCTCCTCTTATTTCTTTCAACGGATCAGGCGCATCACGCCTTACCTTTTTAACATTACTCTGATTTACTTCTTCAGTTGTGTTTCGCTTGACTCCCCCTTTTATGGCATGGTATGGCAATGAAATTTCAGTTATTCCAACACACCAGTCATCAGTAAACTTGCACGGTCTAGCTAGTGTATTTGTAAAAGCCGATAGTGTATTTTCGGGATAAAGCTGCATGGAGTTGTTACTAAAAAGGCATACGTAAAAGTCATTATCTTCTATATCCACAGGCATTATTAAATTCTTTCCCAATCAACGCTCAGTAGACTTATTACTTTTACAGGCTTTCCCAAGCAATTGCTGGTACGCGGGCACTTCTGGCTGTTACTGCGTTTTTTAGGCGGTCATTTTGTCGGACAACTTTCTTAACTGGCAGCGAAATCATATATTGACTCGGATCTAGCAGAGACGGCTTTAATATAGATTGATTTATGGATGGTTTTCTACCTTTATCGCCCGTAGTACTTTCCGTATCGAATACTTCTAATATGTTCGCGGCTTCATCTATACTCATGTCTACAGGTACAGTGTACTGCGTTATACCATCCTCAGCCGTGATCATTTTATAATCTTTATCTCGAGACTTATCTTCAGAAGCCGTTTTAGGTATTTTTGAAGGTGGTTTCAGACTTTTGCCTATACCATTAGCTGATAAGCGGCGTTTGGAGGCAGGTTATAACGGTTGTCTTGGTGGTGATATTTCACCCAGTTCGAAGAAATCCTCTTCCATTCTTTCAGGTGTATTTTCTTTTAAGGGTGATGTTTGTGTTGATATTTCACCTTTAAAAATAAATTTAGTTTAAGTAGTACTGTCCCGCAAGCTTTTCTGTTTCATAGGCTTTTCTGGTAGCATGCGAATATTTGTTTTTTCATCTGTCACTCGCGTAGCTTTTCGTCTTAAGTTTGCAAATTTTATTAATTCATTTCGGTAATTATACCATTTTTCCCTATCAGATAAATTCTTGTCTTTTAATATTTTATCCATAGTCTCATCGAACCTAGATTGATTCACGGAATTTTCAATCTCGTTTTTCCATTTTTCGAAAACTTCTGGTGAAAGAAGTAACATTTTATTCAGATTATTGTTTTTAAACATATTTCTCAATTAATGAAACAATTACACCTGATAATACACTTCCAAACAGCACTGGTAAAAAACCTCCATGCTGTATCAGTATTTTACCCTGTCTGGGCACAGATCTTTTTGCATCAACTAGTTTTCCTAAATCCTTTTTATACCTACAGAGCGAATTGAATATCTTTCCGCGAGGAATATGATTTCCCTTTAAAGTATTAAGACTATTTTCACAAAGTGTTTTTATAACTTCGGGGTCGGCATTTTTAATAATGGCGTGTCTTAATTTTGGTCTCGCTGTTCTAAGAACATATAGCATATGCTTGTTGTCCCTTAATCGATTCATTCGTGACACCATTTTCACCGATCAGAGAGTTATGCGGACAAAAGCAAGCTATAAAGTTTTTTATTAAAAATGTCAGTACGGAATCTTAATACCTCGTTGATATCTTGAGTTGAATCTATCAGTAAATATCCGTGTAGCATCTGTGTATTCTCTTTATATACTTTTAGCAGCTCTGAACTATTTTCTGGATAAATCTGCCTCGCTAAATGGATAAACTGACTTTTATCTCGAGGGTTTTTAAATACAACTAGGTATTTACAGTTAAGTGATATATCTCGGCAAAACTTACCCTGGTGAAATACATTTTGTGTTACAAGGATTGCTGAAAGATTACGATGGTGAGAGCCCTTTGTAAAGAGTTCACATACTTGTCTGCTAAAAGCATTTAACATCATATCATCCAGTATAATTAATGTAGGTTCCTGTGTATAATTTACAAACTCTTCAGGGATACTATCAATAAATTTGATGTTATTGAATGTCGTATCTGAAGGTTGAGCCACATGTTCTGTATTACACCATATAACTCTTGTTATTTGTAGCCGTGTTAAAAACATATTATCGAGAAGGCTTTTTATAAATGTTGTTTTCCCACAACCTGAAGGTCGAGCAACCATCATTCTAAACGGGTGTTTGAACGCGATCATTTTCACTGCAAGAAACAAAAGCTCTTAACAGCAGGTCTTTTGTATATAAAC
This sequence comes from Dioctria rufipes, assembly GCA_963924295.1. NCBI lineage: Eukaryota > Metazoa > Arthropoda > Insecta > Diptera > Asilidae > Dioctria > Dioctria rufipes. Next base: position 84,283,778 of record OZ002744.1, read on the forward strand.
CCCCACATTTTGTAAAAAGGTACTTATATAATCTTTCAAGAATGAGCAGAAGACAAATTATTAATGAACTACATAGGCCAGCCCGCAAAAACTTTAAACGTCGTCGTGTAACGATTAAAGGCAAAGATGACCTGTGGCAGGCCGACTTATTTGATATGCGTTTATATGCTCAAGAAAATCAAAACTTTAGCTTTTTGCTAACTGTAATTGATACATTTTCTAAATACGCATGGGCTTAACCAATTAAAGACAAAAGTGGGATAGAAGTCACTAGAGCAATGCAGCTAATTTTCAATCAGGATCGTATTCCAAGAAACTTGCAAACAGATGATGGAAAAGAGTTCTACAACAAGTCGTTTAAGCGTTTGATGGGTAAGTATGATGTAAATCATTATTCAACTTATAGTTCATTAAAGGCGTCAATTGTAGAAAGATTTAATAGAACGCTGAAAAATATTATGTGGAAAGAGTTTAGTGTGAATGGTAATTATCACTGGTTAAGTATGTTGGACAGGTTAACAAAAAAGTATAACCGCACAAAGCATCGAACTATTATGATGAGACCTATAGACGTAGGCCCCGTTGATGAGGTTCGTCTATTGCTAACTGTGTATAAAAAGCCAAAAACAAAATCACGTCCAAAGTACAAAGTGGGAGACTTTGTTCGTATAAGTAGAAACAAACATGTTTTTGAAAAAGGCTACACCCCAAACTGGTCTACAGAAATTTTCAAAATACAAGAAGTAAAAAACACTTATCCAGTAACTTACATTCTTGAAGACTATCAAGGAGTTATAATACAGGACGGCTTTTACCAGTTCGAGCTATCTCCAGTCAAATATCCTGATACTTACCTTGTAGAAAAAGTTTTAAAAAGTCGAGGCGGTAATGTTTATGTGAAATGGCTTGGTTTTCCACAAAAGCACAACACATGGATTAATATAAAAGACGTTTTATAAACAGCCTTTATTGCAGTCACAATGCTGATCTTAAAGAGTGAATCTGATCGGTTGAAGACATTTAAGAATTTAACTTTGGATGACAGGAAATCACACAAGCTAGCAAGAGCGGCTTCCTTTACACCAACCTGAAAGACATAGCAAAATGTTATTTTTGCTGTATGGAAATGAGTGCATTAAATTGTCCTGAAGATGTTGAGGCCGAACATTTTCGACGTTCACCTAATTGTATCTATGCCAACGGTAGGGACGTATGTGGACCGTATAATATCCCGCAACCACCATCAGAATGCACGAAGTGGGCTTTAAACACTTTAAAAGTTTTAGCTGGAGTGTTAATTTTGTTTGGCTTATGTTGTGAAATTTACTATGTTTACGAACAGTTTGCACGGGAGGTATAAAAAAAAACATGTGCGTTTGCGTATGTATATGTATGCGTGTGTGAGCATGCTGACGTTATGCACATCAAGTATGAAAAAACAAGTAAGATTCCAAACCCTGCCTGAAGTCAGATATTTACATGTATGGAGTTACGCCTATCAAAATGCACGCAAGGGACCGTGGATCACTTACGGATTGGATCGATGCAGATTTAAGGTGCGCATTATGCAATGCAGTTTAATTTTAAGTTCCATTCTTCGTCACTCACAAAGATGCAAAATCTTTATCGAGCGATTTAAAACTGTAAAAACAAAAAGCAAGAAATAAAAATATCTTTATCGAATTCGAATTTTTTTTTTTCAATAGCCACATCCTTTCTCACTGCCGCCTTATCGAAAAGCATATTATCCACCCGCACTAATCATATCCAACATTCCGCAGTCTATCTTTGCTGACCTTCAATAAAGGCATCTCAGCCGAATCCGTTTTTTTTCTCAAGCAACCCGTTTCTTTTAGCTCACCTACCCCACATTCGTGTCGTTCACAACATCAAGTTCACTGACTGCCGCCGATCTTTTCTTGTTTTGCAGCTCTTTATCATACGCCGCCAGTACTGAACGTCACAAGAATCAAGAATCCTTGCATAAGCAGCATCAGAACTTGCTCTTTGCCATCTTTCCTTAATCTTTTTTCCTTTACATCAAAAAATATTCAGAAAATAAAGTCACCCACATGTCTCGCAGTTTCAATTCAGGTAGATTTAAAATTCTATGCATAAAGAAACAACAACTCGTGACTACATCGCGGGCAAGTTCAAGTTTTAAAACTCGTATTGAAAAATGACGTTGAAGAAGTGTGAGTAACTGATCAAAGCTTGTTTGGAGTGGAAGAAAAAATGAACGGAATATAAAAAAGAGGCGCGATAACCGCTGAAGATGTGAAGACAACGATACAGGTTTAAACCATGCATGATCGCTACAAATGGTCGGAAGATTTTGTGCTTTAGTTATCTGCTGGCCTGGTAGTGCAATTTTATAAAACCTATAGCCTATAGTACACCTGCTTGCACCCACTAGACTCAGCCATCCTAGCAACTGGACCTTTGCAAAACAGTACCCATCACCCATCCTTGCCATAGACAGCACCCGTACTCTCCTTTCAACTAATAGCCAGCATCAAAATAATTCGGTATCAAGTCAGCTTTTTTTCATTTTTGCCCCCAATGCTTGCCACAGGGACCCATCTTCCGTCCTTACCACAGACAGCACCAGCTCTCTCCTTCCAACCAACATCCTGCAACAACACAACTCGGTATCAAGTCAGCTTTTTTTTTTCGCCTCCCAGTGCCTGCGACAGGGACCCATGTACCGTCTTTACCACAGACGGCACCAGCTTCTCCTTCCAACCAACATCCTGCAACAACACAACTCGGTGGCAACCCAACCCTTATATTTTTACCCCCCAATGCTTGCGACAGGGACGTGTCTATCCTACTCCCTCCTGAACAACTTCTTATCGGCGGTGGGAACCGTCTTGCAGAAAACCCGCAAGTGGGATCCTCGTGGCAATTGTCTCTATCGGACGTAATGTAAAAGTATGGGGAGGTGGGACCTTTACTACTCCTATAAGAGACCAATGGGACGATCAAGGTATATTTGCACATCATCACCGTACAAATGCGGTACACCGGTAGTCAAGCGAAGCTTGATGGAAGTAACTTCATTAACTCTAACCCGCTGCGAGCGATTCTCCAAAAAGCTACTAATTAACTTCAGCGCAGGCGAGTCAAAATCAAAGCACCTCCTTAGTTTGCTAAGAAGCATCATATGATCAATACTATCGAAGGCTTTCATTAAGTCGAAAAGTACTAAGAGCACAATGCGATCATCGTCCAAAGCCTCTCTAATGTCCGTAGTTATTTTTAGAAGAGCTGTCACAGAACTATGCCCAGAGCGAAGGCCTGACTGCCAACGTGATAAGGAATTTATATGATCTAAGTGTTCAGATATTTAATTTGCCATTAGTTTTTCTAGAGTCTTCACAAGAAAATATAGTAGGCTTATTGGCCTAAAGTCCTTGACGTCCTTTGGCGTAGTGTTCTTAGCAATTGGAACTACTAGCGCTTCCTTCCAAAGTGAGGGAAATTAACCGAACATTAAGCATCTGTTGAATATCTTGGTGATAGGGCCAATAATGAAGGGTAAGATAAGCTTCAAAAAACGCGGAGGGATACCATCAGGTCCAATAGCTTCGGATTGAATAAATCCGATAGCAGAGGCGGTCTCAGTCTCATCAACATAGCGAAAACAGAATTCTGATCTATAGTGAACAATAGGCGTATCCGGGAAAGCCGATGAAGAGCCAGCACTAATTTCGTTTCCATTTCTAGAGGTAAAAAACTTGTTGAGCTCATCAGCGTCTAGGTCACATGCAGAGACATCACCACCACTGACTCCCAAGCAACGCAAGACTCTCAAAAGCTTCCTATGTGGGACATCACAACCTAACTTGGACGAATAATATAAGGACTCTGCATCTTTCCTTTTTTATTGACAAGATTTCGCATTTTTTTAAATACAGATAGACTATTACGAGATTTAACCTTTCTACACTGACGGTATAGGAAGTCACGCTCAGAGATTCTTTATCTCTGGAGAGAATCAGGGGCAACCTTTTATTTTTATGCTTTTAGACTGAAAGGGGGCATATTTATTAAGCAAGTATGAGAGCACTTCATTGAAAGCATGTACATTTAAGCAGCGTTTCGTCCCAGTACTAAATTCCAGTCTATATTTCTGCACTCCTCGAATAAGAAAGTAGTATTAATAGATTTGAAGTTACGAAATTTTACAAGGCGAGAAGGAGTAGATTAATGTAGAACGGGTACATAATATTTAAGGAATAATATGTCGTAGTCGAGGTTGGCAGGAGGCGAAAGTTGCGAATGGCATATTATACGGGAGGGGTCAGTGGTGAGTAGGAGATCTAACTGAGAAGGGGATTCAGTATTGAAATATGTAGGGGAAGAATTAACTACTTTAAGATGCAAAGATTGCACAAAAGATCGAAATGCATCTGGCACATTATCATTACCAAAGATATTGACATTGAAGTCGCCAGCAACAATAATGTGAGAGTATCTATTCAATAAAGCACACAGAGAGTCATCGAAGATGCCTACACTGTCGGGATCAAATAATCTTGGCGGGCAGTAAACAGACCAAAGAGCGTATTTTTCGAGCCCATTATCAACTTCTCCGCAGATGAATTCTAGTGCGCTATCGCGGGAGTGGCACAATATCTAAGCTTTAAAACACTCCTGAATGTAAATTGCAGCGCCGCCCCCGACCCATTCCTCCCTTTCACAACGTAAGAGTTTAAAACCAGGTATTGAGACAGGAACTGAAAGAGTACTTGGAGTAAGCCAAGACTCACTGATGAGAATCGCATGCAGGTCCGTCCTCGAAAACATCTCTCGCACCTCATCTATCTTCGACCTAATACCCCTAGCATTCAAGTAACAGACGTTGAGACCCACTGTGTTTCCGTTCAGTATATTAACCGAAGTTCTTATCCTGTTCTCGCTAAAGGAATTATCAACCAAAATCGAGCAGTATTACCCACCAGCTTCACAGTCACGGCCATAATTGATGCAGCAGGAGTACAAAACATGAAAAATAAACATTACAATCAAAAGATCAGCATCTGCAAAGGTAATGTAATTCAAAAACTTAAAAGAAATAATGTTGAAAAGAAAAGCGTAGGCAAAAAAAACTAACTTATAGCGATGACTTAAAAATAAAAAATAAAAATGTGTAGCGAGCATGGATATTATTCTATCAGTAGGTTTAATGACGTTCATCCGCATCCACATTTAATTCAATTGGTGGTTGAAGCAGGGGCTGTCAGTTGATCTGCGTTTAAGATTATAATGGAGGCCTCATTTCAATTTTTTTAACATATACAAGACCATTAACCGTGTAGACAGATGATAGCTTCTTTAGTTTAAACAATTCCAGGGCCTCAGGAAGCAGCTGGTGATTATGAGAAGTGAGACTCTCATTAACGTAAACAAAATTATCGGAGGAGAATCCATTGAGTTCCCGTAGTTTAATCTGCCTATGTGTCTGCAATGCAGAGAAAAATGAATTCCTTTCGTTGACACAAGAGAAGCGAACAATTAATGGTCGGTCAGCTTTATGGATTTGTTTTGATTGTTTTTCTTCAAGCGAAAGGCCACATAATAAGATAACAGTTCATGATGGAGTATGCATGACAATTCCTTCAACCGGTTAATCGGGCTCTCGTTAGGCATCTCAGGAATGCCCCTGATGACTGCCTCGCTTTGTCGGCTGATACGTCGTAATTCGTCATTATCAGTAACGAGGTTTTTATTATTTACCTCCAAATCAGATAATCTGTTCTTGCAAGCATTCCGATGGACAGGAAGGCTGCCCACTACGTCATCAATTTTGCATAGCAGGCGATTTCTGAAGTCGGCTATTGTCGCTTGCAATCGGGATTCAAATAGCTGTAGCAAACTATTAAATTTGCATATTATATTGTCGTCTGCACTTGATCCAGTCGTATTGTTTAACACGGGGGGGGGGGGGGAGATTCCAGCACTCAATAATGCGGTAGCGACTGTCTCCATCAGGCCAGAAGCTGCGAAGGTTGTACAGGTTTTTTTATTGACATCACTGTGTGTAGCCCCTCCAGCCGTCGATAACGATGTGCTCATTTCCGTGTTGCTGCGACGTTTAGTACCCATTCTCGATAGATGCAAGTTTCGGCTTATATAATAAAATTGAACGATAGAACAAGATTTAGTAAATAACTATGCACAATAGATCGACATTTATAGGCAAAATCAAATGTAGTCACAGACATGATAAGAACATTAGATTCCACGACACTATAGGCTGCCGGATTTTAAATGAATCGTATATGTACATGTAATAAATATGCACTATAGGATAAGATTTGTCACAAAAGTACCGAGAGATATAAAGATCCTTAAGATTTCTCGACACTGTCCTCCGCAAGATACAGAATAAAAAACACCGTGAATAAAGAACACAAAACCTTGAGTGGTTAAATCTGTTACAGCTTCCAAATGCACTGCTTTGGTTGCAAAGCAAACGAACACAGCGACGTAGGCCTTATGGGGACGTTTCCCTCGCAGCTTGTAGTGAACTGAAATTGGTCCACAGTAGTCAACACCACAGTTGAAAAATGGACGAGCTGGCTAAACGCGATGAGACGGCAGGCTACCCATTATCTGATGCACACTGGAAAGTTTCGAGCGAAAACACTGGATACATCGGTGAACAACCTTCCGAGCCATACTTCTTCCATTGATAAGCCAGAACCTTTGCCGAACGAGCGCCAAGAGCGCCTGAGGTCCCGCATGGAAATTCGTCTTGTGGTAATACATGAAAAGAGAATAAACAAAGGGATGTTTTTTCGGGAGGAGGATGGGAGAATTAAAAATATCTTATTTATCAATATAATTGAGAGAACTCCATCGTACCCATAAGATAATCAAGAAAATTAATATTCTTAGACACATTATTTCCAACCACTGGTTATCATGTTAACGAGATAATTGAGAGTACTTTCACATGCTAACCATATAAAATAAATATATATATATATATATATATTAATGAACTCTTAGAACATCGACAATAAGAGCTAACGATTTTCTTTGACATGTTTGTTGAAAGTAAGAACCGCCGGTAACTAGAAATAGTAATACGAGCAGATCTTAAAATTTTATCAACTGATGTAAAGATTTGGCGAAAAAAAAATTCTGGACAACTTGCAAATGCAATTCGAAATCATGTAAAGAAGAAGTAATTCCGGAGTGGAACAGTCTAGCTCGATCGATGACGAGGAACCTATTTAATGCTTTTTAAGGTATCTGGAAAGACAAAGAAGCTGATATAAAAGCGTTCAGGAAGCCATCAACTATGAGGGTTCAGACAAATTATTCCTTATCACATCCAAGTTGCGGTCTCATCTATTTGTCTTGGTACATCGTCACCTTTGTAATATCAGCAGAAATTTTTATCCAGGTTGGAAGAAAAGAACATAAGCATCGAAATCATCCCCACAAAAGCCACTATACCAGCCACAACCCTGCCAAACTTCGTTAAAAAACAACTGGTACAGTTGGAGTAACCATTAAATTTTATAATTAGATGTGGTAGGATAGTTATGTAACATTTAGGGGCAACCTGTGAGTTAGAAAGCAAGGTAAAGCGAACAAACGTCATAAAATTGTAATAATGGGAGAGAAAATTTTGGTTGTTATGCTTTAGATAGTATTTTTGTGAGTATTCGGGGTAATATAAATGATTGTAAAAAAGACTTTTTATTATTTTGTTATTATATAGGTAGTAAGTAATGCTTTCTAACGGGATAATACGTGTACGGTAATTCAAGAGTTCTTGTATAATAGGTTATTCATAAAATTTTAATGAATGTAATAGAAATAAATAGCTTTACTAGACAAGTAAAGAAAATTTGCAAAAAAAAAAAAATTTAATGTGAATGTGAAATAAAAAACAGTTTTTTTTAAAGACAATGGAATAAATTACATGTGAGGCAAATAAAGAAAGTAAATATGAAGAGAAGATATAAGAAATTGAATATGAAAAAAATAGGAAATGCAATAAGATTAAGAAAAATAGCACAATCAAAGTAAGAAGCAAGTAGAGTTGTAAGAGAATCTGAACCGAACAAGGAACCAAATATTTTCATGAGTAAGACAGTTGCACTTTCCAGCTCTAGTTCCCTGCGCAAACTAGTTTTTCCAAGGGGGCATCCCTCCACCCGATGGCCCGATGTAAGGAAGATTCTTCCAGCAGCCAAGGGCGCATTCTATCGAAATAATCCGCAGTTGCTAAACAATAACCTCGCATTGTACTGTTCTGCAACTGTCGATTATTTTGCTGATTAGCCCAACAGCTAGCTGCGATGAGCGCTTAGTAGGGCAATTGACGATTATGATAATAATTAACTTCGAATGGTAATTATTATGCAAAGCGATTGTTTACTACTAAGCTGCAACCGGTAGAACAAACGACAAGGCTGTTGTCGTTTGTTTCGATCCGCGTTGTGAGCAAAGAAAGTTTAGTTCCGAATATCGGACATAAACAGAGTAGTGACTGGTCTGACGAGTGCCCCTTTTTAGTTATCAGTCGCAAGTTTCGGTTCGAGTCAGATTAGCAGGTGTTAATTTAGGTCAGTTCGAAAGTCGAAACAATTGTTCGAGTAATTCGTGTTAAGATAGGTCAGTTTGCGTGAAATAAAATTTGTATACTAGAAATTCGAGCATTGTTTTAATTGAAAAATGATCGTGATTAATTATTTGATTATCTGTTGTTTGATTGTTTTGGGACACAACAGGTTTTTTCAGAATTCGAGTTTGGGACCCCAACTTTGGGTGATCGAAAACCCTCGGGAAACACTTTCTAAGCCACAAAACAGACTCCCACTACCACATTAGAGCCCTAACTTAGTCCAAGCTCCTCACATTCTAAAATACTTGCAGCGGTCTAATGTAAAATAACTCACATGTATAATATGGACTGACTACGTCCATGGAAATACACTGCAAAAAATGGGCTCATTTCTATATAGCATTCTATTTCGGTCTAAATACCAAGTACCAACTGAGAGAGAACTGTAAACAACAAATAAATAAGTGCTTTGGTCGAAATAAATGATTACGATGTCGGAAAACCGAAAGGCGGAATCAGTTGAGAGTATATCAAAACACCTGACAGTGATTTTGGAATCACTTCAACAACATTACATGATGTCGGTGTAGTGAAACCACCCTATAAATTAAATCGTAATTCAAGAGTAGAGATTCGAGAGCCGAGATTCGAGAGTGGAGTATCGAGAGTAGTGAGTGGAGAGAGTATGGAATTTTTGACTAAAAAATAGAAAATAAAATATATGAAAAGAACTTTTAAATAAACAACTTTCGTAAATAAATTGCATTCAGTGATATACAGGGTGCAACTACACGCGTCGTTTCGGCTATAGGGGGGCTTAAAATTGTTAGTACTTCTTCAAATTTATATCCTGTAACTTTTTTGATATACACTCTATGAAGGTGGTACTCATTTCAGATGATAGCAAACTATCTCAGCTTTTCAATGAATGCCCAGTCAGCCTGTCACATTTCGTCGGAAGTTGTAGGACGTCAAATTCAAAAAATTGGAGGAAATACTCCTCAGTTTTCAAATTTTAACGATTTTCTCGCCAAAATATATTACAAGTATACAGTTTTATTACTATATTAAGAAACTACGGAATGTTACCTTTAATTTGACTATGCACACGTAGCTACCTAAATGCAAACACTTTTTAGATATTCCCGTTTCTATGAAGCATTATTTCATTAATTTCACTATACCAGGCAATTTGGGATTGATACTTAAGCACTAGATCTGAGGATCTGAGTTTATCACCTTAAATATGATTAAAACAAAAACAGGCGTAAAAATTCCCCAATAAAATCTAAAAGAGTGGGGTTTCAATTTTGCTTTCGGCGAAAATTTCAGTTCTTTTACTAATTTCTAGCAACCAGTAGCCATCTGGCTCAAGATTTTATCTTTTTGATTTTAAACTAAATGGATAAAACCGCTTAAGGCTTTAAGTTTCATAAATTCTCCGTTACGTTCTATCAGGAAGTTTCATATTGACATCCTAAATAATTTTAAGATTGAAAATTAAGCAGAAGGCATTACAAAATTATGTATTAAAAATTTTTATATTAGTTCCAGACGAGGGAAGGCTCAGCGCATTTTCTTTTAAATTTCTCAAATCACAAGAGGTGAAATCAGCTATTAACATTTTTGGAAAAATGTTTGTTCAAATTCTAGAAACTGACCTTAAATTCAAAATTTCGGTAAGCAGAAAATCTAGAGTTACGGGCATAGTTTCTAAAAGCCTGAATGAGGTCTTTAAAGTAAAACAAAAGTCACCCCATTTAACTGTGATATTTCTGAGTTGTGTTTAAGCACAATCATTCTGTTTATTGCGGGTTATGTAACAAAACACCCTTCGAATAATTTTTTTTGTGGGACCCCTTTAAACAGAATTTTCCTCCAAACACCCTTCGAATAATTTTTTTTGTGGGACCCCTTTAAACAGAATTTTCCTCCAAACACCCTATATAGGTATTTTTCGCAAAGTCTATTTCACACCCTCATTCAAACAACTCTTTTTCAAAATTTCAAGATATATTTCTACATCCTTCATAACTCCTCAAACTCATCCAACGTATGCTAGAAGTCATCATATCTCACAATAAATCCAATTTGTATGAACTGCAAGCTGTGAAGCTTATGCTACTACACCTACGAATGGATGTACTTACTTAAATCTCATGTACTAAAATACTTTTATGTACGTGCATACGTATGTACATACCTATTTTATTACAAGAAATTAATTACTCTAAGTGGGTTGCTGTTGCAGAATTATACTTCGCATTATTTTAAGACAAAAGCTCAGCCATCTAGGAACAAGAAGCCATTAGCAGTGATGTATCCACAAATAAATGGAAAGCTGAGGTAGCAAAACAATCAGCGGGATTGCAATATATACTGCTAGATGTGATGGATGATAATCAGGGCAACCGATTCCATCCTACACATGCCTTCCTACATATACGAGTCAAAAGCATGACGAAAAAGAAATCCCAAAGCTCTTTGGAAACCATATTTTATATAAACAAGATAGACAAGAACGCAATGGAAGTGTAGTATTCTTTATATTATATTCTTTATAAAAATAGAATTTACTCTTTAAGATTTTTTACCGGGGATAACTTATATTTGTTCGAAGGTATTTTTTTGGATTCTCCGGTATATAGCAAAAGCTAAAGAAATTTTATATATTTTTTGGTTTTTTTCATTTTTTCATTTCTTGTTTTTGTTTTATTTTTTCATTTGTTTTTCAAGTTACTCAATTTCGCTATTTGGGACCTGTTGATGAGGCAAAACCAAGACTTGAAACTTGTCACCAATAATAAAATGGGTTGTGTATGAAATAACGAATAAAACTTTTTTTTAGCTTTTGCTTTATACCGGAGAATTCAAAAAAATACCTTCTTGAGCAAAAATATTCTTTATATATATATTAATGTATATGTACGTACATAGGTAGACATGGTTGGTCATATCAAAGTACTGCCATTGGTCAGAAATCAATTGTTGGAGTATGACATTCTGAATCTGGTGTTTCAGAGATTCAGAACAATCCCATTCTGAGAAATACCTGACATTCTGGGAAGTCTGTTTAGTACGGGTTGAGGAATGTTGAGTGAAGCAATGAATTCTCGTTTAGCATAGTTGCGGATGGGTTGTAGTGAGTGGGTTTTATTTTTTATATGCATGCATACTGATTTTCTGTATTTTAATTTTTTTTTTATTATTAATTTTACTATAAATTTTATACAAAAACAAATATTAAAATTTCAATAAAAACTGGGCTAGAGTGAAGTATTAATAGCCGACGAATTTTAACGAAATTAAAAAACAAATGAATATTGTTCAGATTTTACCTTCCGCTTTATGAACATCAGAGGCGGCGGGTTTTGGCTAGTCAGTGGGGTGCAATATGGGGTATTTAATTCAAATATTTCCGAATTCGACTTAGTACCAAAATTGAAAATTTACCTTCAAGATACAATTAAATACTACAATAACTAAGCATTTTTATTTTCAAGAGTAAAGAAACTTTCGTTTGCCGGGAAATTATTCTAAATAACCTATATACATAGTCCTTTACATGACAACATAAAAGGATATAGATACTTTTGCTAATTACACTCACCTACTTTAATTAGTGCGTGCAGTGATTGTTAATCAGTACAGCTTATTTTATTGATATTATATTACAGAAATAAGTATGAATGTACATACATACTTATTTCTGTAATATAATATCAATAAAATAAGCTGTACTGATTAACAATCACTGCACGCACTAATTAAAGTAGGTGAGTGTAATTAGCAAAAGTATCTATATCCTTTTATGTTGTCATGTAAAGGACTATGTATATAGGTTATTTAGAATAATTTCCCGGCAAACGAAAGTTTCTTTACTCTTGAAAATAAAAATGCTTAGTTATTGTAGTATTTAATTGTATCTTGAAGGTAAATTTTCAATTTTGGTACTAAGTCGAATTCGGAAATATTTGAATTAAATACCCCATATTGCACCCCACTGACTAGCCAAAACCCGCCGCCTCTGATGTTCATAAAGCGGAAGGTAAAATCTGAACAATATTCATTTGTTTTTTAATTTCGTTAAAATTCGTCGGCTATTAATACTTCACTCTAGCCCAGTTTTTATTGAAATTTTAATATTTGTTTTTGTATAAAATTTATAGTAAAATTAATAATAAAAAAAAAATTAAAATACAGAAAATCAGTATGCATGCATATAAAAAATAAAACCCACTCACTACAACCCATCCGCAACTATGCTAAACGAGAATTCATTGCTTCACTCAACATTCCTCAACCCGTACTAAACAGACTTCCCAGAATGTCAGGTATTTCTCAGAATGGGATTGTTCTGAATCTCTGAAACACCAGATTCAGAATGTCATACTCCAACAATTGATTTCTGACCAATGGCAGTACTTTGATATGACCAACCATGTCTACCTATGTACGTACATATACATTAATATATATATAAAGAATATTTTTGCTCAAGAAGGTATTTTTTTGAATTCTCCGGTATAAAGCAAAAGCTAAAAAAAAGTTTTATTCGTTATTTCATACACAACCCATTTTATTATTGGTGACACCTTGACGCCTTCTCAGGCAGCTACCAAGTATGTAGTGAAAAACAAAAAAATTCGTGTGGCAACACCCGGAAGGGGTAACCCGATTTAGCCCATTTATGAAATATTATTTACCATTGATATGAAAACACCACGTACCAATTTTTTTGTATGACAACTCTTCGAAAGAGTTGCCTGATTGGTCCCAATTTTGAACTTTATTTAGCCCTTTTTTAAAAAAAAAAATTTCAGCTCTCTACGTCGACGCGTGAAACAGTGTCCAATTATGTAGTGAAAACCTAAAGTTTTGTATGGAAACACTATAAAGGGGTCGCCCGATTTAATCCATTTTTAACGTGTTTTTGAAATTTCCATAAAAACGCCGTGTACAAAATTTGAGTACTATACGTCGACGCATTCTCACATAGTTTCCAAATATACAGGGAAAACCAAACTTTTGAGTGGTAACAGCAAGAAAGGGTTGCCCGATTCAGACAAATTGTGTAATTTTATTTAACGAAATTGTTTTATAGCAACTCTATATAGGAGTTGCCCATATGTCACATTTTTAAACTTAAATTTACAAAATTTTTAAAACGACATGTACAAAATGTGAGCTCTGCATGTCGACGTGCTCTCAGGATAAAGGGGTCGCCCGATGTGGTCTATTTTTGAAATTGTATTTGCAATTTACATGAAAATGCCGGGTACAAATATTGAACTCTCCGCGTGGACGCATTCTCAGGCAATTTCCAAATATATTGTGTATGGCACCCTTAGGAAGGAGTTGCCCGAGTTAGTCCATTTTTGAAACTGTATTTGCAATTTTTATGAAAACGCCGTTTACAAAATTTCAGCTTTCCACGTCGACGCGTTCTCAGGCAATTTTTTTAGATTTCGACAACAGCAACATCTAACGTGTCCAAAACTATCCTATCTTTCAAGCTGGAACCAACTAAATACACTCACAAAATTTGGTTGAAATCGATTGGGCGGCCGCGGAGATTAACGTGTGCAAACACAGTGACACGTGATTTTTATATATTAAAATTGACAGAAATGCAATGGACCAAAATGTGGAAAGGAAAAAATTAAAATACAGAAATTATCTACATTAAAGCCAAAAAAAATGCCAAAAATATCACAACTTTACCATTTGTACTTAAGCGTTTCGAAATATCAATCCAAACTATGTTTTTTTGTTCACCCGTCTATACTGCTTGTCTTGTAAATCATAAATTATTTTATGACTTCGCACTTCTTGAATCAATTTTTCATCAAAATTGCATTGTTTTAAAATTGACACGATAACCTTGACAAAAGTAAATGCCACAAAAATTTCATTCGTTTGTTTTTTTGGTTGGTAGTACTGCAGCGACGACCGCAAAACTAGAAATTGATAAATTCGACGTCTAACCACCAGTTGATTTTTCGTAGTGACCCTGATTCAAGCCTGAGTTGTTCAAATTTTTTACAATTGTAGGAAAGCATTAAATTTTTCTTAGAAGTATAGTTTCAAAATGTTCTTAACAATTTTAATGAAAAACTCGGCAACGGTCCAAACGAATTGTTGCATTAATTCTAGTGGTTCATCCCTTCGGACAGGGGCACACACATTCGGTTTAAGAAAGATTTAGAAAAAAATTATTTAGATTTTTCATGTACTATTGGTAGCAGACAAAGAGTTATATTGATTCAGGCGCCTTGGCTGGTCTGGATCACTAAATATATTTATAAGCGTTGTCAAGCATACCTTTTGTTCTTAGAAATTTACCTGAACATTTTTCTTTCGAATTTTTATACACTATTGGTGGGTGAAAACGATCAGTTGGATTAATGCAGTTATATTTGTTCTTCAATCTTTCTTCACAATGTTTACGGCAAGGCTATAAAAAAAAAACTCTTCTCTTTCCTCTGCGATAGTTGCCGTTGATCTGCTTGTGTTTTTGTATTAATTCAAGTAGTATTGTTTAATTTAACTTCACGTTTACTTTTAATTCGTAAGAGAAGGATGAACTCTTCACACTAGCTAGCGATGGCGGTAAGAATAGTAGCGAAAGTGGAAAAGAGAAGAGTGAGAACTTGTTTCAGAAGAAAGCAAGATCAATTAAGTTCCCATCAAAAGAAATTTTCAGTGACATACCTATTACGCACTTCTATTCCTATTACTTTGGATGTGACTAAAGGTGCAAGTTTTCACTCTCAGTCATTTATTTCACTCGTGACATACTTGGTTTCATCATATCTATTTCGACAATCTTTGCACGAGAAGGAGTATCTGGATATGAGTACTTAATGTCTGTCCATCCTGAGATATACATTCATGTAGATAATATAATCGACAGGTTTTCCAAATCAAAGATAAAATTGGGTTTTGTGATATCTAACTTTTATATGATAACGAAAAAAACGTTTAAAATCAACTTCTTCCGAGTTTTTCCTTCCTCGAACATTATAGTTGCCCCCCCCCCCCGGCTGCTGGTCTGGATACGTGCCTGGTAAGAGAGGGGTCAAAATGATTTTACCTCAACTTCAAAAATTCCCAGACATTATATCTTACGCAATACTAATGAACTCACACAATGTACTATATAAACACTTGCAGCCTCAGGTAATAATCCTCGCCTAATATATCTTCGAATTAAGGAAAATACGGTATTAGTGTGTAGTGGGCGTATGATTCGCGCAATTTCTTTCCACTACTTGATAGGAAAGCAGTAAGAAAGTGGGCGGAAATAATCAGGGTAAACGAGTGGTATGAGTCGTCATCGACTTTCTTCGCTTCGCATCACTTGGTCGTTTCCTGATAACCTGGGTCTGTCAATTTTAAATCACTGAACAAAAAAAAAAATGCAATAAACCGAGGAAGATGCAGCGTCGGAAAGCCTTAGAACCAAATTCGCTCTCAACGAAAATATTACTAGTTTTATATGCCTAAAAAAATTTATTGTCAGCACAGATTTATAGTACATGAGATTTCATTAAATCATTTTGTCGTATATGCACCGCCAGACATTTCTTTTCAAATTTTTTGAAAAAATCACTTTAATATAAGACTTTTGACAAATAAAAACAAGTTACAGAAAACGAAGTCAAACCACAACAACTTCATGTAATGGAATGCATTGCCTCAGAATAAGTAAATAAATCACACAAACAATTAAAAAACTAGTAACAAACATGCGCAATGTAAAATAACATAGCATTATATTGTCAAACGAGTAAGTAGATTTCACGTGCCAGAATAGCCGATCTGATAAAGAACGTAATAAATGCTCATCCGTTTTAACCCTACACGAAGCAGGAGTGAGGTATGTGCTAGCACTATAGCTTGACTTCTAAGGTTTACCACTGATAGGAAACGGTTGGGGTCAGTAAAGAGAAACAAGTTACTCCGATTTTAACACAATTCCGATTTATTACTTGTTATTCTTATCACGGTCATCGATCGACTGACCTACAATTCTAAAATCTGTGGTGCAAGTTAGAATAACGGGTAGATAGGCAGATGGCTCCAATATACAATTTAATTCCTTCAAATACAACAACGTTATTCAATTGGAAATATAGACTACAGAAATACATGTGTATATATATATAATTGAAATTAAACTAGCAAGAGTCTACTGTATGCGCGAGTAAATAAATGAAATATAAGTACATCTGTTAAATGATTTGTGATGATGATATTTTTACGACCGTGCTCGAACATCCCGGCCACCTTGAAGTATTGACCAATCCTCAACTAATACAGAGGTAATGGCGCGATTTTGTTGACCGCTCGACGAATGATTCCCTTCTTAGTTTTAATATCTACGACCCGAATACGACCATCAGGACCTAGAAGGGTTCTTTCAATTCTTCCTAAAAGCCAGTACTGCGCGGGATGTTGATCATCTGCTACCAGTACCAACTGCTTAATGTCCGGAGAGGAGGTTGTCCATTTATACTTTTGTTGGAGTTGGGGAACATATTCACGTGACCATAGCTTCCAAAAGTGCTGCTGAATCGAACTTAGCAACTGCCAGCGATGCGATTGAGTAATGATAACTTCCTTTCAGTAACGTCTGGTTCTGGTATAGATTTTAAGGGACCGTTTACTAAAAAATGACCCAGTGTGAGTGCCGAATCATCATTTGGGTCAGATGACATAGGTGAAATAGGACGAGAGTTAAGCATGGCCTCTATTTGGACCACTACTGTGCCCAGCTCTTCAAATATTAGTGCCGCGGATCCTATTGTTCTTACCAAGTGATATTTGGCAGACTTCACCGCCGCCTCCCACAATCCGCCGAAATGGGGTGACCGCGGTGGAATAAATTTAAAGTCAATTCCTATCTCGGAACAAAATTCTGTGATCTGCTTGCGATGCTGTTCAGTATAAAACTTCTTTCGGAATTCTTCCATCCTTGTCTTAGCGCCCACAAAATTAGTTGCATTATCACATGAGAGCGTTGAGCAAATGCCACGACTACCGACGAATCTCTTCAGCGCTGCTACAAAGGCATCTGAGGACAAATCGGAGACTACTTCTAAATGCGTGGCCTTCGAAGCAAAGCATATAAATACGGCAATATACGATTTATGTCTTTTGTTTCCTCTCAGTTTGACTGTTGTCCAAAAAGGTCCGCAAAAATCCACTCCAGCATGATTGAACGCACGGGTTGATTGTAAACGAATCGCTGGTAATTGGCCCATAATTTGTTGATGGATTTTTGGCCGATAATGAAAACAATGTATACATCTTCGAACAACCCAGAACTTCTGTCGCAATAGGGCGACCAGGGCTTGACTCCCTGCGTGCAATGACTTTTGGTGAAGATGTGTTGCATATGAGATAACAAACGCATTATCCTTTGGTAGCAAGGTAGGACGTTTGACACTATATGGCATGCTTCCATTTTGTAAGCGTCCATCTACTCTAAGGAGGTTTGGTGTGTTGTTATCAAGGAACGGTGATAAACTCTTGATAAAATTATTTTGGCTAATCTGCTCAGTCTTCTGCAATGAGTTAATTTCCACTGCGAAAGCACGTCGCTGAATGACAAACACACTTCGTAATACCGCTTCTTCCAATTCCCCCGGCGTTAACTCTTTACGATGCGGATATGATCTTCCGAAACGTTTTTCTGACACAATTTTATAGAAGCGGATTACATATGCATAAATTCTACGCAATTTTGCAAAGTTGTTCACCAATTTATGATGGGGTATGATATCTCCATTTGAGTTTAGAGCTACTAAGACAGTTTTTATTCGTATTTTCTCTGGTATGTTACTAGTGGACTGGTTGATAACCTTTATCGGGGGCCAAGATTTTTCAGGATGCATTAGAAATTCCGGACCTGAAAACCACATAGATTCAACTAACTCGTCAACCGTTGCTCCTCTCGAGATAATATCGGCGGGATTTAGTTTAGAGCTAACGTGTCTCCAATTGCCATCCCTCAATGTTATTTCTTGAATTTCTGCTACGCGATGAGAGATGAAGGTGCTCCAAGTAGAAGGGTGCCCATGCACCCAATGAAGAACAATCTCAGAATCAGTCCAAAAATATACCTTTGATAGCGATCCAAAAATCGGGCGGGTGGCCTTATATATTCTAGCTCGTAGTACGGCTGCACATAGTTCGAGTCTAGGCAATGTCAAAGATTTGAGTGGTGCTACCCTTGATTTTGCGCAAATCAGATAAGTGCCTATTTTACCAGATAAACTTATGCAGCGGATATAGAGACAGCCGCCGTATGCGCGACATGACGCTTCCGCGAAACCGTGTAATTCACTTGCGAACAGAGTGGTAGTATTGCTATAGATGTATCGTGGAATCCGAATTTTTTTCACCTTCAAAAGTTGACTTCGAAATTTTTCCCTTTGCGTAGCGAGATTTGATGGTAATGGTTGATCCCATTCTAACTGCATTGTCCAAAGCTCTTGCATAAACACCTTTCCTAGTACGATTACGGAATTCAATAACCCTAAGTACGCCGCGTATGGTGGCTTCCGATGAATGGTGGTTAAACGTCCAATTGAATCGAAATTGATCCTCAAAAGGATCCCAAATAATTCCCAAAGTTTTTATGATATCGACATGGTTTACTCGAAGTGGCTTGTTCATTTCATTCTCGTCAATACTATGCCTAAATTGCTTATCACTGGAAAACCATTTCTTTAACTAAAATTTCGCTTGAGTAAGAATAGTTTCAACTTCGACTTTAATTTGCATCAACTGCTCGCGCGTATCTGCTCCCGTCACCAGGTCATCCATGTACATGTCAGATTTAATACACTGAGATCCGATCGGGTATTGCATCAAATTGTTCTCTGCCAGCCGATTTAAACAACTACTGGCCTGATAGGGTGCTGAAGAGGTTCCATACGTCACCGTCTTTAACAGGAAAGTTTTTATAGGTAGAGAAGGTGATTCTCTCCATAAAATAGCTTGATAAATCCAATCTGATCACTTTGTACTGTAGGCCCACACATCAGCAAATCTTTAAGCGAAATATTTGAAGTGGTTTTGCATGACGCAACAAAAACGGCCCGAAGTTCTGTACTGGAACTTTCTGGACGAAGTATGGCATGATGTGGTATGAAATATCGTATGGAGCTGTTATCAAGAGGACTGGCTTGCATATGTCCTAGAGCTTCATATTCCCGCATAAATTGTATGTATTGGGTTTTCAAATCCTTAATTTCTACGGAACATTAAATTGTGGGTCAGCCAAACAAATGTGATTGAGACAGGTCCAGTCGTTTACGTTAACTCTTCTTTCTGGCTGCGAACCAGTTATACGGACGCAGGCATCCAACTCTACTTCGACGTGGTTAAATCGTGACTTAATCATCGTGTTTGTTTTAAACTGCGCCATTGAGCTTATTTCAGCAATACCACTGATAGTCCTTTCTGCGCGATAACCTTTCAGTTGTAATTGTTGAAGTAAATCTTCCGTTATAAAGTTTAATGTAAAGCCGGAATCCAACACTGCCCTAGCGAGAACAAACTCCCCAAATTTGTTTTTTATTTGGACTACAGCAGTTGCTAAAATAACTTGATTCGAATATTCATTAGAGGTTGAGTTATGTAGGGATGTTTGGAACAAGGTTGTTATGCTATCATACGTTTCCCCATTCGTAGGAGTGGAAGCTGTCAACAAACTGGATTGCTGTCCATTCACCCCTGTTCCAGTATGACAATGCAAGAGAGAATGATGAGGTTCCCCGCAAACCTTGCAACGAGGCGACGTGCAAGCTTCGATAAAATGTCCTTTGTTTAAACAATTCAAACGAAGCTCTAATTTCTTTGCCTTACGATATCTTTTGGCAACATTCAATTTTTGAAACTTCCAGCATTTGCTGAGAAGGTGGTTATTTCGCTGACAAAAAATGGGATTTGATTTGGGAACCACTAAACTGGTCGATGAGCGATGAGATACCTTTCCCGCCGTTCTTGCTGATACAGAAGGATGTGCACCCGATGATAAACATGATCTGGACTCAAGCTGCTGGTAACGCTTATTCAAAAAGGTTGCGCATTTTTCCCAATTGGGTACCCTTTCGAAGTTAAGAGACTCTTCCCATTTAGTATGAGAATCAGAATCGAGTTTACCCTTAACGATGTGTAGCATCATGGTATTTAAAATATCCTCTGCATTGCCCAAGGATTTAAGTGCTTTTAGATGAACATTAACCCTATCAATCAATGTTCTAAGCTGTGCCGCTTGGCCTTTTGTTGCTAATGAGACCTCAAATAAGTGCCCTACATGTGCCTAAAAAATAATACACTTGTTGTCATAACGAGACGCTAACATCTCTAACACCTGACTGTAATTATCATCGGTCATCTCTAACCCTTCTATCAACTGTAAAGCCTGTCCTTCTAAACATGTGAGTAAATGCTGAAATTTCTGAACCATACTAAGTTCCTGGCAAATGAATTAATAAAACTCATGTACTCCGTATATTCGCCCTTAAATCGAGGAAGTCTTAATTTTGGTAACTGCGCACTATTGGCTGTTGATACAACTACGCTGTTCTGTATTGTATCTGTATACGATGAATTCCCTTGTGTTGACTTGACACCCAATTTGTGCATCAACGTCAGAATTTTTGCCTTGGTAGAACAATAATGATTTTCTATTTCATCTCGTTGTGAGCCCTGATCAAGATCTTCCATCTCTATGTTATCTTGCAATATTAATATTTGTTTGAAATAGCGTTCCAAAAGACTCAAACGACACTCTAGCTCTTCTGCCGTAATTGTTTTCTCATTTTGCTCAACAAAGTTTTTACTGCGAGTTATATAGCCCTTTGCCGCAGCTCGACGAGTTTTTAAATTCGATATGTCGGCCTGTTTGCCCATGATAGTAATGCAGTTGAATTAAGAACAATCGAGTATAAAAGTGTAATGGTAGGTACTTACAGTGAACGGTCGCAAAGAATATCCGATGGTTAAATAATATTTGTTTATTCTCAATTCGCTTATATCTTACCAACAAACCTTTAAAACCACACTCAGCTGCCAAATGCAGCATAGCAACACAACCGTAATGTGTATAACTAATAACTGTTATATATGAATTATTTCCACTGATTACACGCACAATAACGTTAATTGTCACTACCACTCTTTTACCAATTCGGTACCGGCGACACACTTTTAACAGTCACCCGTAATTTTTCTACAATTTCACTTCGTTTAGGTGATTTCGATTAAGCGATCTCAACTTGCGCAACCGATATTGCACCTGCCTGCACTAATTGTACTGCGATGAGCTATATATGCGCACCCAATCACTTTGTTTAAGATTCCGATTAAGTTTTCTTCCTACTAAGAAAAATGTAGCGTGATGTAGAGTTTCGCAAACGATATTGCACCTGTGGCTAATGTACTCCGATGAGGTTAATACGCGCACACAATCACGTCGGAGTCACCATCAAATGTTAGCACAATAGCTTGACTTCTAAGGTTTACCACTGATAGGAAACATTTGGGGTCAGTAAAAAGAAACAAATTACTCCGATTTTAATACAATTCCAATTTGTTACTTGTTATTCTTATCACGGTCATCGATCGACTGACCTACAATTCTAAAATCTGTGGTGCAAGTTAGAATAACGGGTAGATGAGCAGATGGCTCCAATACACAATTTGATTCCTTCAAATACAACAACGTTATTCAATTGGAAATATAGACTATAGAAATACATGTGTACCTACATATATGTATAATTGAAATTAAACTGGTAAGATTCTACTGTATGCGCGAATAAATAAATGAAATATAAGTCCATCTGTTAAATGATTTGGGATGATAATATTTTTACGACCGTGCTCGAACAGTATGCATTCGCGTAGCTAGGAGCTAGGAGCTAGGAGCTACAGTAGTTAATTCTTAGAAATTAGGTATTTAGCACTAACCGGAAATTTCAAGACTGACTAGCTCTCATTATTGAGGGATCCTACGGCCTCAGTTGCACGCATAGGGTAATAAAAATATAAAATAGAACGGAATTTGGTTAAGAAGGGATCTTTTACGCGATCCCTTGCTGTACCTGCCTAGTAGTTTGCAAATGGTTACTGGGCGTAGTTGGACACATATCTGAGAAAAATAATTAGATTACATGACAAGTAGAATAAATCTGAGTGTTTGTATATTAAAAATATTTGAATGATTATGTCGATTATTATTAGATTAGATTGTGATTAATATTAAGTGGCCATTTACTCGGTGACTCATAGGTAGGTCCCGAGAAACCAAAGTTGACATCACACGGAGTGTATTGCGTGGATAGGTTCCGTGTTTGAGTGGGGTTTAATATCTAGTTGAGATTCCAGTCCGCCCAATAAGAGGAACATTCTTTAGCGCTTGTGCGTGCCGTAACCAGTTTATTGTATACTAAATACAAAGTATAAATAAGGATAAGTAGAGTCAGAGGCGAACAAAATAAGAAATGAAGCAAGTAATTGTTCTTTTGCATGAATGGGGGAAAAGAACTTGGTTATACACTATTTTAGTGTAACTGAGACAACGAGCTAAAAACAAAAATCGAGAGAACGTAGGATTACCCGAATGACAAATTCTTATTAAATCCCTCACAATCCAATCAAACTATTCATAATAATGTACTTCGGGTCACACTACCTCCCATTTTTAAGAAAAAGATAAATTTGGCTTTGGCCAAGATGCTGAAAGGATATGTAAAATTCCTCTCAAATGAATTTCTCATTTTTCCCGAAAATATCAGAGAATCCAGCATGAGTTCTCCAACTTAATCTCATCATTGCAAAACTAATGTACACAGAACAACGTGCTGTTCAAATATCATGTGATTACACCTACAAAAATTAGAATTCCTGGGAAAAACATGGGGACAGTTTTCTTAATATTTCAGAAAAACCTGTTTTCACAAAAGCGCGCGAATATTTTATGAGCGTAAAATCGGAAAACTCCGCCCATTCTCTCTTATTTACTAAAATAAATCATTTTGCGTTCCGTTTCGGTGCATGTAATCTTCGCTTTCACATTTTTTGTCTTATTCGTAAAATGTTCAATTTTTTTTTTTCTTTTTTCCTTCCTTTTCTTGCCTTCTATATTAAAATGGAAAACAATCGGAACACTCTTCTGTGTCCCTTCTTTTAGTTATTTATTCCTTGCTAATGAGTTAGTTTAGTTTGTATAGAATTTTGTAGATCTTATTTGTAGCCCACTGAGTATGTCTTACTCACAAGAACCCTTTTCTTTCTCTTGCAGACAATCAGTTTTATGGTGACTATTACTATATATTATATGTTGAAAGAAATAAAATTTAATGGTGAAAGGACATCTATGTTTTATTCACTTTTGTTTACTGAACCTAACAGTATGATGCTAAATAATAAAGTCAGTGGTGATCAACCCTATGTCGTAAGGGTGCTATATCCGTTAACATGTGCCCGATTATTTCGAATTCTGCAACATTTTGTTTCAAAAGCGAAAATTTTTCACCGAAGGATCGGAAAAACAGGGCGAGTGAAGGAATTAATAGGACTATCTGTTCCACAATATTTGCGCTCATGGTTTTCTTGATTGTGCGTGCCTGTTGTGAAAGTCAAGTAATTTTACGCTTTTTTTGTGTAAGCAGCTAGATGAAATCATAGGGTATACTAAGTTTGCCATTCCGTTAATAACGGTCAGAAATAATGTTAGTAGAGAAAAATGGGTTGGACACCCAGGCATAATATTTCAAGTTATTTTAATGTTTGCATGTCCGTCTGACCGTCCGTCAGATGCTCGTCTGCCCGTCGAATCTGGCAACTCCTTAGTAGGGTTTCCATACGAAAATTTCATTTTCACTATATATTTGAAAACTGCCAGAGAGCGCGTTGACTTAGAGATCTGAAATTTTGTACATTGTGTTTTCATAGCAAGAGTAAATAAAGTTTCTAAAATGGACTAAACAGCGCAATCCCGTCTTGGTGTTACCGTATAAGAATGAAGGGTTTTAACGTACACTGTAAAACTGATCAGTCTTAGACGTTTTTATTGTACAGAGAAGTTCTTCAGAATTCGAAATTCTATGAAATTAGTTATAACCATTTTGATTGTCTAACAAACCGTTCTAGAAATATATGCGAAAACCACTCCAAAAATCAAACTTGCACAGATGGGTAACCATACAAAATTACATACAAATATTCAAGTAGGGTATCATATGAATTAGTCCTAGACCAATTCTAGCTTTTTTACTTGTTTTAATTATGTTTATAAATTGTTGTAATATTTCTCTAACTTTATTTTTATTTTACAATTAATTTTATTGATAAAATTAATGGTTGGATGAAAGGGATACAAATACTTTATTAATGTCTATAGGTAGTGAGTTCCAAATCTTGACACCGAAAACAAAAAAAAGATCTCTCACGTTGCTTACAGTTACTGCCAGGAACAACAAGCTGAACGTTGCTCACAGAACGGAGCAGTTGGTTTCTCCTGCATAAATAATCAGGTAATAGGTTTTAACAGTTTAAGAGATATGATATTTGAAGTAATTACCAAGATGCTGCGAGAAAACTCTGAGATGTGACTAAAGCAATTTATATTAAAGATATATCGCGCACACGTATTATACGCAAGTTTCAACTTTTACCACTAACACTATCTAGACAACACCATACTTGACAGCCATATAAAATTATAATAAGGAGTAAGGTTATAACTAATCGTCGGCGGATATCTTGAGGGGTACGCGTAAATCCACACTTTGCTCAGAGTACCATAAATTCTTCCCACCACCGTTGCTATGTGTCTATCCCAAGATAGAGGCGAACTAAAGATCACACCTAAATTATTAATTGAGTTAGGGTAGGGAATACCGTAGTTACCTAGAAATATAGGATTCAATCCAATTATGCTGACAAGATTAATATAAAAACGATAGCGTGGGATTTATTAACATTAAGTTTAAGTTTATTAAAATTCGACCAACTTAGGACTCTTGCGATATTATCATTAATAGTGGAGATACCATGTGCAATATCCTCTGAAAAAGTTGATAGATTGAGTTGTACATCATCAGCATACATTTGAATACTTGCGTTCCGCGGTACATTAGCCAGGTCATTTATGTACAATAGAACACCTGAGCAGATCTGTTTATAAGTTGGAAATCAACGAATTGATAACAACTTTTTGATATATGTCACTTACTGTAGAGCTACTAGAATTAGAATTAGCTTCTATTTTATTGCACAGAATATTAAAGCTAACACTGTCAAAAGCCCTAGTAAAATCGAGAAGCACAAACAAAAACGCCAGACGATTATCCAAGTTGCACCTGCTGTTGTCAGTAAGATCGTGGAGTGACGATATTATACAGTGACCAAGGCGAAACCCCGATTGAAAATCATATAACAGTGATTGATCTGTTACAAACGTCGTCAACTGATCACAGAGCAGTCTCTCAAGAATGCGAGAGCAATAAGGAAGAATACTTATAGGACGAAAATCTTGTTTGCCCTGAGGCTTCGGTCTTTTATTAGTCGGAATAACCTTTGCATACTTCCACCATGAAGAAAATATAGATGAAGTAATGCAAGTATTAATTATGTGGGCCAAGCATATTACAACAAAGGGTAAGAGTATACGCGAAAAACGGGGATCGGCATCATCAACACCCAGTGAATCAGATTTAATTGACTTAAGGGCTAAAATCACATCGATTGGGGAGACACAGCAAAAAGAGAAACCGGCAAAATTAAAGTCGTAATCGATAGAATAGAATATGGGATGGCCGGCTATATGGGAAGAATTAATTGGTAGGATGTAATAACTAATGGTATTGACTATACGTGTGGGATGGTTGGATAGATAGAATGACTACAAACCCTTGATGAAATTTATATCTGGGATGAATGAATGCATGAGATTTCTGGGTTTGTTGCGATTAATTGGATGCATTGGATTGAATGGAATAGATGAATATGGATAAATCGATAGAAGTAAGGGAGGGAAAAGAAAAACGCATACGGTGAATAGATGGGATGAAAACGTATGATGTCCAGATGATTGGCTGGGGTGAATGCATGAATGAAAAGAATAAAATGGGATGGTGGATCTTCTTTGGGATTACACGAATGGTGATGTGGTTGTATGGATTGGATGGCTGAGTTGAAAGAATGAAGGAAATGATAAATGGATGCGAGCGACGCGAGAGAAATTAATAGTGCCATTGCAGTCTACGTGCAGTTGTTGAAAAAATGACTTCAATTTTTAGAACTTAATTAAAACTAGATGCGTGTAAATATCAAAGAAAATAAAAAATGATTTTTGTTGCTTGAGCATGTGCAGTGGGCTTAACGGACCATTATAAATCTTGTAATATATTTTGTTTTACAATTAGTACGATCCTTCTCAAAGATTATTCGGTAAAAATAATAAATGAAATTAACGTTATTTAGTTTTACGGTAAGGAAGCTCCGTTAGATCCAAAATTTATGTAACACATATTATTCCTAATGTGTATACTTTACTAAATAATTAAATAGACTATAGTATATGGATTATAAAAGTTAATTTAGTATCATTTTAAATGGATTTCCTTTGATATACAGTAAGTACGCCGGTAGGTGGGTAGGTACTACTTTTCCATACCCCCAGAACCATCTGTCGACATAATCGAATTCTTAATTATATCAAAGGAGATGTCTACATACAGTGTGAATTCTGAATTCAAGGCGATCATGGCCATAACCATAAAAAACTTCTACCACATAATTGTCTTAATTAGATATACATGCACGTCGGCGTCTTTTTAATCGTTTTTACATCAAGACAATAGGGCCCAGAATGGAAGGAGAATACAACATGACGAACCTACTAAACATCGTGGACTTCGACTTAAAACAGGCAAATTACTTCCACATAGACAAGGAGGTGTTCAAGCAGACCAGAGGCACCCCAATGGGAGGGAAAACATCAGGAAAGTACGCAAGTCTCTACATAGACTTAGCCATAAACAGAATATACGACAACGGATGGGAACGAGACTACTTAAAATATATGTGGATGATTTCCTCATATACGCGAAGGAACAGAACATCAGAGCAATAGAAAAAACACTGGAGAAGGAACTGAACATGGAACTCACGATAGAGAAGGAAAATGACAGGAACGAAATAAACTATCTGGACATAACGATAATCAGAACAAACAAGGAATTCAAAACAAAGTGGTACAAGAAAGCCATTGCATCAAACAGGCTAATCAACTACCTGTCAAACCAGCCCAACATATACAAGAGGAACACTATAATAGAGAGGGTAAGCTACGCCATCAAAGTCACGGAAATAGAACACATAGAGGACACCATAAAAACACTAGTAATAGAAGCAGACGACAACGGATATCCGAGGAAAATAACGGAAAAATACTTCACGGAAGGCATCAAGAAATCGAACCTGGAACAGGAGAAAAAACAGAGGATCATAACATACCTAAGCGACAAATGTGGGATAGAGATAGAGGACAACCTAGAGGAGGAAAGACAAAACCAGGAGCACGGGAACCCCGAGAGAAGAACAGAGAACACCCAAGAAAGAAGGGACAAAGACGAGAGAAAGAAATACATCAGGACACAGTACATAAACAGCACAACAGATCGGCACATCACCAAAATCAACGACAGGGTACAGAGCGTGAAAATGGTACCATACAACCCACCAGGGGCAAACATTAGGAGCATTTACAACGCGAAAAGGAAAAGAGGCGTAAGGACACATGAATACAGGAACAAGGACATCAACACACACAGAACAGACCCCCAGGATTGGAACAACATCATACTGTTCCAATGCAGGGATTGCAACAACAAATACATAGTCCACACGGGAAAGATGGACACCAAGGAAATGGTACATAAACAGATGAACAGCAAAAATGGAGCAATGTACAGCCACAGGAACACCTTGGGACACAGGATCAACGAGGAAATACAAATAATCGACAAAGTCAGAAGCACAGCAAAAGCAGCCAAATACATAGCTGCATACATAGGGAACAACGACAACGAGAATAATAGAATAATAGACATCAACCCACTCAATGCGGATGCCCACTACAAGGAAAAATAGCACAGGAAGGAGGAACACTCACGATCACACCAAGGAACACATCATAGACATAGGAAAGCCAACAACACACAAGAACAGGAGAAAGACAACGGGGAGGGGGAGAGAAAGGAAGAAAGGGAACATGGAAACACTTGCCCCCCATAACCACAGAAAGAAATAGAGATAAGAAACCCCCTAGATTTCGTAATATAGTTAAAAAGTAAAATAGTAATATAAGCATATAGAAACACAACAACGGATAAACACGACAACCAGAGGAGGAGACACCGAAGGAAAAACAACACGAAAATAGTTCAACTCAAGGCCGCTTGAAAAAGAAGAAAAAAGGAACAAGACAACAAGAAACAATAAGCGACGAAAACCCAAAGATAGAAATCTAAAATATGCGGCCGATCACAACACACACATAGCCAACAGAACCAAAACGAAACAGAGCAAGCAGAATTAGAAATAGATTTAAACCAACAATAGAGGGTAGGACACACAAGGACAAGGGAAGAGACGCACGAATGACAAACCCAAGGAGCAAAACAAAACCAGTAGGAGACAGAACAAAAAAGAAAACAAACAAAACACATGAATCACAACACAACGCAGCAACACACAACACTAAGACACAATCAGGAAACAGACAGCTAGGGAATCTTTCACAACAAAGAGGAAAATTACACAATTAAGGAATACAAATCAAAAAACTTGCCGGAAACAGCTCCTAGCAGGGACAGTAATAGGGTATAACACAACGTAACAACAAACATACGTACAGAACAGATAGGAACAATGTAGGGCAATGGACAATACAGGGCAGTAGAAAGTACTGGGCCGGTCGAACCGGTGAAACACCCGTTGTATTCGAAAAGAAGTACTCAGTGACCATAAACGTTAGCTAAAAGAGCTAATAGCTAGGACAATAACGCACTCCTTACGAACGAAAATACAGAAGGGTAGCACACAGATCGCTCTGGCACACAGACGAAATGGGTGCTGCCAAAAATATCCCTAGCTGAACCAGTGGGAGGGGTTAACGGTAAGAAAGATAAGATACAGGATTAGTGGAGGGCACAACAGAAGTTAGCACAAACCCAACACATAGATCACCACTAACACACAACACCCAGACAATAGTAAAGAATAGATAGCCAGAAAACAACATAAAAATAGTAACACACCTAGCAAAACTTGCCAGATGCAGCTCCTGGGAGAGTAAGGTATAAGGGATAACACAACAGAACACCACACGAACGGACAACTAAAGTAGGAACAGTGTAGGGAACGGACAGCACAGGGCAGTAGAAAGTACTGGGCCATTCGAACCGGTGAAACACCCGTTGTATTCGAAAATAAGTACCCAGTGACCATAGACGTTAGCTAAAAGAGCTAATAGCTAAAACAAAAACTCCAATATAACGAACGAAAATACAGGAGGGGCACACGCAATTCGCTCCATCACAAGAGCGAAATGGGGATGCCCAACAATATCCCGAACTAAAACCAGCAGGAGGCGTTGACGGTGAGTGAGAAGAAGAACAGAACCAGTAGGGAACACAACAGAAGATAGGACAAATGAAACACACAAACCACCACTAACACAAAAACACCCAGCCAAAATCAGGAAACAGGAAGCTAGAAAACAAAGCAAAATCAGGAAATAGAAAGTTAGTAAACAACAAGGAAAGAAACACATATCACAAAACTTGCCGGATGCGGCTCCCAGTGAAGTAATAAAATGAAGGATAACACAACAAAAAACCATACGAACGGACAAAGAAATAGGAACAATGCAGGGAACGGACAGTACAGGGCAGTAGAAAGTACTGGGCCGTTCGAACCGGTGAAACACTCGTTGTATTCGAAAACAAGTACCTAGTGACCATGAACATTAGCTAAAAGAGCTAATAGCTAAAGACAATAACATGAAGATAACGAACAAAAATACAGAAGGGTGGCACGCAATTCGCGCTGCCACGTAGACGAAATGGGGGTTACCCCCAAAAATATCCTAAATTGAACCACTGGGGGCGTTGACGTAAAGAATGTGACAACACACACGAGCTCAACACAATAACTAGAACACACACACTAGTATAATCAGATAACACAACAGGGGAACAAAAACCAGACATACACGATAACCAAACACAAGATAAACAAGACACAGACAAGTAGAGGAGGACACAACGACAAAAAGAGAAAGAAAGAAATAGAGGAAAATCACACAAAATATACACACACATAGACCAGGATCACAGCACACCAGGGAAAGGAGAAAAAGGAGGAAAGCTAAAATGAAGAGCACAGAGAGTAAAAACAGCATTAACAAGAACCACAACACACAGAAACCGAGCACAAGCCCGGGAAACACAGCCAGATGAGTGACAGAGGGGAAACGAAAGCCCAAATACCGCGTGGATGAAAGCGCACCCCACAAGGTAAAGAGGAAGTCACAAGTAAAGTAAAAGCCGAACAAGCAACACGTGTTGTGAAAAAAGTAAGAGGGAAATATAAAGCGTTACAGAAAGATTACAGTGTAAAACAGAGGCGGTGATTCAGCCCAATTCTTTATTAACTGAAAAATTTTTTAAGTTCATACATATCGTGATAGAAAGCACAAAGAATTTCGCACAGAATACTGATCGGTTATCAGATTATCTATATTCAGACGTATAGATATATGAATGCTTATCTCAGCGTTGATCCATTTACATGTGAGACAATATATACAGAGCGTACATACTGTGCAAAATCCAACTGTACTTGCGATTACCATTTACAAAGTGAAAACTATAGAAGTGAACATGTGATGTGGGTAGAAATAAGGGAATAAAAAGTGAGAAAAAAGAAAAAATAGAAAAAAGGAAAAATATAAAGTGGTGAAATAAGGAAAATATAAAGTGCTAGAGGAAAACATAAAGAGAGGAGAATATAAAGTGTAGAAAAAGAAAAAGAAAAATATAAAGTGTCCAAGTAGAATATAAGTAAATTAAGTGCTTCTTTATTAATTGTAAAATTTTTTAAGT
Source organism: Dioctria rufipes (assembly GCA_963924295.1). NCBI lineage: Eukaryota > Metazoa > Arthropoda > Insecta > Diptera > Asilidae > Dioctria > Dioctria rufipes. The sequence continues at coordinate 84,315,563 of OZ002744.1, forward strand.
TCATACATATCTTGGTAAAAAGCACAAAGAATTTCGCACAGGTTACCGATCGGTTATCAGATCATCTATACTCAGACGTATATATATATGAATGCTTATTTCAGCGAGTGTCCATGTGTATGTATGACGGTATATACAGAGCGTACATACTGTGCGAACTTCAACTGTACTTGCGATTATCATTTACGAAGTGAAAACTATAAAGGTGAACATGTGATGTGGGTAGAAATAAGGGAATAAAAAGAGAGAAAAAAGAAGAAAAAAGAAAAAAGAGTAGAAAGTAAGATAGAAAATAGAAAAAAGAAGAAATATAAAGTGGTGAAAAAAGGAAAATATAAAGTGCTAGAGAAAAATATAGAGGGAGGAAAATATAAAGTGTAGAAAAAGGAAAATAAAAATATAAAGTTAAAATAGAATATAGGTAAATTAAGTGCTACATGAAAAAAGTGAAGTGAAGAAACAATAATCAGGAAACACACGCGTGATAGTAGGAAACGAGAAGAAAACAAGTGTGAAAGCACGGAAAACAACAAGCAGAAATTATTGGAAATTTGGGGTAAGTGCTAAACGTAAGGTAGAAATTATAAAGAAATATAAGGTTAGAAGCATAGGGTAAGGTAAGAGAAAAAACACACAACGGAGAAAACGCACAAAAAAAAATATATATAATAATAACAGACGGAAACGCCAGAGCAAAATAGGAAGAAGATAAGGGAAGCATCCACACCTTGCGACATACATACATATATACACATATATATAACATTTATACATATGTACCACCACAAGCCAAAATAAGTTTGTATCACTAAAATAAGTTTATAACAATAATATGATGTAAATAGCACCCCAAGATTTAAAACACACACATTCACACGCACCTCGGGAATTAATAGAGATTTCTTATCACGAAAACAATACACCTCAAAGCAGGGGAAAAAATACAAAAACTACAAAACATGCAAATAGAAAGTTATTATAGAAAATAGTAATAATACAAAAGTGGAATAAATAAACTAAATAATAAATTAAGAAATGAAGTGAACCACGGCACTTTTGACACGTCAGGGAAAAAAATAACTACTGGTAGAAACAGAAAACTCAAAGCTAACTAAAATAGAAAGTAAAATTCGAGTCAAGAGGTAGCCTGTGAGCATATTCTAAACGAATATCCACAGGATAAAACCCACAGTATAACGTCACATTTCATTAAATTTATAAGATATCATAAGATTGTTTAACACTTAAGCGTACTCACCAGGATATAACACACTACTTCCCCTCATAAAACACCTGTGAACCCATATGTATACACATTCACGCCGTCTAGCATCCTGACCATAATCCGAGGTCGGCACTATTATCTATCATATGAAATTCTTGCACCAAAACTAACCACTGCAACCCAATAAAATAGGTATAAATAGGGAAATTTGCAAAACGCAAACTTCGTGTTCTAGAACACACAACGGGCACGCAAACCCACTCCACATATAATATTAGGAACACCGCTGAAGATTTCGTGGCTGGAATGAAACGACGTACGGTATAGCCAATAGTTAGCCTACACGGCCTCCCCAATCAACCCCCTTATCTATACTAACACAAACAAACATCGGGCCTTCCTAGTACCGTCTAAGAACGCCCCACTACCCAAAAGTGTTACATTTTCCGGGACGTAACAAATCGTATTCATCACCTTAAGCGCAGATCACATATGCACCAGGAATATACGGGCTCTTATACAGCGAACATAGTCACATACTCTCATATGCACCACAGAAAGAACCCCCTGATCCCATCAGGAACAATGAAGACGGTTCCTGAACTCTGTAACACGATGCACCAGAATGCACATTATATTATACACACCTACTAAACACTAATTTTAAGGGATGTACTTAACACCAGTCACTGCACCAGATTGGCATAAGGCTCGTATTGTCAGAGCAACACACACGTACATCCATACTAAAGAACACAAAACAAACGAAACACCACACCTAACACACAGAGACGCACGACACAACACCAACAAAGGAACACAAGACGAACACACACACAACATATCATCCACACACCCTTCAAGTACCTCACGTAGGTACCACGGTGGCTAAACTAACCACCCACGGCGGTGGACAACTGGTGCCCCACCTGCCGTACAACGCTTCGTCATGCTGCTTTAAGGAAGTAACTTCCATAAACACAGATGACACAAAACCAGCACCGGCAGTTTTTTTGCTAATTAATATATATTTTTTTTTTGCTAATTAATATATAATTATATTCCCGTAATAAACAAAAGTATATAGCACTCTCTCTTTTTACTTCCTGGAATTTTTCCCAATATGGCTAGACTGGCAGGATGTAATAAATTTCTTTTGAATCAAATTTTTTGGCGGCAAACTATTTTTTTATTAGTTTGAGGAAAATGAAAAATTTTTTCCGCACAACATTTTTATTAAGGAACGTGTTCTTTGCGTGAGTAGGCCAGAGTATAGATAGATGTTCTAGTATAGCTATTCATGTAAGATAGTGAGGTATCCATCGACATTGGGGGTAGTTTTCGTTATTAGCGAATTAGATATTTTCGATAATTTGAGCTTTGTTGAGGAAATTGAAGACAAATTAATAAAAACAAATCCCTCTGCAAGATCGTTTGATATTCTTGTTTAATTCGGGGTACACTTTTTCATGTAGCTACCAAAACTAAATATTCTTCAAGAATTGCAATGGTGGAAAGCGTATGTGCTTTAATTATCAGGAACAACAGGATTCAATAAATCATATCACAGGGATGTTACCATACCTATTACCGTGCTTATATTCCAAGCCGTACTCTCCCTGTCGTTTATGAGGCTTTAAATGTGTGAAAGAAGTACGTTGGGAAATTTTTTACCATTCCGGCTTTTTGGCCTAGAGCATTTCTTAACTTTGAGGTCTTATTACTTTTAAAATATACATTTTACATTACACTAGCTTTCTTTTCATTAATAAAAGGAAAGTTTACAGCTTTCCAGGATTTTATAATAACCTGCACGAATTCGCTGTAAACCATAACTCTTATTAAGTTTAACCAATAAGGTTGAATCTTCATTTTATTGGTTACACTTTTTTAAATTACGCCAGAAAGCCGAATGCCCACTTTTCATACCACTTTAAGAATTATGATACTCTGAACACTTATTATTAACAATGTTTATTTCTATCTAGCGGGGGAAGCTTTAGCGATCGGATGTAGCTTGAGCGACTTTCTTGGGTGCAAAAATGGACTTTTCTACTTCTCGTGATTGTGCGGAACTGGTGCGTTGTGAAAATGTACTTCCTATGAGAATAATGTTCGCAACAGAGCACTAACGGTCACGAAAGCAAGAACTGCGAAAATATATTCGAAATGTATTAGCAGGGGTGTATGTAACCCCAGAGCATGAAAATATGCACCACCCGATAGTAATCGGCGAGGCCTTTAATACGATATAAAACGTGCGGTATTGGAACCACCCCCTGGTAATGAGGTGAGGCGAGCATTGAAACCCGTTTTCAGATCGGACATAACCGTACCGAGTTAGAGCCGACATAAAGTGAGAAAAATCTACTACCTCAGTTCGAATAAGAAGGAAATACTAAAAACGTGCGTATTGGGATGGCTACAAATAGCTATTTAAGCCTCCGAGCATAGGGGTGTGGGTACTCAAACTTCTCCTCAGGACCTAAGAAACTCGGTTCTGTAATAGATTTTCCAGAATTTACTATATCAAACTTTGATCTAATGATAGCCTAGATGAATAGTCGTATGTAATTTCGTATGACCACCCCTCTATGCTAGTACGATTGATTGTTGGAGTAATTTTTCACATTTATTTCTAGACCGGTTCGTCGGACAGTAGAAACTCTTATAACCAATTTCATAGGATTTCATATTCTGAAGAGCTTTTCAGAACAATAAAAACGTGTAACAATCATCGTTTTCACAGTATACGTAAAAAAACAAAATTCCGAAATTTTATATATTATATTGCTATGAAAGCATAATATACATCAACTTAGATCTCTACGTCTACTCGGACCTATATCCAAATATATACAGTGACAAACGAATTTTATACGGCAACCCTATAAAAGAGTTGCCTGCTTGGTCCGGTTTTCCAACTTAAATTTCCTTTTTTTTGTTATCGTGAGTACGGACGGACGGACACATTGGCGGACTGACGGACGGTGGGGCGGATACGCGAAAATCAAAATAACGTTTAATATTATGCCTAGATATCTAACCAATTTTGCTCTACCAGCATTAACTCTGCGCGTTAGAGACGGCCTAACTCAATTTGTAATGATTTCATTTAGGATATAAAGATATTATGCTAAAGTTAATGCCAAATGCTTAAAAGAAAAGTGAATGGTTTTGAGGCCACTAGAATGTCAGATTTACCATATATTTATAAATAAAAAGAGATTACTCTTTTGGACTTTTTACCGGGTTAAACTTAATTTTCTTCAAGAAAGAATTTTTTGGGATATCTCCGGTATATAGCAAAAGCTAAAAAATGTTCTAATTTGTTATTTCATCACACAATCCATTAATTTTTGGTGACAAGTTTCAAGTCTTGGTTTGACTCATCAACAGGTCCCAAATAGCGAAATTGGGTGATTAGAAAAACAAATGAAAAAATGAAAAAAGAAGAAAGAAATGAAAAGTTTAAGAAAAATAGAAAAAAACAATTTTTTTATTTATTAAAAAAATTTAAAAAATTTTAAAGAAACAGATTCATTTGAAGCGAATCGAACCTGTATACGCCACGCAGTGGGCTGAAAAATGAAGAAGAAAAAGGAAGAAGAAGAAGCGTTTCGTGTCAGCAGAAAACCTTCCACTCATCGGTGCAGCTTGGTTTTCTGCCTGCTGCAGACGCTTGAAAATAGATCAAACCGATCTCTTCTCATATAAACTCAGAATAAATTCTGGGTGTGAATTATATGAGGAAAAAACACTCCTATACAAGCCCAGGAGGAAAATAAATAAAAAGAGATTACTCTTTTGGACTTTTTACCGGGTTAAACTTAATTTTCTTCAAGAAAGAATTTTTTGGGATATCTCCGGTATATAGCAAAAGCTAAAAAATGTTCTAATTTGTTATTTCATCACACAATCCATTAATTTTTGGTGACAAGTTTCAAGTCTTGGTTTGACTCATCAACAGGTCCCAAATAGCGAAATTGGGTGATTGAAGTTCCACCTTAGAAAACTAAGATTGGGTTTTTATCCCTAAAATTTAGGTAGGTTTCCCCCCTCAAATGTAGGGAATTTTCGTTCGCCACCCCCTAAAATTTAGGGAAATATTACCTAAAATGTAGGGAATTCTCTTTTTTTTCCCTAAAATGTAGGGAACATTCCCTAAAATATAGGGAATTTTAAATTTGTGTTTTGTTTTTTCCCTGAAATGTAGGGAATAGGTGATAGCACCAGACCACTCTACACCATAGGTGAAGCTGATAGAAGACCACCCCTTTTTCAAAAACATAAGAATGAGCTGAATAGCTCATTTCTTATGGTCCATACTACTGAGTAGTACGGAAGTTATATTGGTGCACTGGGTACGCTTAAACAAAATATGGAAAAACAATACAATGACTTGTTTTCAAGAACAATGTGTGAATTATATAAACGAAAATATATTTCCATAAAAAATGTAGCATAATACTTAATTCGTTGAATGTTCTTTTTCTTATATCCAAGAGAGCTTAACATTTCGGGAATTTTACGTGCTTTAGAGGCTTTCTGGCGCCAGATACAAAAATTCATTGAATGTTCCATTGATTTGGGGAAATTAAATTGATTTTTCCTTTCTATCAGAGAAAATTAAATTTATTTTTAGGGAAAAACGTGTCTTAAATTTTGGGAATAGTACTAATATTTTTTACAGTGTATAATGAATAACAAAAGTTTTGTATGGCAACATCAAGAAGGGATAACCCAATTTAGTCCTTTTTTGAAATTTTATTTACAATTGCTATGAAAACGCCCCGTAACCAAATTTCTTGTATGGCAACTCTACGAAAGAGTTCCGCGATTGATTCCATTTTGAACTGAAATTATATTATCGACATCGGCGCGTGAGGCAGTTTCAGACCATTTTTAAATTTTTTTTACTATTGCTATGAAATCACGACGTGCCAAATTTCAGCTCTCTACGTTTATTCGTTGTCAGGCAGTAGCCAAATAAATACTAAAAAACGAAATATATGTTTGGTAACTCTAATAAAGAGTTGCCTGAGTTAATCCATTTTTGAACTTGTATTTGCAATTTTTATGAAAACGCGGCTTACAAAATTTTAGCTTCCCGCGTTGAGGGGTTCTTAGGCAGCTTTTTATATCTGAACAACAGCGCCATCTATCGTGTCCAAAGCTATCCTATCCCTCAATCTGGAGTACATTCACAAAATTTCATTGAAATCTGTTGGAAATTTTACATATTAAGATATCTCAAGGCAAGTTAAATAAATTCTTTAAAATATTTTTTAACATACAGGACAGAACAGAAATTATGTAAACAAGCTCCTCTTATAGTCAGTTATTATTCAATGTGCATGTAGATAGGTAGATATATATGTGGAACAGGAATAATCAAATAAGCCTACAAATTCGCATGATTCCAGACAATAAACGAGAATTCCATTTTCCTGCATTATTGCATTGCTGTACAATTAACAATATTATAGATGGAAAGTCAAACACTGCACGTTTATTAAATACACAACTTAAATGATGACAATGACGAGGATGTCAATTGTGAGGCTGGTCTATCTCTCTGTACCAATTTTGATCTTACAAGCGCAGCATCCAGCGACTTAATGGCTGCCAGTGTATATGAAAAAGTGCGTACACACTTTCTGCACACAGATATTACTTTTTAGTTAAAAGTGAGATTCGTTGTTTGGCCGATTTCCATTTACGTCAGAAGGTTTAAAATAGTTTTTCTCTCTACTTCAGTGGACAACTGCTATCCTATTCATACGACCCGAGAGCTCCAACATTCTCTTGTTAAATATTGGATTGCTCGCTTATATTTTGCCTGAAGATACAGCTCTGTATGTATGCATGGTGGGCATAGTGCGGGTTATGTTATATGTACATGGTTGCCTAATTTCTGTTTATGAAATCTAGGTTCATTGTAATTGGACTGAAAAGGATAATTGTAATTTACACAAACGGGACAAATTTTACGTGCAAAAAAATTATTGACTAGAAATACATTTTACTTCAACAAAATGTTTTCTAAGTTATTCTCCCCAATATTTGTGGCATTATAGAAAATTGCTCTGTTATCATACTTCTGATGGGGAACTAGCTTTGTATCTTTTAACTTACTATCAACAAAATGATAATAAATGTATATTGTCCTTATTGTGCCATCTGAAAATAGTATAAAAAAAAATTGCTTATTTTGTGGCAAGCGAACCTTAATATTTGACATTTCCACAAAATCGACATATAACTGAGGACTTTACAAACCCATAACACACCGAGATGATATTGATCTTAGTATCTTATATCATGGCGAGTCGTAACACATCTTGTACTGACATATTTTGAATTTTGTAAAGAAAAAAAGAGAACAACTTTCGAAGCTACTAATAACCAAACGATAATGGCGGCTATTATATTAAGAAAGTATAGTTCAATAAAATCAAGCTTTACTTATCCATGTATGGCAGCACTGCCTAACACGTACGTACGGCACCTTTCCTTTTTGTATATTGACCATTTGTTTCTTGTAAGTCAATTGGATAAACCATGATTAAGAACTTAAAACCATCTAACCAGATAGCCTTTACCATTATTTTACAACAAATATTTAACCAGTAGCACATAAAGATACAGCCATAAATAGTCGCAAGCAACAATGAATTACAAGCCCACAGAACACGCTATAATAGGATCCTAATTTCAACAAACACGCAAAAATTTATTATATTAAATCACCCTTTATCCTTCACACACCAACCAAATATTCACACACAGTTCCCTCGGTAAACTCGGTTGAATCATGTCATTGTACATAACAGCAGGTACCGAGACCGAGGTACCTCATTTGAAGTCACCGCCTTCCAACTCTTCCTTAGTATAATAATAAGAATTCCGCTAGTGTCGTTGTCTTCGATATCCGATAATTATTTTTAGATTATTTTACGAATTTTTTGCAACGCAAAGATGATCCTGACTAACTATAGTAACGTTGCGCGTCGGAAAATTTGTTAATCACTAAATAAGATTTTAGCCACATCGACATCGTTGGCATCATCATCTTAGTCGTCTCGTTGGAGAATTTGGAATCTTTAAGAAAAATTTATGGAGATAAAATAATTTCAGGAGAACGGGTTTCTAAAGGAATTCAGGGAATTCTGCTGGAATGTTTCAATTAGAAAAAAAAGTGTAACCTTAAGAATGAGATGATTGGAAAATTCATCCTTTTTTTTTAACACAAACGGTATTGCCACGAAATGTTTTAAGAAAGTGATACGAAATTCTAGAGGTTTTCTCTTTTCTATTTCTTTTCTATTCCATCACGTTTTTACGTACATATAAACAAAGGATGTATTGGTGATAAAAAAAGAGAAAAATCACAAATTCCTGGAAAGAAAATGTATAAGAATCCATTTTTTTTTTATGAAAATTCAATTTATTGGTTGATTGTCACGAATTCAATTTAGATTTGTCAAAACTTTATTCATGATTTGAATGATTTCTGGGATAGGGACGGTAAAATCTGACGAACATGACCTTCACTTTTTACGAGTGTGACTATTTTCAATAAAGCACGTGGAATACATAAATTTTGTTTTTGTTAAAAGAAGCAAAAATAACTGATTTGCACAAGTAAGAAATTTGAGAGAGACTTAATTTGTGTTGATTTTTCAGTTAAATGACGTTGTTAAAGATGTTATTGAAAAATCAGAGAATTGAGAATTGACTGCAAATATTAAGAGAATCATTGAAGAATGGTCGGCACCATTGGAAGATAGTACATGTACTGCAATTTGTATATTGACTCTGTATTAGTATTTGATCATATACGACTCCCTTCCATTAGACTTATGGGTCGATTAGCGTTTGGAATGGATGCCAGCTTAGAATTTAAAAGAGTAGTGAACCAAATATTGAGCTTTGTGAAGATCCAAGCACTTGAGGAGATACACAAATATTTATTTTGAATAGCAGCAAAGCTTTTCGTAAGTTTCAATGAAAAAATTCTATCAGCAGCTTGTGTGAAGTCTAACAACACCAATGAGGATCAAGTTTATTGACGTCATTCCCATTGGTCAACTCTATGTCATGGGCTATTTATTTAGAAATCTCTGGTCACACTAAGGTCATGGACTAAAATAAACAGCACTCACACCATCAAAACCGTAGTCTAGTGGACAGATCTAAGTAAGGATTAAAATTATAGCTATTGATTGTTTAGTTGTTACAAGCGCTGAGATCACAATTCCAATAACACCTTTTGGTCTATATATCCTTTGTCAGGCATTATATGTTAAGCAAGCCAGCGCTTGAGTTAAATGATCTCTCAAAAAATTATTATGCATATTGCTGGGCCTGATTCGACTTATGTCCTCTAAGATGCTGAAACAATTTAGCGATGAGTTTACATTATTGGAGAGCATGGGTAATCGTTATTCTTTATTGGCTTTCAGGATATCGCGGACATAGCTATATAAAAAAAATTCTGCTGAAGAATTACACATGAATTGATAGTTGTCTCCACCTATACAGTTCCAGAGTTTGTAAGCCTGTAGATTTAACAATCAGGCACTTTGCAGCATCTATATTGTATTCTAAGAAACGTTACGGTAGTGTGTTGTTTTTTAAGCAACTTTAACTTCTCTTCGTGTTTGAAAGCACTCTTTTATTAATCGCGAAACTTTTTCAAGCATTATTGGCACTTTCCGAGGACCGACCAAAATGCGTATCTGGCAATTATCGGAAACTTTGTGTGTCCTAATTTCATCATCTCAAGGTCTCTGTGAAGCTCTGGGTTAAGGTGAAATAAAGATTTTTATTTAAATTGGGGCGCAAAACTGCCCTTAATCACAGAGTAGTGTCAATTCAGTATCTACAATTGATCCATTTGGGTTGGATTCTCAAATCCGAGTGCCAAATGCTTGGAGCATCGCGTTTTATATACGCTTTGCAAGCATTGCGTTAAATGGGCTTCATTCATTTTGCATGAGGGTGGTCGTGTGATGAGTTAGAGACAGCTGTTTGCTATCTTCTCGTTTTGTGATGCTGTCATCGTATGAATTTGATCTTGCCGTCATGTGAGCTTCTAGGAGCAGTACATCAAGTAAATATTGTTGATACTTCTGTATCGGTTTGGTAGGTGGCATTCAAGCTTCTTATACACTGAGAAAAATATTGGGGTAAAATCAATAAATTTGATATGTACTTCATCTTATATTTATGTCAATTCTCAGCATACCCAATTTTAGTATTAAAACAACATTTTTTGAAAACTTGTAATTATATTGTTTAACCAAACAAAATGGTCATTTCAACATTTTATTTAGGTTACTTTATTTACCTAAAATTCAGAATTCAACTATCTTATAAAAGCCGAACTTGTTGTGTTACGTCACTGGCTGACGACGTCGATACCAAGGCTTGGTTTCGGTCAAGCCCCCAGTATATTATTATGCTTAAATTTGTATCTTCTGAATTTTGTTGTCTTAAAAGTACCACATTTTGATAATGTAATCCAGGGGGAGCGACCATTCCCCATGTTCTCCCTTTAAATACGCTTCTTCTCATAAGGTATACAAAATTTGTCATTACGTATGTAACACGTAAAAACAATAATAGTATAGCAAAATTTATTGGACAGTCACGCATAAAACTTAAAAATTATTTTGATTTTTGTAATTTTGTAATTCGAGAATACGATGAGGATAGTTGAAATATTATATATACCTAAACAATTATATTATTTCATAGAAAATTTTAGACTTAAGATCGAAAATTAAACATATCGCGTTGTTCCTCAGTAGGGTTTCTATACACAAATTTTCTGTTTGACTATATGATTTGACATTATGGGCTGAGAACGGATTGACGCAAAGAGTTGAAACTGAGGGCATTATGGGAGGTTAAACTTAACATAGATAGAGGTTACAATTTTTAAATTGTGGTATTACATAATACATATATTCTAAAATTAAGAACTGACCTCTTCAATTATTTATATGTTGAAATAGCATTATATAAAATTTTTGTTTTAGGTTAGTTTAACTTAGCTGCAAGTTAAAGCTTTAACTAAAAGTTGTGTTAAATTAACCTAAACTTGCCAAGATAGTGCAATATGTTGATTTTACTCTAATTATTTTTCTTAGTGTATGTATCATGGAGCATATACTTACAACTGATTTACGATAAACTCATTAGGTAGCAAAAATTTAATGAGCTTTGTTATAGCAAAATGACCTGGGTAATCGTCAGAGTAATTTCTTTTAAACTTTTTAAAACAAAAAAAAACAAAAATTACATAAATACTGGTATTCGAAACTAAAGCCCACATATATAAAAGTCTGTCCATCTCCATTTATGTCATACTCTGTAAAAAAAAAACTTCCCACATGTCAACTTTTAGTATTTAACTTAAAAATTTTGCTCTCATCCAACTATGCTTATATCCAAATCATGTGGCATTGAAAATCCACTAAAATTTCGATTCTCAAAATAAAACTCTCCTTCCATCAGTTTTTCAGAAATTGTTATTTTACCTTCCTTTTTTCCTTTGAAAGAAAAAAGTCTCACCTGCACCAGTGCATATTTATCCCAATAATTTTCGCCATTTTTAACTTTGAAAAGAATGCGAATCCTTCAGTTCCTTGTGAAACATAGCAAACTTCAATAGTGCCATTTCATACAGAAACTCTAGAAGTTACACACGTACCTAAATAAGTTTGTGTTAGGATAGTGTTGGTGTGTGTGTGTGGAGAGTTAAATTTTTTACATTTTGAGGAGAACGTCTATAACTTGGGTGCGGATTTGAACTCTTCGACGTTGGTTGTGAACAGAGTTGTACGGCATTAACTAATCTTTTCCTTGAATTTGCGGGCAAAGTAAATTGTCAAATACGAATTGTGTATCATTTCTAGGTTTAAATGGGAACGGAACTTTAAATTCAAACGAATATCACTCATAGCTTTTTCTAGCCTCGTTGGGATACTGAGACAATGCAATGCCTCAGAAATTTAGAGGTTACTTGACACGAAGCCACTATATTTGCCTGTCTATATTTTAGTACGCCCTTTTGATATTTCTGTGAACATTTTATTTCGTTTCACTTACAATTTTAAAAATATCTACGTGAATTATAAGTGGTGCATATTTCAAGGGATTATATTTCAGACTCTCAAAAAAGAAAAAGAATCGGCTCCTCTATCTGTAAGGAAATGCTCTTTGAAGCTCCACAGATCTAACTGGGGGTAATTGTATAAAGGGCAAGCTTGTAGGAATCTTTTTCTTGACTTACACCAAGCTCTTCGTACACAAATAGTTCTTAGTATACTTCTTTGGTCCTTGAAAATAAGTAAATTTAAAAGTTAATAAATTATATTTTTGATCAGGAATGAAATATTTGTTTTTTATATTAATCCTTTTCTTCTATATTTTTAATTGTTTTTGTTGATAATAGATTTTTATTTAAGAAGGACAATAAATGTTTTTAAATATTGAAGAAAGCTTGTTATCAGGCAAAGCTCTTTCGCCATCAAGCGTCTATTTATTTACAATTCAAACAAGTCTTGATTTGTATATTTTGAAAATGTAGAGTGTGGTGTGTCTACGATTTAAACATTTTAAACGTTCTTCAACGTGTTCAAAGCGTGAAACACAGTCCTGGCTTTTCCAACCTTGACAGTTCTGTAGAATATATGAGATCAGGTTATCAAGCTCCCATTGGCAAACTTGGCTAGGCCCGCCAGGTTGAGGTTGAATTCAAATAGGTTTACTTTCTATTCTGTTGGAACTTTGTCAGCTTTGACAGCTAATTTTTGTTATCAGTTCATGCTAGCATTGTTTATGGGAAAAAGTGTACGGGAAATTGTTGATACAAAAATTGGGAAACATATTGAACATAAAAAGTTATTCTGCTGTAGTAAATTATTACAATAATTTGAATTTTCGAGCCAACAGCCCAATTAACTGGTATCATCAAAGTTCGTGTTGTGATTTGCAAAAGCTTGCATGGCTTATCAGGTTATGGTTCTTCGTTATTGTTCGGAATACAAACCTTTAAGCATATGAATGGATTATCCTCGTTGATCTTTGATGGCAAATAGTCACATAAACCTTCGTGACACCTTTTACTATATACATAAGGTACTCCACAAAACTTTCGTTTTTACAACTGTTACAGAAGAGTCTGTTAGAATCCAAAAATCTACTGAACATTTTTCTTATCCTGTCTCAGATTTTTTCTTTAAAAAAAACGAACTCTTTTGGATTTTGCATCGATATCTATCTCTAGTACATCATGTGCTTTTCAATAACAAGCAGCAACTGAAGATCATTCTCCATATAATTATTCCACGCAGATCTACCACTGCTGCGGTCTTGGATTCGAATTGCACTTCGAATTTGTCCTACACTTTCGCCTACTTACTCTTCCTTGACATTTTCCAAAAACATCCGTTTTATAGCCCCACTCCATACGATTCTCCCTTCATTATAAGCATACGTAGCAAATAGAATTGACTCTAGGGGAGACGCAGAACATTTGTAAGGTTATAACATTAAACGAAACCTTTCGTCATAAGATAAGACGAATATCCAAAAAATTTTAGACAATAACCAGCAGAGTCTTCAAATTGGTGCAGTTTCCTAATAACCAATAGATGACAGGCCCATCATTGAGCGTTAATCACGTGTTATATTGAAAACACACAATGTAAGAAACTGAGACAGAACCTTGAATTGAATAGGCTACGAGTGCGAGCTATGTTTAAGAGAAACGAAAAAGGAAAAAAAATATTTCATGCCGAGGTTTTCGTGTTCCATGGAACTGTATAGATTTCCTTCTAGGACCATTTTATAGTTGCCCCGACTGTTTTTTTTTTGCTTTAATTCTCGAGTTGAGTACGAAGACATTCAAGAAGAAATCCAATTTTACTTAATTAGAATCAACGCTTTTATGATTTACTAAATTTGCGGAAAACATCTGAAAATCATATACACATATGGTTAACAACTACTTCTGAGATTTGGGAATCAATAATATCCTAGAACTGCTTGCGTATGTTCAAAAATTCTGTAACTTAAAGTAATTGTTTTACTTATTTCGTATATGAGGTAAGAAAATGACCGTTCAGTATATAATAAAAGTTAACAGGGACCCAATAGAAGACAAAATATTCCATAATACTTTTGTCATTGAAACTCTGCAGAATGTTTGTATTTCTTCTAATCGATGTGTTATATTGAAACGTGTAAAAGAGCAGAAACATTCTAACCTAATCTGTACTTTTTGAAAAGGAAAGTTTGAAAAGCAATCAAGTGGAACCCCTTTGACTTAGATGAAAAGATTCAATGTGGAACTTGTATACATCTACGTAATTATTTCAGTATATAGAAGTTCTATTTTTGGACGGATTTTTTTTAAAAATTATACCCACAATGTGAAATAAGTAGAATTACGCTAAAGTTAGTATAAGTATTAGTTTTGCTAGTTACAGCAATCCGTGTTTTATTTTATGGACCTCAAGAATGCTGTATCTGAATAGCTGTAATGTATGGAGCGAAATGAATGTTAAAGAACTTATGGCAACTGAAATGCTGCATCAAATAAATATACCTTATTTATTTGTATGATATATGTGAGCTGTATCCAATTTCTATGTTTTAAACAGAGTCTAACTCTTGATGTACAGTAGCACAGAAGAAGACAGGCAGTTTAAATAAAAGGCTGTAGTTACTATTAAGTTTTTGTTTAATACTCTTCTAACGTAGTAACACCATATTCTGAGTTATCTATAGGTTGAAAAGTGTAGAGTAACTGCATCTCTCATGCAAAACTAACCAATAACAAAATGCATTACACGCTATTTTGTCATAGGCAACAAGTCACTGAAAATGCAGTAACTTTGAACAATATCGAGAGTTAATACAGAAATCATCATTTTACAATCCGAAAAAATGGCGTAAGCCTCTCCAGCTGGCAAACCTCGGATGCTGTATGTAACTGGCTTAAAAATTTGCAAACCTTAATTTGCTTCAAGCGACATGTGCTTAAAAAGTAGCGGATTTTGAATCTATTACTGCAAATCAAGTCGAAGTTACTGTAAAAAGTAGAGATATGAAAACCAGACCATTCAATGCAGTTTTTTTCTGATTCAAATGGTGTATATAACGTATTTTTGACATTTTGGTCGGTTACGACGTTTATGCTTTCCAGCGTCGATATCCAAAGATAGGAGGTGTTGAAATTTATGGACACACACACCACAAATGCAAACAAATTCAAACTTAAAATTCCCATTGCATGCACGCAACTTTGAGAGTAGTTAGAGCTTTTATGATCTATAATGTAACCCTTAACCGCCGAATTGGAAACTATTCAGGCAGCTGTTCCATAACGTTAGGCATATTGTGCTTATGGAATAGATGGAAGAGGGTTGCTCATGTGTGACAACCGCACCTTACTATACCACCACAACGTTTGCATTTGTACTCCAACTCGTGGCAATGCATTGCATTGTAACAGTGTTATGCACTACCCTCTTGGGCAACACACTGTATTAATGAAGTCCCATTTCCTGCTTTTAGTGACCTTGAATGGTATATTCCGAACCCTTTAACTTTCATTCTGTATGTTTGGAATGGCAGCGGAGGGAGTGGGCTCATCACATTGGGAACTTTGATTTACGGCGCCAATCTGAGACTTAGCTGTTCTCGTTCATGTTTCCTCTCATAGATACAGGGCAACTGTATCATTGCAAATGGCTGCAAGTAATGCGGTTTTTTTTTTGCCAACAAATTTTGTCCGCTGATAGATGAAATCATATCGAATCTTCTGTGTGTCATAGCTTTTATGTTAAGAGAAATTGAGAAATTTCCGTACCATATATAATTAAATCCATGTGTTTCAACAAGGTTTTTATTTTTAATTCACTTGGACTAGAAAATACAACTAAAGCGGTACAAATAGATACAACAATACCTGTATAACCAATACAAAAAATCAGTTTTTAAAGCTATCCGTGAAATGGAAGTCCAGTGAGGTCTTTCAACAAAGCTGTAAATTTTTAACTCTACATATATATATATAAATATGTGAAATGTTCAAGGTCTTATAATCCATCAACATTATCGATTGCAAAACTTTGTAAATAGTTCAAATTCTTAAAATTCACTAGCTTGACGAAGTTTCAAATGAAGAAATTCAGAGGCGGTTAGTGCGACGCGTAGAAATCAAAAGGAGGAAATGGATGCCACAGAATGCTTCAAAGGCGAATAAACATTTTAGACCCGACACATCCAGACATGCGAGATGTTTTAAATGATGCACTACAAACTCTGAACAATTTTATTAACCCTTCAGTAGGCGCATGGAGTCAGAGCAGTTTTAAACATGAAAAAAAATGTAAAACGCAATCTCTCTCGACCTTGCGTCTTCCAGTAGCTTTTCATCTCAGAACACTATTTTCAAAATCATCGTACTCGAGCCATTGCAAGGTACGCATGCTTTTGTACTATAGCGAAGCGTGACCCCATGCGCCCACTTACGTACGTTTTTCACTAGGGAGGTTTTGTTATGTGTCTCTTTCGAAATTTCGACATTACATAATATTTTCGGACGAGTCCAACAAAGACTGTTAAGAAGTTGCTAAGTATGTATTATAAAATAATTATTATTTTATTTTTGTGTTAATTTAAAGAGAAGATATTTGTTTTTCAGTTGTTGTTAAAGAAATAAGATTTAGTTATCGAACTGTATTGTTGTTGTTGTTGAATATTTTGTGGTTTACAAATTTCTGAGAAAGAAATTGGGATCACTGTTGACCCCATGCTCCCACTTGTGTGATTTTGTTAGTACGCCTACTTAAGTGTTAAGAATGCTTATTTCTATCCAGCGGGGAAAATCTGGGGGTAGGGGGGCAAAATTTGATCTAGTATATTTTGAAAAATTTCGTACAGAATCGAATACGTTAGGTCCTGAGAAGTTTGAGTACCCACACTCATATACTTGGAGTCTTAAATAGCTATTTAAAGCCATCCCAATACTCACTTTTTTAGTATTTTCCAATTTTTTATTCGAACTGAGGTATAAGATTTTTCGCACTTTAGATCGGCTTTAATTTGGTATTGCTATGTCCGATCGGAAAATGGGGTTCACTACAATTCGTAGATGAAAATTTTTCTATGCAATCTTTTAGGGTAAGGGGTAGAAACCCCCGGCAGGGTAGGTGGTTCCAATTCGGCATGTTGTATTCCAAATTCAAGGCTTCTTCGAGTAATATCGTTTGGTGTATTATTTTCCCTATTCAGAAAACTTTCTCGGCCCGTTTTTGCTGCCAGAAAACCAATTTTCAGTCAGTTGGGTCACAAACACCCCAGCTACTACATTTCGCATATATTTTGCAGTTTTTTCTTCCATGAAACTTGAATGAAGTATATTAATTATTCTGCGGCCGTACCGGATTATGATATAAATTAGACTAACTTACATTTTTTTCTAACTATTTTCATTCCCTTCTTAACTCTACGAGCTTTTTTATGGAAATTGTAGTTGGCGTATAATATTTCATTTGTTAATTTACCTGTGTGAAAGAAAGTGTAAGTCACAATTTGAGGTATACCAGTTTTGTGTGAATTGAAATATATTATTCGGATACTTTATAAATTGTATTCAAGAATTACTTGTATGTTAATAGGATATTTTTTAATATTCAGGAATAAGCGGTTTCGTGCTGTGGAAATAACGGATGATGGAGTAAGGTGTCGTGGTCTGATCGTTGGACAATTAAGACAATAAACGAAGAGGTAATTACATATATGATATATGATATGTATTTATTAGATTTTTTTTATGGTAACTGTTAATTGCATAAAAGAAAGCTGCTATTAAGCTAGAAAAGTTTCCTGTTCTTCGATTTAAACAAAAAGTCATTGTTTTTAGATCCCATCTGAATTTGTTCGCTTAAGTGAAGTACACAGAGATATGCATACTGCAAGTGAACTATTCGGTACTAGGCAAACACCTCCAATAATGCTATCGAATCCCATTAGTGTGATTACTATAAGCCAAAAGAAAAATAGAATAAAAATCAATGCTAAATTTCTGCATTGAAATTAAAAAATAGTGCCTTCCTAATTTTTAGAATAATAACATTACTTCGAACTGAGTAAAATTATTTCTAATTATACCTATACATGCTCCAAAAGAAAAACAAAAGCTAGTAATACCAACTGGAGTACCACAAGACTCAAGTTTTATAGCAAATGGAAAATTAAAATTAAATCTACAAAAGCTTAGGCAGCATAAATACTTCATGGATCATTTTCTGCGCAACAGTTTTTGTGATAAACTTTGTGTGAAATGTTATTTCTCATCTTTGGAGCAACATGCGTCATGGCATGTACAGTAATGAAATTACCTACAAAATATTGTGGGTACCACTCAGAAATACATATTATCAATTTTATGTTCCAAGTGAGTGCGTAACCTAATTATATGCTGCAAGAATTTGAACTAAAAAAATATAACTGAATCAGCTGAGGCTCTAATTACTAACTTAATTTGTGTTTACAGCAATTCTAACACCATTTTGTAAATTTTTTCGAAATAATTTCTTCATTTTTTTACTCCATGATGCAGTAGCGCAGCCTTGGCGACAAATAGGATTGGGGGGAAATTGAGCATCATTTTAATGCTGCATATCCGTCAAGTCTTTCTTTTTTATTACTTCAAGTTATGCAGTGTGGTTAAAAGTATATTCACAAAACTATTAGGCGTAATGGCCCTGGTGGTAGAAAGAGGAAAACTCAATAAAATCTGCAAATTGCACTCCCACGATATCTATTAACTTTTTCAAGGAGTAGTTGGAAATGCCGCAATGGTTTTTTACTACAAAATATCAGGGCGAGAAGGTATGAATATATTGTTTAAGGGTTTCTGCTATTTTTAATATAAATTTAAATTTATTTCACACACGTGTGTAATTTTACGCTATGTACATAATCGAAATCATTTCCTCATTCTTCAATAGAAATTCGTAGACGAGCCAGGTTGTAATGATTTGCCTATTAAGTATCTTCTTGGTGATCCTGAAATTTTAAGACGGGTCATAAATTTATGCTACTTATTACACAATGTATTCTTTAAGCCACTTATGGTTTTGTGTATATCTTTTTCAATAACCCTGTATATTCTTACGTTTTGAAACTTCAGATTCATTTGAATTACAAAGGAATTTCCTTTTACATATATAGGAAGATATTTCCATTTTGTTTTCTAATTGTAAGATTTTTTTTTTGCATATTTTGAGATTCTCTATGATTTCTACTGGATTAATCAAGCAATCATATGCAGATTTTATTTGCTAGTTCCGTAATTCACTTCATGATCTCTCAGTTGATGTTTCAACAATGGTTTTCCACCAAGTGATTTCACACTTATATTAGAAATTTTAGTATGTAGAACAATTGGCAAAGACTTGCCATCGATGTGATATAGATTGGGGTTTCTTCCATCGAACCATATATGAACATTTTTAAAGATTTGAAGGATGGAAAATTTTGCAATTGGTAGATAATTCAGGCAATTTTAATATTCGAACTACGAATTCACTTGAACGACTAACATTATTTCTAAAATATGAAGCAGAACAAGGAACATCTTTACAATGACTACTTCAAGCCATTGCAGATGGCAATGTTTAAAATAGACATTCTAAGTATAGATACTATTATTAAAAGCTCCATTGGTCTTCGTATCACTAAAAAAATGGAAATATGGACTTCATGACTAGACTATACCTACTGATTTTCTACAAACTATAAAATCTGAATGCATGCAATAAAAAGGAAAAGTTTAATTATTTTTCCTTTAAGTACTCTCCTTTATGCACAAAATTGTTAAATTTCTCATGATAATTCCATTAAACTCGACACACTAATCGAAAAACTTTTCTTGGAAGTACTTGAACAAAACTGCACTAAAGATTAAATGAAACTGGAAATGGCAACATTTTATAAAAAATCTTTTAAAAAATGTTCATTGTTCCGTCGCGGGACAACATTTTAAAAAATATAAAATTATATTAAAAACCTCACGGCAAAATTTCTTCCAGTGACACAGCAACCCTTGGCACTGTATAGGCATTGCCTGTATTCATTTAGGACTATGGCCTTATAAAAAACGGCTTTTTCCTGGCATCGCCTTGTATTCCTTTAGGCTTTTGGCCTTTTATCACCTAAAAAAGAAAACAGAACAAATTAATTATAATACAAACAAAAGTAAAAGTCTCAGATCAATACGATCTAAAACCTTTACATTAAAATTCTACTTTTTTGACCGCAGAATCCGCTTCCCACGATACGCTGCATTCCTCCTCAAAGATCCTCAGTATCATCAGTACTCATGATCTGAAATTAAAAGTACATTAATAAATGTAAATAAGCAAAAATAAAGCAAATCTTACCATTTACGGCAGCCGCCGTCAGTTTCCAATGACAGCTGTATTTAATGGATACTTGTACTGTATCAAGTAAACACAAAATCTCCATGACGATGCGCTGCTGTTGCATATCGTCAAAGCGACGGCGACCGACAGACGCACAGCTCCTATTATATTCCCGGCTATAAATAGCGAGCTGTTGGGTGTAGAAAATCACTTGCAAATTGAGCGGTGAACAAGACCGATCGTAAGCGATAAACCGGCCCTAAATCTTCACTAACCAATTAGGGAAGAATTGAACCCTATTAGTTACTAACTAAGTTTATTAATTAAATTATATTTTTCAGCACCCCTAGCTAAGGTAGAATTTAACCTGGCAGAATTTATGAGCAGTGAATGAAGCTCATTCTGTT
Organism: Dioctria rufipes; assembly: GCA_963924295.1. Taxonomy (NCBI): domain Eukaryota; kingdom Metazoa; phylum Arthropoda; class Insecta; order Diptera; family Asilidae; genus Dioctria; species Dioctria rufipes. The sequence goes on from OZ002744.1 coordinate 84,336,649, forward strand.
TTCAGCTTGGTTAGAAATTCTTTCTAATTAGTTTTTTTATTTTACAGGTTAAAAGTAAAAAACGACGGGGAATATAAGCGGATCTTTTTATTTTTGGATTTTGTTTTTGCCAGTTTTTATTGAATTATTTCTTGGGTTTTATTTTCTTTATAATTCTCATTTCTGTATAATTTTCAAATAGCGAGTAAGGATTGAATTTATAGGTTAAGGTATATTTTGTGATAGAATAAAATACATTTACATCTAAAAATCAGTCTTCACCAGTCTTATCCACCATACCGGCTCCTCCACTTATATGTAAAGCCCATATTGGGACTTCACATTGGTCCCTCAAAGCTGGATAAGACTGGGAAAACAAAATGGCGGATGTCGATATATTGATTCTTACACAACAAGCTATACACGATCAAATTGATAAAGCGGAAATTAACCATAGCAAGACAAATACAGAAACCAAACAAGGAAAAAGTATTATGCTACTCGCATTCAGTCTCTTGAAAAGCTATGGCAAGCATTCACAGCGACGGATATAGCAATATGGTCAGCCGAAAACGGCACTAATAACGAATATACCGGAGGCAACTTATACGAAGAGACCGAAGAATTATACCTCAATTTCATGTCAAAGTTGTCAAAGCAGCTAGAATAGTCGTTCCCAACGTTTCCTTATACTAGAGAAATACTTGCCTCACGGACAGCACGTCTATTAAAAATTGAGACTCGGCTTCTACCCATACAAATACCAATATTTGACGGCAATTACTAGACATGGCATACGTTCCATGATCTGTTCAATTCGCTAATCCACAAAGATCCTATCTTATCAAAGGTTCAGAAACTTCACTACTTAAAACTTAGCGTTACTGAAGAAGCAGAACGCCTATTACGCTAATCGAATCAAATTATCTCAAGGCATGGGAACTCTTGCAAAAGAGATTCGAAAACAAGAGAGTGCTAATAAACACTCATTTAAAAACATTACTTAGTCAAGCACCTATCAAGGCCGAATCAGCTCACGGCATATGCTCCCGTCTTGATCAAACAGCAGAGAGTCTTCATGAGCTTCGATATCTAGGACGTCCAGTTTAATATTGAGACGACATATTGATATACCATCTTATTCAATGTCTCCCTCCAGAAACACATCAATTGTGGGAGCATGAGCAGGAACAAGAAACGAAATTTCCAAATACTCCGATTCTAGAGACAAAGTTCCGCATTCACCGCTTTCCAATGATCTAAGCTATTTTAATATTTTAACTCCTGGGCACTTTTTAATTGGTCGAAATTTAAAGACAACTCCAGAACCATCTATCTCTGATAAAACTATTTCCCTCAAACGTTGGCAATATATACAGAATATTCAAATAATTCGGCAAATTACTAAATTATATAAGCTACCCATATATACAAAACTATAATTCAACAAAATTCCCACATCAAAAATCATAAAATTAATAACACCAAGTATAACCGCTCTCACACGGTTAGCACGAAGCACGACATTTCTTTTCTCAGCCATACCAACATGCTTCAGCACAGCGCAAGTCATGTGCTACACTTGCGCCATGACGCACCAACACAATAACTTTTCTTTATATCTGTGCCAAATTAAATAGTACAATATTATTAATATAAATAACAATAATTAATAATATTATCTTTCAAATATATACATTTATCCACGAATAACAATTATTAATTTAAAAAGTGATCCGTGTAGGCCTTAAGCAAATAAAGTAAAGCAATACAACAGCAATATAGAAACCCAACTTCAGTACAAATCTGAATAAATCATCACTTGACAAGCACACATGCAATAGATAAGACCGCCATCGTTAGTTTTCTTTTAATTTGGTTATTTTTTTTTTTAGTTTTTATCATTACCTTTATAAGTTCTTAAAATTGTTTATTTATTTTTTACTTTATTATTTGCTGAAATTAACGTACACATCAGACTTGGAAAATCTGCCATGCTTAGACGGTGATACAGCCGATCTAGTGACAGTTCCAATAAAGAATCTATTACGGACAACAGATATGCCCAGATATTCAAGCCTCCATTTGAGGCAGTCCCTGCCACCAAACAGGTACAGGCACTCGCACGGGGCCCAGGTATTCGAGTTAATTCGAGTCCATCTCGACCTCCAACTGGGAAAAAACGCGAAAATCGTGTTGAATATCCCAGATCAGCACCAAAAAGGGCAAAGGTACTTCCGCAAATGCCATTGCCAAATCGCCGCAAGAACGACGTCCAGGAGCGACATCTCCAACTGAAGCAGGTCCCAGTCAGGGTCCAAGAACAACAAACAAACGTCCAGAGGCACATCGCCCAGAGAAACAAGGTCAACAGGCACTTCGCTTAGACAAAATCGCAAAGGCAAGAATTCGTCAAAACGACAAAACCAAAACATGGCAAAATGAAAGGGAAATAAGTGGAGAATATGCCAGATCAGCGCCAAAAATGTTCAAGGCACTCCCAGAAGTACCGCATCGTCAAAAGCCATGGCTAGCTGATGAACCAAGTCCCAGCTCATCTCCAAAAACAGCAATTCCAGAGTGAAGGCAATTGTAATCGAATGACGTCCAGAGGCATCATGCCTAGACAAAACATACTCAAAACCACGAACAGGAGCACTTTTCCAGGACGTAATTCTACTTCCGACAAACTTCGTCATTGGTCCACTTCTGCGGGGTGAGATCCGCATGCAGCCCATACAATGGGAAAAGGCCCTGACAGCAAAAAAATGCTTCAGGGTACAAACCGATGAAGGCGACACTCTCCGTTTCATCAAATTAGCAAAGAAAAATACGCATACGCCTACAGGTCAAGAAACGTAAGTTTTTTAAAAAGCTCTTTTTAGTCCTGGTACTAGTAACGATTATTAAACAAAAAGCTAACCGTGCTACAAATAAAAATTTTTAAAAGGAAAACTTAGTAATCGAGCCACCTCCCATTTTTTGAGGCGGGAAGGTGTTTCGTCACGGAACAGTATCTTAAAAAATATAAAATTATATAAAAAACCTCACGCAAATTGTCTTCCAGTGTCACAGCAACTCCGGGCACTCTCTAGGTATTGCATGTATTCATTTAGGACTTTGGCCTTATATAAAATGTTTTTTGCCTGGCATCGCCTTGTATTCCTTTAGGCCTTCGGATTGTACCACCACAAAAAGAAAACAAAACAAATTACTTATAATACAAACAAAAGTAAAAGTCTCAGATCATTACGATCTGAGACTCTTACATGAAAATTCTACTTACTTGACCGTAGAATCCGCCTCCCACGATACACCGCATTCCTCCTCAAAGATTCTCAGTACCATCAATACTCATGATCTGAAAATAAAAGTACATTAATAAATGTAAATAAACAAAAATACAGAAAATCTTACCATTTACGGCAGCCACCGTCAGTTTCCAACGGCAGTTGTATAACTGTCCTCTTCTTCCATTGATTGGATACTTGTACTGCATCAAGTAAACACAAAATCTCCATGACGACGGGGTGCTGTTGCATAGCGTCAAAAAGACGGCGGCTGACAGACGCCCAGCTCCTATTATATTCTCGGCTATAAGTAGCGAGCTTTTGCGTGTAGCAACTCACTTACAAATTGAGCGGTGAACAAGACCAATCGGAAGCGATAAACCGACATTAAGTCTTGACTAACCAATAAGGGAAGGATTGAACCCTATTAATTACTAACTAAATTTATTTATTAAATTATATTTTTCAGCACCCCTAGCTAAGGTAGAATTTATGAGCAGTGAATGAAGCTCATTCTGTTTTCAGCCTGGTTAGAAATTCTTTCTAAATCGTTTCTTTTTTATTTTACAGGTTAAAAGTAAAAAACGACGGGCAATATAAGCGGATCTTACTATTTTTATTTTTGGATTTCATTTTTGCCAGTTTTTATTGAATTATTATTTGAATTATTTGTTAAGCTTTATTTTCGTTATAATTTTCATTTATGTATAATTTTCAAGTAGCGAGTAAGAATTGAATTTATAGGCTAAGGCATATTTTGTGATAGAATAAAATACATCGATATTTTAAAATCAGTCTTCGCCAGTCTTATCCACCAAACCGGCACCTCCCCTTTTTATGTAAGGCCCATATTGGGACTTCATATTTATCATTTCCAAATGGCAGATCAATATACTTTTTTTTACAATTTCACACACTGTAAAAAATGAGCACAACTATTGCCAAAAAGCTTCGGTATTTTACCCTATAATGTATGTATGAATTTACTACATTTTAGTGTATATTCCCTAAATTTTAGCCTTATGGCACAGTGCACTGACAAATTTTATAGGTAGGTACCTATGTACATATAAGTTAATAAATTTTATTTAATTCGAACAAAAAACAAGTAAAAAAGCTAGAATATTCGTATGTAATTTCGTATGGTCACCCATCTGTGCAAGTTTTATTTTTGAAGTGGATTTCACATATATTTCTATAACGGTTCATCGGACAAAAAATGGTTATAACCAATGTTATTGGATTTCATATTCTGAAGAATTTTGTTCAAGAAAGAATTTTTTTTTTTGCATTCTCCCGTATATAGCAAAAGCTAAAAAATGTTCTAATTTGTTATTTCATCACACAACCCATTAATTTTTGGTGACAAGTTTCAAGTCTTGGTTCGACTCATCAACAGGTCAAAAATAGCGAAATTGGGTGATTTGAAAAACAAATGAAAAAAATTAAAACAAGAGGAAGAAAGAAATGAAAAGTTTGAGAAAAATAGAGGAAAAACAGTTTTTTTATTTATTAAAAAAATTTAAAAAAATTTTAAAGAAACAGATTCATTCGAAGCGAATCGAACCCACGCAGTGGGCTGAAAAATAAAGAAGAAAATGAAGAAGAAGAAGCGTTTCGTGTCAGCAGAAAACCTTATACTCGTCGGTGCAGCTTGGTTTTCTACCTGCTGCAGACGCTTGAAAATAGATCAAACTGATCTCTTCTCATATAAACTCAGAATAAATTCCAGGTGTGAATTCTATGAGGAAAAACGTAATCTTTTTATTTATATTCTGAAGAGTTTTACAGTATATTAAACTCGCTTAGGACTGATCGTTTTCATGGTATACGTAAGAATCCTAAATTTTTATATGGCAACATCAAGAAGGGGTTGCCCGATTTAGTCGACTTTTGAAATTATATATACTAGTTTTTTTATATTTTATATAAACTTACAAAATTATAAAATAAATAAAGTTGAACTTTTGGTTCATGAAGAGTTTAGACTTTATGTTATCTGTTTTTGCATCTTATATATATAGTATTACTAGTATACAGATATTTAAACTTAGCGTTATAATAGAAGAGGAAAAAGTTTGCGAAATCTAACTTAATAACTATTTAGGCCTAATTGCCGAATCATGGGATTTGGAGATATCTGGCATTCCTTGAAAAAGGTTAAAGCTGTTGTTTGTGCAAAATTTGTAACTAAACTTATATTATCAAGCTTATGCAATTCACTTGTGGAAAAGTACCACGATAGGTTGTATATAATTTTTAATATCTTATTTTGCATGATTTGGTATTTTTTAATATGATAGTGAGCACAATTGAACCAAGCTGGAGCGCCGTGGAATATAGCTTTATAGATCAAGAGTTTATTTTTTTTATCTAGAGTAGATCTTCTGTTGATTAAAGGATAGAACATTCTGATATAGATATTTTACTTGTAAATAGTTTGTGCTACATGTGGCTTAAAAGTCAATGTATTGTCGAGTACTATTCCGAGGTATTTAACATTTTGAACCCATTAAATACGGGATCTAGGTAAAAAGGATGCTTTTCTTTTGTGTATGAACAGCATAGCTTGTGTTTTTCTACAGTTTATTTTGGTTTTCCATGTATTTAGTGAGTCTTGTAAAGACCGTATAATTTCATCGGTTCTTTCCGCAGACGAGAATATTGCTGTGTCGTCAGCAAAGATTCAAGAGTGGCAGTTTTCAAAGGTCGGGAAGTCCGCAGTGAATAAGATATAAAGTATGGGACCCAGTACGAAACCTTGGGGAACACTTGCCAGCATTTTCTGCAGTTCAGAGGCTGTGCTTTGGATATATACTTTTAAACGTCTATCATATAGGAAGTTTTGTATAATTCGAGTGAGATATAGCGAAAAATTCATTTTGTGCATCTTGTATATCAGACCGGCATGCCATAATGAGTCAAAGGCTGCTTGGACATCTAGCAGAACTATACCAGTTGAGTTTTTAACAATTAGACTATTGTTTATATTATGTGTTATTCTGGTGGTAGCATGCAAAGTATTATGTTCTTCTCTAAACCAAAATTGTTCATTGGGGAGTAGGTTTTTATCCGATGATAATTTCACAATTTTTAATTTGGGAACTTTTTCCAGTATTTTACCTACCGAGCTAAGTAGACTAATAGATCTGTAGCTAGATGGGTCGTCTGGGGTCCTTTTAGGCTTTGGAATTGGAATTAATTTTGCTGTTTTCTACTTCTTAGGAAAGTATGATAATTTAAGACACAAGTTTATAATATGCGTTAGACGATACCATGATTTTTTAGTTAAATATTTGGAATTTTATCTAATCCTGGGGATATTTTAGGTTTCAAGCGCTTTATGCTCTCAACGACTTCTGATATCCTAGACGTAGTAATTGTATCGCTAAGATTGAGTGAAATCTTATTCATTTCCGAAAATTTCTCTGCAGAAAGATGAACTTTTTCTTAAATTGTAATGAACATGGAATTTTGGAATTTTAGCGTAGGGACAGATCGACTTTTGTTGCGTAGGACTTTGGCAATTTTCCAGAAGGGATTAGAGTTGTAATCAAAACTGGAGATAAGTTTGCTCCACTTAACATTTCTGTATTTAGAAATTTCAAATCTTATTATCTTATGTAAATGATGTAATTCCTTTTTATAAGAAGCTAAACGATACCGCTGCCATAGCCGACGAATATTATTACGATAGTTAATTAAATCTCTAATATGTCTAGGAAGTTTACAGGTGTTTGTAAAATGAATTTTTGTGCTCGGAACAGCAAGGTCGATACCATCATTTAGAAGACTTGTGAAGAATTGTACAATTTCGTCTACTTCCTCATTATTTTCAACTTTATTTAATGAGAAATTTTTAATTAATTTTTAATTATAATGAATGAAAGTTGAGAAACGGTGCCAATCAACTCTCTCACAAGCATAGGTTTTCGAATTTAAGATAACCGGATCTTTAATTAATTTAGTTAAAACAGGTTGATGATCTGACGGAAGTCATCTTCAATGAGAATTTCTGCTCCAATTGCTTCAATTGTGCTTTTGTTTAAAACTGGAAGTAATTTAAAGTTTATGTTTTTTTATAACTATTGCAACACCTCCCCCTCTTGTGTCATCTCTATCTAACCTGGATTAGAAAATTTTATATTAGCATTTAATCCTCTTTCAGTAAGTTAGGTAATATCTATTTTATATTTCAAGAGAAAATAAAAAAATTCATCAGATTTTCTTCGTATACCTCTGGCGTTCTAAGTAACAATTTTCAGATTACTGTTTAACATTACATTACTACAAAAAATGACGAAAATTCATTATGTCCGCTTTAGAATTACAATGTGAGACCATTATTATTAAAAATTTGGTTTTGATTTTAATTAACTTTTCCCTGAAGTTGACTAATGCAAGGTCGTTCTAGAATTCTGAAAGAATTTCAAAACATTAATAATGAAAATTCCAAGAGCAGCGCCTACACAATAACTTGAAAAGTGTTTGCTATTCAACATAATATTAATTTATTCGTATACAAATATAATTCGTTCTTGATAAGTATGTATAATTTCACGAGATATATAAGCAATCATTTTATGTTTATTTAAGTAAACCATATAATACATTTTATATTTTGTGCCACAGTAGTATAAAATCTGGATAAAAACTTTAAAATTGAAAAGTTAAGTTAAAATATGAAACGTTAAACTATACATATGGCCCTCTAATTCTGCGAAATTATTTCTGTACGCAACAATCATTAATACAAACCAATCTAGCCCACATTTTATTCTAGGTTATATAAAGTTCAATTCAATTAAATTTATTTAATTCAATTCAATTCAATTTATTTAATTAATTCAGGTGTACACAAGAGTATTTTGCCTTCTTATTACTAGTACATAAAAATAGTGGTAGCCAACATATAAAATGAGACAAATTAATTAATTAATAAAAGTAAACCTATAAAACAAAGAAAATAATAAAGAATTAAAAAAACAGTATAAAAGAATATAAAAATAAAAGAATAAGATTAAAAATTTAAAGAAATAAAGAAAAGAAACAACGAACAAAAAATGATAGTAATGAAATTAATTTTGAATTTTGAACCAAATTTTAAAATTGATTTACAGATTTACCCATGAAGGCCCTACCTCGCCAACTAACGAACCAACCCCGAACATACTTGCGGTTTACATATTCCAATTTTTAATAAGCTCCTTAAATTTAACAATCGAACTAGCGCGCTGAACATTTGTCGGCAGACGAGTCCACAAACGCGAAGCTTGCACGAAGTAAGATTCACTTTGAACAGAATAACGGAAAACAGGAATAAGTAGGTTAAAATGTCGTTCAGAATTCAGGAATCGCAGTTGATTACTAAGGTACTCTGGCTTACCTGTATATAATAATCTTATGGAGGGAGAATAATAGCCTTAAACTTAAGAACAGAAACGTGTCACACTAATTATACCGTAGATGAAATTATTGGGTCTACGAAGTTTGTCTTTTCGTTTGTACCACAAAGAAATAATAATTGTAGAGCAAAATGGATTAGGAATATGCATAAAATAAAATTAAAGCTAATTTGATTTTTGCTTGTCCGTCCGTCCGTCTGTCATCACGATACCTCGAGAACGCGTTAAAACTAGTAGATATAATTTCAAAAGTGGACTAAATTGGGCAACCCCTTCTTGATCTTGCATATAAAAATTTTGGATTCTTACGTAAATTGTGAAAACGATCAGTCCTAGGCGAGTTTAGTATACTGAAAAAGTCTTCAGAATATGAAATCCTATCACATTGGTTATAACCATTTTATTGTTCGACGAACCGTTATAGAAATATACGAATATTCCTCTAGGGTATCACATGAATTGGTATGTTACCAATTCTAGCTTCTTTACTTGTTTTTTTTTATATTGTGCTTTTTAATGAATCTGAAGTTACTCGTTTTTCCAGTATTTTACTTGGTAGCAGTTCTTCTCTTAGTAGCTTCCACATGACATTATTATAGCGAATATAGAGGATTCCATTTAGTATTTTTTACGAACTGCGATGAATTATATATCGTATAAAGAATTATTTTTTATTTTATTCTTCAACAGTTTCCTTATATGCTTAACTTTATTTTCAGTTGGAAAAATCTTCTGGATATTTTTGGACAAGTGCTCAAAATATTACTGTTTTGCATTGACTGTCCTTTCAACTATGTTCTCAGCGAATATTACGGCGAGGATTATTCGGTGTATCGTGCTAAAACTATTTGTAGTGCCATACAAACTGATTGCCCTTCAACCTAGCTTTGAATAGATCTTCTATATTTAAATATAAAAAGATTAAATAGTAAATGCACCTCCTGGCGTGGTAATGTAGATGAGCCGGTAGTTAACCATTAGAATATATCATTATAAATAATGATATTACAACTTCCCATCTGGTCGAGCGGTTACCAGTGGAATTTTTAGTGCGGGTGCGCTATTATTGCTTGAAGTAGTACTAGGCCGAATAGTATTGACGTATGTCAATATAATAGATGAATGGTTGGATTTCAGTCTTTAGTTACTAGTACAATTTGTAATAGTACGCCTTGAGGTTGATGCAACGATTCGATGGTAGAAGCAATGTTACCAGCAGTTGCTACGAGAGGTAAAGTTGCCCACAGCGTCTTTGCCTACTGTTGGATGTAACGTATACGTGTTGGAAGTGGTGTAAGTCTGGTCTGAGTATACGGAGATGTCAAAATCAGTAAAGCCTTCCAGTAATAAGAATAGTCTAAATTCCAATGAATCCAATAGAGTCCAGGCTAAGTTACATTGTACTATAGTGTGACCGAATGTTCACTGATATTACAACTATAATTTAGAGAACTGAAAGGAATAAGACAAACCATGAAGTGTGGTAGACAGTCGATGGATATGGTCCTTGATCGGCTTTCCAATAAATGCTTGATGGTTCTTATTTTCTCCAGGTGAAGATATCACATGAGCAAGACGTTAATGAAATGGGTCAACTCGTTTTCACCTTAGAAGTACGGAAAACCAAGTCGACCCTATGTCGGCTTGATATCCAGTACGTACTCAGTCAAAAAGAAATTCGTAGGAACGCCAATCCTCCATTTGCCTGACGCAGCAATATACATTGCAGATTTGAGAGTATCAGATGAGAATCCTGTTCATGCTGCCGCAGTGGGACACTTACCCGGCTCGTACAGTCAGCCAGTAAGGGCACGTTATTTGGAGGAGGCGCTGTAAATTAATATTTATTTATTTTACATAAAAAGCATCGGGGACATCCTGGAAAAACCAATCCTTGTGCTAGCTTAAAGTAGTCTTGTATTCACTTTATCCACCAGTATAAGACAAACCTACGATATTTTAATAAGAAATAAAATTATTTACTCGACATGAACTATTTAGTTTTATGTTGACATAAGAACTTTTTTACATTGTTCCCTTATTTTAGGTTTGTATGTTTACTCGAAAGTTTTTATACATTCTCGAAAGTTTTTTACCCATAATGTGTATGTTAACTTCTCGGACAAGAATAATTTGACAGTTGAATGCCTTTCCCCTACTGAACAAAGTTAACATTATACACACAGTAAAGTGGATGAGTAAATTCATTTGTCATTTGAAATTAGTTGCCAGTGCGATTTTTTTGAAGTTAATAAGTGCGATTTTATTAAATATAAAATTAATTAAAGAATTCGTGCGACTTTTTAAAAAACTAAAAGTTGTAAGTTCAAATATTTTTAAATTTTTTTCTAACTTTAATAAATGTATTTATTTACAGAAACTGAAATATTAGAAATGTCTGGAAGAACGCTGCAAATTCAATGCTCTCCTGGAACAATGAAACTTGTAGAATGTAGTAAGTACAAAAGTTTTGCAATTCTAATAGATTTAATATAACAGAGATATACAAAGTCAGATCCAGAAATGCTTCCAAAAGCTTTGTGTGAGGCAGGTATGGTAAACAGGGAAGAAGCAGCAGTGGAAGAGCCATGGGCGACACCTGTTGACAGAGAGGAAACCGTAATAGGTAGGTACAATAAATAATTTTCAAGGATTTTATTATATTCATAAAGTTTTACTACAGTCGAAGGAAAGAAAATTAATTAGTTGGACGCTCACATAAAGCTGCTGCTTTCCACAATGGAAGAGTTGAGACCTCAGGTCGGAAAATCCGCAAAATTAAGAAGCAAGAGGGAAATGTGGCGCGAAATCCAACGACGGTTTTTAGAAAACGGCTATGCGTTTACCAAGCTCCAAATTGAAAATAAATCTCGAGCCTGGGAGAGGCAATATAAAAAGGTTAAATTACACAATAAGTAGACGGGCAGAAATAGGACGACGACGTGCGCATATGAAAGGTATGTTATGCGTTATATTATGCGCCTTTACAGTACTAAGATTATAGATGATAGGTAACTAATCTCGAAGAAAGACTTGTCAACGTTATGTACATATATCTTCCTCTTTGAATTTCTCCGGGATCCACAGAATGCGAATAAACAGATATAACATTTCGTTGAGAAATTTTCTTTTAGGTAAGCTGTCTATGTGCTGTAGTATTTTTGCTGATAATGTAATTTTGTTGACAAAGTAATATTTAATCTTTCAGTGAAATGACAGCAATAATGGAAGATACTTCGGACAGTACACCAAATCTATCCGGTATGTAAAATCTGAAAGTTCGTGTTTCAATTAATTTAGTTTATTTCAAATAATTACAGAAATACCAATCTCTGATTTTGCGGTAGCGGGAAACATTGATGCACGAGCTGACAGTCGGAACACGTCTTCCACTTCCACACGAAACCAGAAGGTAGATGTTGGGAGTGAGCTCAAAGCTATGAGGGTAGCCAGACAAGATTTTTACGAGCGACCATTGGCTTTGCGTGAAGAACATTATAGGAAGGAAGAAAAATTCAAGAAGGAAAAACTGGGCGTGCTGAGGGATATTTTAGATGTTCTAAAGAAATAATTAATTTAAAAGTTAATTTAATTCAGATATGCGACTTTATGTATGTATGGTTTACAAATTAAAAAGAAAACTTTTACAAAGTATGTAATTTAATCCGCTAAGCTCTTGACAAACTGTATCCTTAAATGCCTTTCCTGTTATTGCGAGTCAAAGCGTTTGAAATTGGGAGCAATTCGCCAACAACTTGTTCTTCATTTTCCAAGTTCTCAAAATCATTTTGGTCCGATAAGTTTTGCAGCATGCAACAAGCCCTTATATAATGGCATATCTTCTCAATCCCTTTTAATTTGCAATAGTATTGCCTTATCCTTTGCTTCAATATTCCGAATGTGTGTTCAATTATTACACGCGAAGAGCTTAGTCGTCTATTGTATTCTTTCTGTGCAGCAGTAAGATGATCATTTTCCATATATGGTGTCAGGAAATACTCATGGCAGGGATAAGCTGAGTCGCCCAAGAGGTAGTAATCTATGGAAAACTTTCTTTAGCATTGCCTTTAAAAAAGGCGAACATTTGTTTACCTCCAGATAAGCTCTTCAATTTCGGAAATATTGGGGAATTTTGCAGCACGCGGCTGTCATGCACAGAACCCGCAAAACTAATGCATATATCAATGAATTTTGGTCTGTTGTCACAAATTCCTTGCAAATATATAGAATAGTCGCCCTTTCTGTCAATGTAATCATCCTTGGCTCTTTTAGGGGGATCAATAAGAATATGAGTCCCATCAACCGCTGTGTACAAGAAGTTTTATATAAGGCGGTTAATCTTGTACAGAGTGATAGTTGAATGCTAGATAAAAAGGTCCTGAGCAAGTGGGAGGAAGTATTTACTAATTATTCGAAGGATATACATCACAGAAAGGAACACAAGCTTTAAGTTTCCCAAAATCGATATGAAATTGCTTAGCTCGACCCCCGCTATCACTCTGTGGAAGATTAATTGTCCTAACTAAAACACCCTGTTATAGTGTATATTAAACAAAATTTCCTAACCGACCACTCTAAAAAATCCACTTTTTTCTTTGAAATAGCTGGATATTTCTTGTTTTCTGGCTTCAACCGGCCATTTAAAGACCTCATCAGTAACACCGCTTAAAAACGCTATTACTCTCTCTATTATATGCTGAACTGCCCAGATTGATACAACAAAACGGTCGGCAATATCTCTGTAGGAACACGCTTCATGACCCGCGAACCATAAAAAAACAGTCGTATGTTTAAATGGACTAATTCTTTTATCCTTTCGCAGTTTTCTGAATTCCGAGGATTCTTCAAACCTTCAGCTAAGCGCATCAAATAATTCTTTATTTATTCTGAAATGCATATGGAATTCATCTGCGGTGTAAGTAGGAATCACTTCCTCAAAATAATTTTTTATACAGTTCTGTTTTCGTGGTTCTTTATACAATCTTAAAATTGTTTCCTCTTCAGAAAATCCACTTATTTCCATTGTCTCATCACTACTACTGCTACTGGAGTCTTCAAAAACAGGCACTAATGTGGTGTTTAAGTTTGTACACACTGCGAGATAATGGATATGGAGGCTTTGATTACAAAAAGGCGAAAATGGCACACAGTTTAAGCTTTTATTTTCGTAGTTATTAATTTGTTATTTTTACACTTTAACACTTATAAACTCTTATAACTACACGACTTTAATAATTACACCGCTTATAAAATTGAATAATTAAACCGCTTCGATACTTTAATAATGACACCGCTTGTTCTGTCTTTTTTAACTTTCCACACAAGACTCAACTCACAACTCTTCTACTCTATCCGAAATTAATTGGTTCATTCCAAAAAAAAAATGCAGAATCGACTACATGTAATTTCTGTGCCAGAATATTTTGATGTTTCCAAACAAGATTATTTTTATTTCCTACTTTGCTTTGTTTACCTGCGAAGTAGGTCATTATTGCAATAAATTCTGATCAGCCACTAGGTCATTTTTTATTTATGCTGACCGGGCATTGATCAGTGCACGTAAAATTCTTTTATTTTATTTATCTTTGCAATTGTTACGATTGCAAAGACACTTACATATGAATTAATTTATAACATGAAAACATTTAGAAAAACGTTTTGAAATTAATCTTCGCTAAATGAGGAAATAATTATACAACATTCCTTCCCCCCATGTAAAAGAAAAATGATACTAAGCATTAGCATCATTTTTCATCGAGAGAAGGAATTAAACTAGTAGTAATGGAACATAAGAAAAAAAGAAAAAGAATGTAATGCTGCTGGCACAGAAGTTTACGAGTAGCTTGATCATCTGAGTTATTAACAAATACAGGTATATTGATTAACTTAGGAGAAACTATATATTTTATATTAATTAATGTACCTAATTATACATCTTCAGCGGAATAATAATAACAAAAAAAAAGAAAAATTCCTAATAATAATTAAAACTAATTGTAACAACAAATTTTTTTTGTGCAACAAAATTGATTTTTTTCATTTTTAACTTAATTATTCTAGTACATTAACATATCCAAAAATGTGTTACAAAATTTTTAAATGCTAAATCTAGTTCCTATAGTGATTCTTTTTACTTATTTATTTTTTTATGATAATGTAATCTAATAATTTGAGACTGTGTGTGAGGGAATGCGGAACGATTTCCGATATTTGTTTTTAAAAGTTGGTGGTGCTGGTGCAAGTTCTGTAGGCAATTCATAAACTTTTTCCGTTGTTGGATGCGTTCTTCGTGTTTCCATTGAAGAAATTGTGGCAACCTCGTGTGGGATAGCAGTGAGGGTGGATGCTGTTATTATTGGAGAGGATATATTTATCGTAGAATGTGATTTTGATATTTTTGAATATGCTTTTCCTTTCCAATATAAATAAATTCCTACGACTATTAGAAAGGCAGTTACTAACGAAAGAAGCCCGGTGTTAGTATATGTAAACATTTTATGAGCAGACTGTACCTTTTCGTGTTTTGCATGCCTTATCTCATTGTCTAATTCTTTGAAATTTAGAGCAGCTTTTTTAAGTATTTCTTGAAAGTTGGGATGTGATGAGGTTATGGTTAGATTTCTTAGTTTGGTTGCGTTAAAGATAGATAGCTTGAGTGAGGAGTCCTCGAAATTTAATTTGGGGAGGGAAAGGTTTGCATACACGTACGTATTTAGTACACTAATTGAGTTACCTCTTGTGGGGAGCTCCCAGTGTCCTAGGGTAAATTTGCAAGATGCATTAAGATGTAAGATGCCAGGCCCGGAGAGAGTCTTTTGGAAAACTCTGTTTGGACATTGAGCTTGTAGAATTTTGTCTTCGTGGAATACAAACAGCCAGTGGTTGGGGGCGGTTAATTCCGTCACAACATTGGGAGGCTGAGGTAATAATTTTACTGGACATGTGAGGACATTTTCATTTTGATTTTTATAAAGGCTGTTAACACATGATTCCTGTAATTGGTGGTCAATAGAATGGGGCTTACTCTGTCTGCAGAGATAGAGTTCAGTTTCTCGATATGTAGATAGAAGACGACATAAAGTATTGAGCTCACTTTGAAACATAACAACGGTCTGCTGAGTAATATTATTTTTGAAAAGATAATCAGCGTCAATATCTAACAAAGCGTAGACTCCATCGGTTTTTTGGAACGGAAGGGGGTGAATTTTGCTGATTTAAAAATCTGGCGAGGTACCTACGGGTATAACAATTTTAATAAGTATATGATCGGGCAGGTAGAGGCTTTGTACCGATATTACCTCATTAATAATGGAAGTATCTCGAAGTAAATAGTTAATCTGGGAATACAAGGTTATGTTTTTATATAAATTTTCCAAGTTCTCTGAACGTAAAAGAAGTGGGTGTAATCGGTGTTGTTGCAAGGCATTTATAATTGTGAAAATTTTCGAAAGAGTGTTTTGTACATGCTGTAACTGAGATAACATTGTCAGAATAATCTCGTTCAGTTCAGCTTGTATTCTATTTCTATGAATTTCCACGTCAAACTCGCTCATAGTGCCATTAACTTCTAGAAGAAAACTATTGACCACCTGTATTAAATGGTCCTGATTTTTTGTCAAGTCTAGTATTGGCGACGATAGCGATTCAAAATTTGACTTCATTAAAGTGAGTTGTTTTTCCAGAAGATGAATGGATTGATCTTCTTGGTTTTCTAACGCATCGAGGCGACTGTAGATATTGTTGGCATCGTCATTATCCATTGTACCAAACAAAAACTTGCTCACTTTCCCACCAATATCCAATAACCCTCGTTTTTCGCGATGTCGCGCTAAGAAAGAGGTCAATTCAGATATTTCTTCCTGGCGTCTATTATATTTCTTTTAAATAAACTATCCCAGAAATTGCACCTACCCTCTTTATTTTTACCTTTGAAACTGCACAAGTTTAATAGGTTGTCATCGCAGTACCTCAGAAAATCAATGGTTGTTGTCCAATTAGGCATTTTCATGCGAGTGACCACCGTCCACGTCGTGTGGTAAAATACTGCAGTTCCTATTGGTTCCATCAAGACTTCCCTTTCCGGCTCCAGTAGTTTTATGTCGAAGGGAGTACTGGTGATCCACTGCCACGTAAGTGTGGTTATTAGAAAACGGAGTATTTTCATACCTAAGAAAATTCAGCGGTTAGGACAGATTCTTTCTTTGTATATATAACTAGAGATAAAGAAATCGAAGTGAAAAAAAAGAATAAGAGGAAAAAAAAATATTTGTTTGTTTTACTTATTTCCAAAGTTTTAATCTATTATTATGTACACGCCGCTTACCGTTTTTAATTCGTATCACCGTATTTACTTCCGAAGGTACTTCAATTACATAGTACGGTCCTAACCATTCAGGAGAAAACTTTCCTTTTTTAACCGGGTTCTTTAGCAGCACTTGGTCGCCAATATCGAAAATTAAAGGCCGAGTCGTTTTGTCATATTGGGTTTTGGAGTACTCTTTACTTTGTAGTAAATTATTACGCGCAATTGCATATGCTTGTTGTACAATACTTCTTAATTTAAAGTAATAGTCTTCAAAGTTGTATACTGGCTCAGGCTCTCGTTGCAAATTGTTAGGAATTTCCGCAGTGAAACCGAACAAACAGCCCATAGGCGTTAGCTTAGTTCGTACGAACATTGCTGCCCTAAGATGTTCATCCCATGTACGGGGGTTAGACTCAACGAAGATTTTCAGATACTCGACCAAAGGCCTATGAGACCGCTCCAAAGCTCCATTGCTTTGCGGATGGTACGCGGTAGTCTGTATTTTCTTGACCTTAAGCATTTTACATACTCTTTTGAACAAATCGCTTGTAAAGTTTGTCCCTTGATCTGTAACCAGTACTTTGGGGATTCTGTAGCGCGTTATTATTTCATTAAAAAATGCCTTCGCTACTGTTGATGCTTCTGCGTCTGGTATAGCGATACAGTCCATTAACCTCGTCAAATCATCTTCGAAAGTTAAGATATACTTATTACCTTCACTCGTTTCTTCTAAAGGGCCTAAAAGGTCCAAATAAACTTTCTCGAAAGGTTCGCGAGCGGTGTCTGTTATTACCATGGGCATTTTATTTTTACGACTAGCTTTATAACGTTGACATTTAATACAGTTTTTTATGTATTTATTTATATCCGATAACATACCTGTCCATTGAAATTCTCTGCTGATTTTATAAAATGTTTTCCAGACGCCTTGGTGACCGCCCAGAGGTGCATCGTGGAAGTTATGTAGGATAGTCTCAATTTCGTTCCTATCTTTCAAGATTCGAATTTTGTCTTTTGTGCTAATTTCTTCCTCATTTGTTATATCATCAGCTTCTTCGTCTGAACTGAGGGGAGTCTTGTGTGTGTGTACTTCCATAGTAGAAGGAACCTTGGTTGTGTGATTCAATGGTATGTCCTGTATACGTTGAGGCTCCCTTGATATTAAAGGCAAGTTATAGGGGCCCTGTTTGGCTTGAGATCGTGTAACCACCAAGCAGTTGCTTTTGCTGTTTTTCTGATCTTGAGTCGCGGAACTTGCTAATTCTGCGCTAAGAGGTGAAATTCTGGACATCCCATCTGCATTTGTATTATATTTGCCGGGCTTATATTCAATATCGAAATCATAATCTGACAATTTCACATGAAACCGAGCTAGACGCGAAGTGGTATCTTTTACCTTGAATATTCCTTTTAAAGGCTTATGATCCGTATAAACCGTAAATTTTCTTCCCAACAAGTAGCATCGAAAGTTTTTGACCGCCCACACAATGGCCAGGAGCTCTTTTTCTGTTGTACTATAATTTTTTTCTGCCTGGTTCAGGCTTCGACTTGCGTATGCTATGGGTTGATCTTTGCCTACTTCTCCCTGAGAGAGCACAGCTCCCAAAGCATCATTACTGGCGTCGGTAGTTAATATGAACGGCTTAGAGAAATCAGGGTATAACAATAGCGGAGGTGTAACTAAAGCATGCTTTAGTGCACAAAAAGAATTTTGGCATTCCTCGGACCATTTAAATTTTACATTTTTCCTTAGTAGTTTGTTTATTGGGGTTGCTATTTTGGAAAAATCGCGAATGAACTTCCTGTAATAATTTGCCAATCCCAAGAAAGATTGCACTTGTTTAACTGTTTTGGGAGTTGGAAAATTTTGGACACTTAAAGTTTTCGCAGGGTCTGGCAAGGCACCTTCCTTACCACATTTGTGTCCTAAATAGACAACTTCCGGACGTAAGAACTGACACTTTTCCGGTTGTAATTTTAGGTTATTTTCCCTTAGCCTCTGGAATACTTCCAACAGTTTGGCGTTGTGATCATTCAGACTTTTTCCATAGATGACAATGTCATCTAAATAAACGAAACATTTAAATCCCTGCAAACCCGTCAAGATATGGTTCAGTATGCGTTGAAACGTTGCTGGTGCTCCGGTGAGTCCAAAAGGCATCCGTTTAAACTCATAATGTCCATAATTAGTGCTGAAGGCAGTTTTTTCTCTGTCTCCTTTATCTACTTGTATTTGATGATAACCACTTGCCAAATCTAAAGTTGTGAAGTATCTTGCGTGACCCAACTGATCTAAGATTTCTTCTATTCTCGGTAACGGGAAAGCGCCTTTGACAGTAACTTCATTTAAATTGCGGAAGTCGACGACAATTCTCCATCGTTTGATACCATCCGAGCCAGGCTTTTTTGATACTACTAGTAATGGGGAGTTCCATGGGCTTTTACTGGGAGTTATGATATCATTTCTGAGCATTTCCTGAACTTGTTCGTTTATTATCTCCTTTTGACTCTGTGGTAATCTGTAATTCTTCTGGTTAATTGGTGCCTGGTTTTCTTTTACCTGTATTTTATGTTTTAGTACTGGAGTGTACGTCAAAAGATCATCTTTTAAATGAAATATATCCTCATAATCTTCACAAATTTCCCATATTTTGCCCCTCTCCTCAGGGTTTAATTCTTCATCTAGGCTTATTTCTTCATGTAGTTTTTGCAATCGGTTAATATCGCGATAAATTCTTTGGCAAGTACTATTCTTCTTTACTACAGTTTCTGTTTCCACTGCGTTTATTTCCTTACTTTCATCCACCATTTTCATCTTTAGTTTCTCAACTTTTCCTTCACTAAGTCTTACAATATCATAATCTTCCAGTTTCTCAATCTTGGGATTATTATTTTTCAGTATAACCGCCATTTCGTTGATGTTTACTATACTTATAACAATGTGTTGGTCCTTTGGATGCACTATACAATTTGAAATAAACACTCCAGGGCTTATCTCTTCGGCTAAACAAATCAAATCTCCTTCATTTGAACAAGCTGTCTTGACCAAAACTTCTGATCGAGCAGGGATATGAACTTCTCTCGAAGTCAACTCATTTTCCTTATGGAACTGAACATTAGTAAATTGTTCAGGGCTGCTCTCTTGTTGCGAGTCTTTTATTTGATCAGCTAGCATAATGCGGGCAGACTTTTGTTCAGCATGTCTTGGCTTGCCGAGATTGTGGGTTACTCTCTGAGTCTCCTTCCCACAATCCAACTTTGGACTAGCCTTAGCAATTGAACTTTCTTCTGAGTGCGTAGCAGTTTCTTCAAATGGCACTTCGAATTCTACTTTATTGATTTCCGTGCGAGGAAAAAGTAGTCGTTTTCTAGGACCTTCAACATTACAATTTTCTTGGAGAAAGTCATTTCCTAACAATCCATCTTCCGGAATGTTAGTACCCGTACTTACTACATTTAATTTACAGGGTAACTCTGATTTCAACACAAAAGTTCCTGTACAAGTCCCTAAAGTATTTTCTTTGCCATGTACTGAATTTATTCGAATTTGTTCATTCTTATTTACTTTGGTTCCCGTCTTCAGTACGTTTTCCTTAATAAGAGTTACCTGGGAGCCAGTATCTATCAAAAATTTCGTTTCACGCTTTTTACTTACATCTAACGGCAACTTAACTACAGAGTCATGAGGAGTTTGCGATTCAAAATTTCTTACTTCGTTAAGGCTCTTTTTTATGTCTAAGAAAGTTACTGCCGATCGGGGTGCGATCCGATCGGCGCCGTCAAGTTTCCCGAGTTTTCTTGTTTTTCTTCTCATCGTCTTTTCGTAGCGCAATTAAATACTGTATGGCCATGCCTTTCGCAGAAATCGAAAGTGACCATTACCTGTCTTACTTCCGAGGGTCGATCACTTACTCGCCTACAGCTTCTTGCATCGTGACCCGAAGTCTTACACCTTTGACAATAGATCGAGTTATCGGAATCTCTGCAGTCTCTACTCAAATGATTTGGTTGTCCACACTTAAAGCAGGTAATGGGGGCTGAGTTTCGTGGAGGAGCACCATATACGGTACGTCTAGGATACTGGAAACTTTCATATCGTGTTTGGGGCGGGTGATTTTGTTCTTGGTATTGATAATTTTGTGGATATATGGGTACACTTGGACGTTCTGAAAAGTGTGAAAAAGGTCTACGGCTATTTAGCCCATTCCTATTTATTTCACTTTGGCCAGGGAGGTTATTTACACCACCAAAAGGGAAGTTATTGGAGTTTACACCACCAAAAGAGAAGTTATTGGAGTTTACACCACCGTAAATTTGATTTTCCGTGTCTTCCATAAAGCAAACCTTTTTTATTAAATCTGTAAAGTCTTGCTAAGACTGGTGCTATTATCGGGGTTAGACATTGTTCCAGAAAGAGTTGGAGTTGGTGTTATTTCGGAAGGTGGAGAAGTTACTTGAAAGTGTTCTAAGTCAGTGAAAAGATCTTGATTTTTCTGAACCAACTGCTTAACTAAGGTGGTTCCTTTCGCAATTTTTTCACAGAATGCCCTAATCTGATTGTCCGTTTCTTCGGCGGTTTTAAGCAGTAGATGAGTAGCCGTAGTTGAATGGACTGAATTTATAAAGGTTTCGGCAGAACTCGTAGTGGGAGTAGGAGGTTTCGCTATTCTATGACCTGATCGCAATACTGTTTCTTCAAGTGTTTCAATATCACCTAGAAGAAAACTTACTTCCCTATTTTTGGGTTTAGGGGCATCTGCACCTCTACCTTCTAATCTGGACATGCGCTATACAGGCACCATGCGTGGGTCGATAAAATTAAAGAAGTTTATAGTTTAACTCATGAAATGGCATTCAGAAGCTCAAAATTTAATCAAATGGATTACCGCAGAGTACCTTCACACACAGTTAACAAGGAAAGTTTAAGAAAATTTAACTTCTAATATATGTATATATAAATTGGAGCTCAAAAAGGAAAACCACTGATTTCGTAACTCATAAGCTACTATTATGTATATGCACGAAAATATTTTTTATGTTACGAATCTCCGAAAATAATAATAAATAATCTTACGTTACTATAAAAACTATATATGATATGGTATAAATAAGAATAAAGATAAGATACGATATAGTGCTTACTGAATTTTAATAGGCTGCTGGATGCTATATTTGTTGGCAACTTTGAATTCTTCTTCGGTTTTGTGCGTTTTAATTGGCTGATTGATGCTCTTTTCGTGGACGACTTTCACTTAAGTTCTTCCTCAATTTCTATCTTTTTATAGGCTACTGGCTGCTCTATTTCTTTTTTACAATGTAACTTTTACACACTTTTGCTTTTCGTAGATCGTAGTGAGCCTCGTTCTCGCTTTCATGTAGGTTTGGATTCGGATATAGCTTTTCTAATACCAGTATCAGTATTATTAAATGATACAACGCTATCTAATTTTTCCGAATCCTACCGGCTGCGCCAAATGTGGTGTTTAAGTTTGTACACACTGCGGGATAATGGATGTGGAGGCTTTGATTACAAAAAGGCGGAAATGGCACACAGTTTAAGCTTTTATTTTCGTAGTTATTAATTTGTTATTTTTACACTTTAACACTTATAAACTCTTATAACTACACGACTTTAATAATTACACCGCTTATAAAATTTAATAATTAAACCGCTTCGATACTTTAATAATGACACCGCTTGTTCTGTCTTTTTTAACTTTCCACACAAGACTCAACTCACAACTCTTCTACTCTATCCGAAATTAATTGGTTCATTCAAAAAAAATAATGCAGAATCGACTACATATAATTTCTGTGCCAGAATATTTTGATGTTTCCAAACAAGATTATTTTTATTTCCTACTTTGCTTTGTTTACCTGCGAAGTAGGTCATTATTGCAATAAATTCTGATCAGCCACTAGGTCATTTTTTATTTATGCTGACCGGGCATTGATCAGTGCACGTAAAATTCTTTTATTTTATTTATCTTTGCAATTGTTACGATTGCAAAGACACTTACATATGAATTAATTTATAACATGAAAACATTTAGAAAAACGTTTTGAAATTAATCTTCGCTAAATGAGGAAATAATTATACAACACTAATAAACTTTTGAGAATTTCTTTATTTGTAAAAGACGGAAAGACAGTTCACACAAAAAAATTAATCTTGATTTTTGACAGCTTATAAATTTACCCAGGCTTTACTCATAAGTTGTCTATTAACTTTTTCTTTCTCATCTAGTATTCTTCCCTCTATTGAAAGAAAGTTTTTACTTGATTTTTACTCAGGATTTTTTACACAAAAGTAAACATACAGACCTTTTATTTTCACATTTCAATGCCTACCTAACTAAAAGTCTTTTGTCTTCAGCAAGGTATTTAAAACTATATTTAACTACAGTTTTAATGCAGCGATATCAAACGGAACAAAATAGTTGTTCGACCAAATCGCTTCGAATATATTTTTCTTAACAGATACCTTCTTAAAAGAAAAAAAAATCCTGAAAACAAAGCATGAAATTTTTTATAAAATTAAATCAAATCTAATCAATATCAGTCAAAACACAGATACACAACCAAACAAAGCTATGTATTTGTCATATACAAAACATATCGCACAAATACAATACAAATATAGCCTCATATAGCAAATTATTATAATATGTTTTAACTGTTAGATTCATGCTAAAAACAATTCCTGGAAAGTTAACATTAAAAATACCATGCTAAAATTGAATTCTAAAAAGACAATAAATTCAATCTAATTACAATTTTCCTAAAAATAGGTAAAACATCTAACAAAAGCATGTGTTGTCATGTAGGATACAATGCATGGCACAAATATAATCAGTCAAGCCGATCAATTTGCAACTTTATCATTATCATCATTATAAGTATCATCGAACGGGAATTTCTCTTTTTGCAAATATAATTTAATTTAACACAGCAGCATGTGAAGCTCTAAATTTCTTGTTGCTATGCATTTTTTGTTCGTTGCTAGGCAAATTTTATCGCTAGTACCGTAAGATCACAGCTGCACTGCCAATTCTTGTAATCATGCGCCGCTGCTACCGTATCAGTGGTGTCGTGTGCAAACAAGGGCTATATAAATGACAAGCTGACTGATCTCGACCTCTTTTTGTACTTGGCATCGCTTGGGTACGTTGGCTGTGTAGGGACTAACAATTATTTCTGGTATCGACGGGAATAAATGCATCATAATTAGGGTCTCCACTGAAGTTAAGATATTTGCTAACAATTATTTCTGGCATCGACGGGAATAAACGCATCTTAATTCGGGTTTCGACTGAAGTTAAGATATTTACTAACAATTATTTCTGGTATCGACGGGAATAAACGCATCTTAATTCGGGTCTCGACTGAAGTTAAGATATTTACTAACAATTATTTCTGGTATCGACGGGAATGAACGCATCTTAATTCGGGTCTCGACTGCAGTTAAGATATTTACTAACAATTATTTCTGGTATCGACGGGAATAAACGCATCTTAATTCGGGTCTCGTCTGAAGTTAAGATATTTACTAACAATTATTTCTGGTATCGACGGGAATAAACGCATCATAATTCGGGTCTCGACTGAAGTTAAGATATTTACTAACAATTATTTCTGGTATCGACGGGAATAAACGCATCTTAATTCAGGTCTCGACTGAAGTTAAGATATTTACTAACAATTACTTCTGGTCTCGACGGGAATAAACGCATCTTAATTCGGGTCTCGACTGAAGTTAAGATAACACTTTAAGCCGGGTCTCGACTGACTTAAAGAATATTATCTCGGGTCTCGACTGAGATAGTATCTTACTAACATTAACACTTTATTTCTGGTCTCGACGGGAATAAAGAATTGTTTTAACCCATAGTTAGAACAAAGGGTCTTAACATTAGCTTAAAGCCAGCCCTCAAGCGTCAAATTGTAGATCGGTGAGTACCAGTTACTTGTAACAAATTAATATTTATTCATATATCTATTTCTCTATATATTTACTGACATATATATTTACATATTCTACATTTT
Organism: Dioctria rufipes; assembly: GCA_963924295.1. NCBI lineage: Eukaryota > Metazoa > Arthropoda > Insecta > Diptera > Asilidae > Dioctria > Dioctria rufipes. Next base: position 84,361,674 of record OZ002744.1, read on the forward strand.
TTGTGCATATTTATTAAATATCATAATGTGACTTTATTCTATAGTAATTTTACATATATATATATTGACAATTTTATATTGCAATTTTGTGCCAATAAGTGTTTTTCAGTGTGATATAAAAATTCTCTGACACAAAACTTACATATTGAGACTTATCTCTATTCATCTATATCTAAAAATCGTACATCATAAATCGGTGTCAATAAGTGTGTTTTCTAGTGTGTAGTATACACATGTAATACTTGTAATAATAATATCTAAAAATAATCATACAAAAAGAAAAGCGCATCTCGCTAATAAAAGATAATTAATCACCTTGTAACATTATATGCACGTATATACAAACATACATACATAGCATGAATAATAATAATGCACAATGCTTAATGGCATGATATGAGCACATCATTGTACGCACATACATTATTTTGCAAGCGCCATATCATGCTAGCAAACAAGTATATCTCATATTACAAAACAAAAATTAACAGAAATACAATTTACTTCCAATTTATCAAAACAAATTACAATCTTAAGAATCAGCAATTTGATACCATTTACAAGTAAGTCAAGTAGGTGACAAAAATGTGTGTCATAACAATTGATGTGAATTATTATTGTAAAAGGTCATTCAATAAGTAAGAAAGCAATGAATTTGCTTATTGCACAATTCATTTCTGAAATTGCCATTTCTTGCTTATGGAATGATTTTACATAAAACCTATGTAAACCAATTATATAAAAGACGAAGAAAAGAATAAACAACTCAGACTTGATTATCACTGCATTGGAGTATATTCATTTCTCACAATTCGGCTTAAAAGCCTATTGATCATAAAGCGGCAATCTTCAGCCTGATCAACCGACCTAAGCAAAGGCAATAAAGCGGCATATAGCCTTGCCTTGCTTACCTTTAAAGCTTAAAGACTATAAAGCGGCAAATTAAGCCTAGACTTGAGCTTGAACATACAATTGAAATACAATAAAAATAAAAATATTACATGGCGACCGTGACATATGAGCGTACAAATACGGCCAAATACAAAGAGAAGAAATCTATCGAGGAGAATTTATGAAGAAAAAGCTGAAAGCAAGAAAGCAGGAGAACAACCTATAGTCCATACAACGAATATTACAAGAAGAAACTTAATTGCTACAAAAAGTTAGAATGGGAAAAACGCAGTCAAAACAGGCGGACAATAACGGGGAAATTGTCAACAACATCAACATAGAAGACACAGCAAAGATAGAAAATAATCAAATATTAACATTAATGTTAATAATATTATTACTTAAACTAATTCAATTTCTTTACTTTCTTTACAAAGAGCATAAGAAGGGTTTAAAGAAACGATATTCGAATACTGTAGTAAAAGTTTAAAATTTTTTTTTGTTATAATTATTAATTGTTCAAAGTACTTACGAATACGTTGTATAACTTAAACAAATATTCAATGAAATTATATTTTAAATAGATTTTTTTTATAGAGGATTTGATTAATAAATTATGATATCTACTTAACATTATTTAAAGTGTAGAGTGAAAATATATAAATACAAAAAAAATTTATGAATATATAAAGAAAATATAAACCATGTCTTACGATGAATTTTAAATTTTGATGGAAGATTGCGAGAAATTAATCAAGAAAGTAGAAAAACTACACCAAACTTTCACTAAAAACCCCCAAAGAAAATTTTCGGCTCAAAATCTCCTAAACAAGTCTACTAGATTAAAGGAAATTCATAAGGAATTCGAATCTATAGCAAATCGATTAAAAGTACAATATTCGAGTAAAGATTTAGAGACTTCAATACAAAAATTCAATGGTATATACCTGAAAGCAAAACATTATATAAATTTGAAAATTGAGGAGAGCTACAACGAGACAAGATTAGACTACGATTCAGATTCTAGTTGTGAACCTACAGAAGACAACAATAGAATAAAAATGGCTGCATTTGATATAGTGACAGCATTAAAAATAATCCCAGAATTTGCTGGAGAATACAAGGAATTAGATAACTTCCTAACAATCATAGAATTATATGATAAAACATTAAAAGATGACTCCAAGAAAGAGTTAATAGATTTCGTTTGGAACGCAAGAATGTCCCACAAAGCAAAGAATAGAATGGTCACAGCGGCAACACCAATATCAGTGAAAGAGTTAAGGACAACACTGAAAGCAAGTTTTAAATCAGGTAACACACCACAAAAAATTTATTCACAACTCGCAGAACTAAAGCAAAGAAATTTAGGAATCAAAGTATTTACGGACAAAGTGTTAAATCTAATAAATGACTTGAATAACCTACAAATTCAAGAAGAGGGTGAAGTTAATAGAGAAACGGTAACCAAATTAAATGATAAACTGGCCCTTAATATTTTTCAAAATGGTTTAAATGAAAATCTCAAACCAACAATTTTTGCAGCGCAATGCACGAAATTCTCTGAAGCAGCTGCACTAGCTTCACAAATTGAGAAACCTCTAGAACCGCAGATATATTCATATAATAAACAATTTCAAAGCAAGCAAAGATTCTTTAATAGAAATTATAGATCATTTCCAAACAATAGTAACTATAACAATTTTACACAGAATAGATACAATCAAAGTAACAGTGAACAAACATAAAGAAAATTTTCAAATAACAGAAACTATAATACACAAAGAAATAATTCAAATTTTAACACCAATAAAAATTTTCAAAACACAGTAACTATACACGCTCGAACAACAACAAAATAAACCACTCACAACACAATAGGCAACGTACAGTAAATTTTATCCAAGACACAGCAAACAACAGCAGCCCAGGTACTGCATCAGAATAAAAAAACATATAAATACGCGAATTCTTCAACTAAACAATAATGTAACAAATTTTGTAACATTAAAAGACAAATTGACTGGTAAAAACATTAATTTTCTAATTGATACAGGTGCAGACATATCTATCTGCAAATTAAATAATTTAAATGATTATTATTTAGATGAAGATGAAACGTGCAAAATTACAGGCATAACAAACATTGAAACATTATCTTTTGGAACAACAGTCATGAAACTAATGTATGAAAACTTTAATCTGAGTCACAAATTTCACATGGTAGACAATAACTTACCATTATTGACTCATGGTATAATTGGCAGAGATTTTTTAATGAAATACGTATGCAAAATTGATTATGAGACATTTACACTCGCCATATATACGCAGAATGAAGAAATAGTAATACCGATAAGAAGCAATTTTAACAACTATATCATTATTCCTCCAAGATGCGAAGTAATAAAGGCAGTACATCTGAACATCAAAGAAGCCAGTGTAATTTATAACCAAGAAATTTGCAAAGGAGTATTCATTGCCAATACAATAGTCCCAGCTCAAGGCATCGCCCACATAAAGATCTTAAATACGACAGATTTGAAAGTTAATTTAGAAAATTTCACGCCTGAAATTCAACTATTAAAAAACTACTATGTATTAAATCCGCTTAATACAACATTTAAAGACTCTAGCAACAGATTTGCAAAATTAAAAAACGAATTAAAAATAGAAGGTCTAGATACAGAAGCTAAAAATTCTATACTACACTTGTGTGAAAAATACCAAGGTATATTTCATTTGCCTAATGAAAAATTAACAGCAAATAACTTTTACAAACAAGATATAGCTTGCATTGAAAATAGTCCGGTTTATGTCAAAAATTACTGTTTACCGCATTCACAGTTACAAGAAATAAATGATCAAGTTCAAGATATGCTTAAGGATAACATAATAGAAAAGTCAACTAGTCCATATAATTCACCTTTATTGATAGTACCAAAAAAAAGTACGGATGATACCAAAAAATGGAGACTTGTAGTCGATTTTAGACAGTTCAACAAAAAAATTGTTGATGATAAATTCCCATTAACTAGACTTGAAGATGTCTTAGACCACCTAGGTCGAGCGAAATATTTCTCAACTCTAGACATGACAAGTTCATTTCACCAAATTGAAATCAATCCAAATTCAAGACATTTAATAGCATTCTCGACAAATCGAGGACACTTTCACTTTAAACGTTTGCCATTCGGCTTAAAGATTTCAACAAACAGCTTCCAAAGAATGTTATCTATAGCACTCAGTGGTCTAGAATCTAATGCTTTTATATATGTTGATGACATTATTGTTTTTGGATGTAGTCTTCAACATCATAACAAAAATCTCGAAAAAATTTTTCAAAGACTTCAAAAATATAATCTAAAACTTATTCCCAGTAAATGCAATTTTCTAAAAAGAGAAGTAATATACCTCGGTCATCAAATAACAGCAAAAGGTATAAAAACTGATCCTAATAAGCATCACACTATTCAAAATTACCCTATTCCTAAAAACGCTGACGAAGTCAGAAGATTCATCGCATTTTGCAATTACTATAGACGCTTTATACCAAATTTCGCAAACATAGCAAAACCTCTGAATTCCCTTCTTAAAAAGAACAAACTTTTTGAGTGGTCAGAAGAATGTAACAACTCATTCGAAAATCTTAAAAACAAATTAATCAATCCACCAATTCTCAAATATCCTGATTTTGAACAACCATTCATCTTAACCACTGACGCCTCAGATCAAGCCTTAGGCGCGGTTCTTTCTCAAGGAACAATTGGCGAAGATAGACCAATTTGCTATGCTATGCTATGCTATGCATGAAGTAAACAAAGCAATAATTGAAAAAGAACTTTTAGGAATCCACTGGGGAATAAATTATTTCAGACCATACTTATACGGTAGAAAATTTATGGTAGTAACTGATCACAGACCTTTGGTTAGCTTATTCACTCACAAGAATCCATCATCCAAATTAACCAGAATCAGACTTGATCTAATGGATTACGACTTTGACATCATATATAAACAAGGTAGAATGAATACAAATGCAGATGCTCTATCTCGAATAAAATTAAATTCAAACCTTTTAAAAGAAATGATCCCAAAAAATATAAATGTAATCACGAGAGGAATGCTAAAGAAAGCAAAAGAAATTAACCCTGAAGAGAGTACAGAGATATCCAATGATAGGTTTGCCCAACTTTATACATGGGATTGTACGTCTATCTCAGATGTTACAAATGTAAAAAAAATTAAATTTCATATAAATGAAAGTAATGAAAATATGCGCTCAAACAAATTGCCAAAAATAATAATAAAAGAAGATGAAGTATCGATACAGTGCAGCGATAATCTAGGGACAAATTTAGATTTAGTCCTGGAGAAACTGTTACTCAAGATGAAGAAGAATAAAATATATGAGCTAGCAATATCTAATGATGATAGAATATTTAAATATATAGATTCAAACAGATTTAAGAAAAAGTTCAATGAACTGCAGTATAAAAATATTTCAAATAATATGGCAATACCACTAAGATTATTATTATATACCTCTCCAAAAAGATTAACGGATCCGAAAGAAATAAAAGAGATTATTGAACAACACCATTCCTAACCGCATGGAGGACATGCTGGAATAAAAAGATGCATTGCAAAGATAAAACAAAAATTCATTTGGAAAAATATGAGAAAAACAATAAAAGAATATGTGAAAAACTGTGAAACTTGCGCACGAAATAAAATAATAAAACATACCAAAGAACCATTTGTAATCACAAATACGCCAAACAGTAGTTTCGAGACTATTTCAATAGATACAGTAGGACCATTACGAATATCCAATGGTTACAGATACATATTAACAGTTCAGTGTGAACTCACAAAATTCGTTGAAGCGATTCCAATTGAAACCAAAGAAGCAGAAATAGTAGCACGAGCACTAGTAGAAAAATTCATACTAAAGTACGGATGCTTCAAAACGATTAAAACTGACAAAGGTACAGAATTTTGTAATGAATTATTTAAGAGTATATGCAAAATATTTAATATGAACCACATAACTTCAACACCTTATCATCATGAAACACTTGGATCTCTAGAAAGAAACCACAGAGTATTAAATGAATATCTCTTGTCTTTCACAGAGAATGATAATTGGGATATGTGGATACCATACTATATATTTTACTATAATACCACACCGCACACACATACAAACTACACACCGTTTGACTTGGTCTATGGAAAAATAACAACCTTACCAGCAGAAACAATAAATAATGAACAAATGATCTATGACATAGATAATTATGCTAATGAATTAAAACACAGATTACAAAGAGCTCATGATAGAGCAAAGGAATCACTGAACGTATCAAAAATAAAAAGAAAGTCTCAACAGAAGAGAAATGTAGAACCCTCAAATTTCAAAGTAAATGATTATGTTTACTTAAGAAAAGGAACTAGAAAAAAATCAGAGAGTCCATACGAAGGTCCATTTAAAATAGTAGACCAAAACGGAGTAAATTCCACAATAAAAATCAGAAATAACCTTAAAAACATACACAATAATAGACTGAAATTATGCAGACATAATGTAGATGATAACTAATGTACACAAAAGTAAAATCCTAACTTAACTATATAGACATAATAGCCAATATACATAAATGTAAAATCCTAATTTAAATATAAACACTATACATAATATAGCATTTAGAAGTTAGTAATACCTGTACAAAATGCATAGGATATGGTAGAATATGTGGCATAATGAAAATACGTAAAGAAATAAGATAAGTAATTGGTTAGGTACACAAAAAAAAAATAAATAAAAAAAATAAATTCATCCTATAAGTCAAATTTATTTTTTTTTCCTATTAGGGGTAGAGGTGTAGTATACACATGTAATACATGTAATAATAATATCTAAAAATAATCATACAAAAAGAAAAGCGCATCTCGCTAATAAAAGATAATTAATCACCTTGTAACATTATATGCACGTATATACAAACATACATACATAGCATGAATAATAATAATGCACAATGCTTAATAGCATGATATGAGCACATCATTGTACGCACATACATTATTTTGCAAGCGCCATATCATGCTAGCAAACAAGTATATCTCATATTACAAAACAAAAATTAACAGAAATACAATTTACTTCCAATTTATCAAAACAAATTACAATCTTAAGAATCAGCAATTTGATACCATTTACAAGTAAGTCAAGTAGGTGACAAAAATGTGTGTCATAACAATTGATGTGAATTATTATTGTAAAAGGTCATTCAATAAGTAAGAAAGCAATGAATTTGCTTATTGCACAATTCATTTCTGAAATTGCCATTTCTTGCTTATGGAATGATTTTACATAAAACCTATGTAAACCAATTATATAAAAGACGAAGAAAAGAATAAACAACTCAGACTTGATTATCACTGCATTGGAGTATATTCATTTCTCACAATTCGGCTTAAAAGCCTATTGATCATAAAGCGGCAATCTTCAGCCTGATCAACCGACCTAAGCAAAGGCAATAAAGCGGCATATAGCCTTGCCTTGCTTACCTTTAAAGCTTAAAGACTATAAAGCGGCAAATTAAGCCTAGACTTGAGCTTGAACATACAATTGAAATACAATAAAAATAAAAATATTACAAGTGTGTGTTGATCTCTTACCCAACAGTTTATATAATCCTGTCGTAAGACGATTACTCAAGATATTTAAGCTAAGTAAGTGTGCCAGTGTTTTTGAAGTTAAGTTGTTCTCACCTTTGTTCTATATTAACCCCATACATTGAATATCTATTTATATATCTATTAGTAACAATCCTATAAGTGTATTTCTTCATACGTTTGAATCGGTGACCTATTAAGTTTTACACATAATCTGATCCTTATAGTGGAAAATACCAAAAAATAAGTACAGTAGTTACTTGAAAGTAAAAATAAAGTGAATACTGTTGATTCGTTGTTAAGAAATAGACCACTGATCTTGATCCAAATTTACCAGTGCATTCATTTCAGTCACTTAATCAAAATTTGCGTGTACGTTCTATTAACGGACAGTACAAGCGTCACCACAAATTACTAAAATAAGCAAGCCAGTGTTCTCAGCGTCCCAATTGTGAGCCAGCGGGGACAGAGACGTTCTACAGAATAAATAGAAAAGCACTTTACCTTTGGTATGCCTTTTGTGGCTCTGGTAACATGAAACTTTCACACTTCTGATGAGCTCCTGGCACCGCTGGGCAGATGGCGACCTAGCGCTTAATAGTACCTTCTAATATTTATCCAAATAACTCTCCTCAGTTGTGGGTCATCAAGTTTAACGGGCATGCAGATGCCAGAAATCTCGGCCGGAGAACAAAGTCTACCTTCTCAGTTTAAGGAGATTCCTCATGGGATTTGGGTAAAATTCTCTCCAATTAAAACAACGAGATTATCGGAAAATATCTTTAAGAATTTTATTGTTTGACTGTTGCTTGCGGGTATTTGATTCGATTTTACAACTTGTCATATACCACGGAAACTTCTTACAAAAACGTTTTACTTCGAAAACAACTCAACTTCAACAGGTCAAATTTTAGACTGCCCGAGCTTATGTCACCAAGCATAGTGGCTAATAGTTCTTTTCTAGAATCTATTTGGCGACATTTATTCTTGAAAGTTAGCATCATTTTGGATAGTTTATTTTAATTTTTCACAAGCTTTTTCTGAAAATTGTATATATGTTTTAATAGTTCATTTTAATTTTTTGCAAGTTTTTTTGTCCAATTTAAAGTTTACATTTGCTTTAATGATTGATTTTAACTTTTTGCAAGTTTTTCTATCTAATTTAAAGTTTACATCTGTTTTAATAGTTCATTTTAATGGTTTATGAATTTTTTAAGTTTACATTTAATCTCTAGTTTATTTCTATATTTGATAACTGGTTTATGCTAAAATTTACTAAGTGTCCAAATTATTGTTTGCTGTTATATTTTCGATATTTGTCGTACCTGCTTTTATTGCTAAATTTCATTAATTGGTTATTAAAGTTTATTTTCTATATTTGTCAACCTGGTATTTAATTCAACGTTCAATTAGTATGAAAATTCTCTATTGGTTTTTGTTTTTTTCTTTTTTTAATATTGGCCAGACTTGAATAATTTTGAAATTGTGTAAAATTTCGAACTTTGTGAAAAAATTAGTGAAACGGACTGAGTGAAAAGCATGTTCGGCTTGATTGCTATTAATCCTAGCTTCGTTTACCAAATGGAATTGTCAGCTCGAACGTCGGATTTCTGCGGCGTGCAGCGGGTGCAGGGTTGCGAAGTCGGCTCGCATGGTTTATTCTGGGTGAACTAGTCACACGGAATTGTGAGAATAGATTAGGGGTTCAATATGGTTCAGTGCGTTTTTTTCTGTCTTGGAACAGCTGATAAACATGTCAACTTCAGAAACATGTAAGCGAACGGGAACGGGCTAGTTTTCGTAGAGGAACAGCGCAATTCATCTAATCCGATGATAACAAAATTTATTAATGGCAGAGACTACTCAGAAATGGCTCGTGGCTTAAGTCACACATTTTTAAAACTTCCATCAAAGCAAAGAACGAATTTATCCTCGCAGTTCGATCTTAAATCGTTTCCTGTAGAAGTATAGCTACATGAAGTGTCTGTCGGCTGATCAGTCACGCTTTGTAGTCGCTCCGTGAAAATCCGCATTATTATTAGTAAAATCTTATAAATTTCTAATTAATCTGCGTTTTAATTGTGTGAATATCTATTCCGGTTATCGTGCAGCATCAGTTTTGTGAATATTTAGCCTGTGGTGATTCTTATTGCAATTTTTTCTGTGTTCCACTCAGTTAATTATCATAAATTTGCTGTTTCTACTGTATCCATAAATATTCTCTTAATAAGTTCCAAAGAGAAATTTATTATGTCGATGACCCGTAGTGTATCTAAGAGCTCCAACAAAGGGGAAAAAACCGCTCCAGATAGTGCCAGTATTAATATTGAACAGCTTGCTGCTGAAATTGAGCTGAGAATTTCTAATCGGATTGATGGATTACTGAAGGGCCTGGAGGAAAGAATTTTAACTAAAATTCTTGACACAGTGAATGGACTGCAGTCTCGTGTTGAAAGCATTGAAACTCAACTATCGGCAATGCAGGAACAGTGCTCCGCACTCGCTGTGCAGTCTGATGACCTAATTCGTCAAGCGCGCCTCTCTGATGCTATAGTTACTGGGATTCCTACTGTTGTGGGTGAAAATACAAATAATACCATCAAACATATCGCTGCAGCGGTAGGTCACAGCTTGACGCCATACGTTAATACCTTCCGTTTGAGTAGTATATCGCAAACTCAAGTGACAAGGCGTAGCGCGGGAGCCCCAATTTTGGTGAAATTTTCCTGTCCGTCAGAGCGTCGTGCATTTATCTCTTCCTTCAAGAGACTTGGAAGTCTTAAGCTCTGTGCCATTGAGGGGTTTTCCTCTCAGAGTCCAATTTTTGTTAACGAGAGTCTGTCTCCTACAAACAACATCATATTGCGAGAAGCCTTACGTTTGGGGAGAGTAAATAACCTTGCTTCTGTTTTTACTATGGATGGTTATGTTTTTGTGAAGAGAAGAACTGAAGATCGACCTTCGAAAATTATCTCTACTAGCCAGCTGCTCGAGTTCATTACTCATACCGGGAATATCGGAACTGCTGCAGTACAATGAACTTTAGACATGATCAAAATTAATGACACTTTTGTTGCTGTTTTGGTAGTATTTCTCATTTGTTTCTATCATATAATGTAGTTTTTATTCTTGTAGTATTTTGCATGGTCACTTTTAATTTAATTACATTTAACATATATATTTTCCAGTTATTTCTTTTACGTAATTTTGCTAATTTTAATAACAGCTGTTTCTTTGTTAATTTCAAATTCAATTTCTTGTCGTTTCTCTTTGATTTCATATTTGGTTTCTGTAGATTTTACTAATTTGGCTTTGATCAATCTGATACCACTATTTATCCTAATTTAGCCATACTTTGTATGCAAGTGTCCTCTGATAATAGCTCGAGCGATCTGAACAAGATAGGGATATTACTCAACATCTTTTGTAAACGTGCCAACGGATTAAATGTCTGCTTAATAAATGCCAGAAGCCTACGCAACAAAATTGACGAACTTCGTCAAATTTATGTTGGCTCTAATATTCATGTTATCCTCATAGCGGAAAGCTGGCTCCATGCGGGTATACCTTCGAGCTTGGTGTCTATTCCGGGCTATAGCCTTTATAGGAATGACCGTCTAAACCGTGTCGGTGGAGGAGTTGCTATTTACTTGAAGCAGGGCCTTAAAGGCTATAGGGTAGATTTTTCGAAGTCAAACAGCATTGAATTTTTGTATTTGGAGGTTGACACAGGGGCGGACAAATGTCTGCTGGCTGTTGCGTACTGCCCCCCAGGTAATTTTGCCACTAGCAGTTCTGACGAATTTGCCACTTGTATCTCTCGCCTTACTCATCGTTATGAAAATGTTATAGTTGCTGGTGACTTCAATGTAAATATTTTAAATCAATCCAATAATGCGGACAACTTTTTATTTTTAATGCAATCGTTACACTTAAATACTGTCAATTCCTTCCCAACCTACTTTAATTGCAATAACCCATCACTTTTAGATCTTCTTCTAACTACTAACACTAATAGAATTCTTTTTCATAACCAGATTAGTCCTCCCAGCATACTTGACCATGACCTTATCTTTTTGTGTTACGATATTCCCCTTGAAATTCCGTCTAGAACCAGCTTCTCCTTCCGTGACTTCAAAAACATTAACTTTGATAACTTACTCCGTGAATGCTTATCCTTACCCTGGACGGATATCTATAATTATACATTAGTTGATTGCAAGGTGGATAAGTTTTATTTTCTAATAAATTATCTATTTGATAAATATGTGCCTCTTCGTACTAAGCTGGTAACCCCCACCACCTGTCCTTGGTTTACCCCTCAAATCAATCTTCTTATAGCCGAACGGGAATATTTATACCAGAATTATAAACGTGTACGCAGTGACTTCGCCCGTAACTTATTTAAAACTGCGCGCAATCGCGTCACTACTGCTATTCGAAATGCCAAACGTCTATATTTCAAATCCAAATTTGATCCGAATTTACCCCCTAAAATACTTTGGCGCAACTTTCGAAATGCTGGCATTTATCGGGATAATGAGCCCCATTGCAATCTCAACCCCGATGAACTAAATATTCACTTTACCTCTCCCCATCCAGACAATGGCGTGCTCAATAGCTCTGTTAGTGATTTTAACTCACGGCTTCTTCATTTCAACTCTCCCTCTTTCCAGCATCAAGAAACCTGTTTTGCATTTCGAGGTATTGATCACATTGATCTCATTGCGGCAGTATCATCCATTTCGTCCAATGCTGTTGGTCCTGACGGTTTAAATCCCCTTTTCTTCAAAATGCTATTACCGTACATTTCACCATACATACTTCATATTTTAAACTCCTGTCTGACTTACTCTTCATTCCCTAAAGCTTGGAAAATAGCCATCATCATTCCAGTAGCCAAGAAACCTTCTCCTGAATCACATGTTGATTTCCGGCCAATTAGCATTCTCTGCTACTTTGCTAAAGTATTTGAAAAAATTTTGTCGTCTCAGATTTCTGAATTTGTCCAAGCCAACAACTTCTTAACACAATTTCAATCTGGCTTCCGACCAGGACACAGTTGTGAAACTGCTATTTTAAAAGTTTCCAATGATCTTCGCCTGATTCTCGACTCCAAGAGCTTTGGCATACTTGTCTTATTGGATTTCTCAAAAGCTTTTGATAGCGTCAGCCACTCTAAGCTATTAGATAAGCTTCGCAGTAATTTTAAGTTCTCTTCCTCTGCGATCTCCTTAATCGATAGTTTCCTCACTGATAATTTTCAAAAGGTACAAATTGGCGACTCTTCATCCTCCCTACTCCCCCTTTTCTGTGGTGTACCCCAAGGATCTGTGTTGAGCCCGCTGTTGTTTTCTTTGTTTATTAATGACTTGCCAAAGGTGGTTCAAGATGTTCAGCTTCATCTCTATTCTGATGATGTACAAATATACCTGAGTAGGCCTATTGGTCTTATAGAAGATTGTGCTGCTCGCATTAATGATGATCTTTCTCGTATCTACACTTGGTCGATCAACAACGGACTTTCACTAAACCCTGGCAAATCGCACTGTCTTCCTATCTACAACTCTTTGTATGACATGCGTGATATCCCACACATTTTTCTTGACAACTCTCCGCTGCGTTTTGTGAATTCGGTCACCAATCTTGGGGTCAAGCTAAATGGACAGTTAAGTTGCTGTGATCACGTTAAACTGATGCTCTCTAAAATCTATGGGGGATTACGCAGACTGTGGCTATCTGCAGGATTACTGTCAACAAATATTCGCTTGCAACTCGTGAAAGCTCTTCTATTACCCCATTTTACCTATGGAAGTTTGATATATCCCAAATTTGATAGCGTATGCGCGCGGAAAGTTGAAGTTGCTTTTAACGATTGCATTAGATTTGTGTTTGGCATTAAACGTTGGCAGCATATAACTCCGTACAGACTCTCATTGGTTGGCTGCTCGATCAACTCTTACCTAAAGCGCAAAGCCTTAATATTCCTCTATATGCTAATTCACTCTGGTAAACCTGGATATCTATATGACCAGATACATTTCCTGCAATCTTCACGACATTCCAATCTACTAGTTCCTCGTTTCCATTAGTCGGCTGGTGAGGCCTCTTATTTTGTTCAGGTCGCTCGAATGTGGAACTCCCTTCCTGTTCGTGTCCAGAGGGCCGGCTCTACCTCTATCTTCAGGCGTCTAATTTGTGACTTAAATCTTTGATAGTTTATTAATATACTCTTCCTCTTCTCCTTGGTGGTGTCAGGTTGTGGTAATGCATAAATGAAATCAAATGAATTTAACCAAGTAATTGATGTGAATGAAGTCAGGAAATTCAAGAAAGTTTAATTAAATAATTAATAATTTTTGTTCTCTTTCTCTAATTTTTGCTTTTCTGTTTTTTCTTCATCTCTTATTTTTCTTGTTTCTTGCTTTCAAATTGTTAACTTACTCTTTTTAATATCTTTTGCTTAAATAAGTTAGTTTTAGTTCATGTAGTTTTTCACCCTCTCTTATAATGTACTAGGTTAAGATCTCAGATCTTTTGTACTTTACCGTAATAAATAAATTGAATTGAATTCTCTATACAGACTCGTGTTTATGGGATACGCGAGGAAACTTCAACAAACATCAAAAGATAATTAATTCATTCAATATTATGTGCACAAATCGATTTTAAAATTTTGCTATGTATAAATTGCACTTGCATTGTGTTGTAGTACTAATTTCGTGTTGAATTTGCAATTCTCGTTTATTTTCTCCAACTTGCTCTTTCTGGCTTTCACGTTCTCTTCTCTTTCTCACCCATTGTTGTGGCCCAATATAAGGAAGATTCTTCCAGCAGCCAAGGGCGCATTTTAGTGAAATAATTAGCAATTGCTAAACGGTAACCTCGCATGGTACTATTCTGCAACTGTCGGTTATTTTGCTGATTAGCTCAACAGCTGGCTGCGATGAGCGCTTAGTGGAGCAATCGACGATTACAATAATAATTAACCTCGCATGGTAATTATTATGTAAAGCGATTGTTTACTACTGAGCGACTCAGGTGCTGCAACCGGTAGAACAAACGGCAAGGTTGTTGTCGTTTGTTTACATCCGCGTTGTTAGTAAAGAAAGTACTTCCGAATATTGGGGCATAAAAGACCAATGACTGGTCTGGCGAGTGCCCGTTAGTTTCAGTCATCGTCGTAGTTAATTGTTCAGTCGCGAGTTAGCTTTGTTTTAGATATCAAGTTACAGTTCGGTTCGGAGTACTTTTAAATTATTAAGATAGGTCAAGTGTGGATAAATAAAGAAATTGTTTCACGGTACTTCATGCGTTTTTTATTGTTTCACTTTTGTAATTCGCGAGTTTTATTCACTAATTGCTCAGGGGGCACGACACCATTATGGTAAATTAGAATTCGACCTTTTCTAAACATTTAATTAATTGTCGTGCAATTAATTTCATCGAATGTGCCACCTTAAATTCTGCGAAATAAGTGGTTTGTGTCACGAGCAAATTATAGTGATAGTTGATAATCGCGATTTTATTCAACTGCGGGACAAGTGATTTGCACCTGAGTTTTCGCGATTTTTTTAGTGTTTCTTTTCAGGTTTATCACAATTTATCATCGTGGGATACCCTCCCGAGGATATCTGTTGCCATAGATCGTGGATGCCGATGCATTCACAGCACTAATCTGCATTAAAGGTAAGTCCTAAATTGCCTGTAATTACAGGTATATTTTGTTAATTTGTGTTTTTTAATGTATAAAATAATTGCAACGTTGGTCTTTTATGTTCTTATGGTTTTATAAATGTATATTTTAGCATAATGATAATACAACGTGTACTAATTACATTTCTGTTTACCTCGCGTTATTGTTTTGGTGTTTTCCGCTTTGTTGTAGCTCTAATTTCGTGTAAAAACGTTGTTAATTAGTATACAGTAATTTGTATATTTGCATTATGGTTTTAACCTATTTCAATTGTTTTAACTAATTTTATTTATACACCCTCTTTGTTGTTTCACACATTGGATGGTGGGAAAATGGTGGCAGACGGCAACAAAGACTGGGAAAAATGTGTATAACTTACATACGTCATACCACGATTACTCGAGAACGGTTTCACTTAGAGAGCTGAAATTTTGCACGCGGGCTTTTTTGGAAAAAAGTAAATTCAGTTTCGAAAATAGGACCATTCGGGCAATTTGTTCGTAGGGTTGCCAAACAAAAATTTCCCACCATCCAATGTGTCTGCCATTTTTACCATTGATCATGAGATATAAGTCACCAAAATCAACCTTTATGAAATCACGTAAGTTAACCGGTTTTTCTTAAGCCTTCGAGGCCATCCTGCAGACCCCTTCACCACTAGAAGCCATACAGACTTCCGGATAAGTTACCAACGATGTTAAGAGATAAAAGTAGAGATTACTCTTTAGGATTTTTTTACCAGGGTAAACTTATTTTTGTTCAAGAAGGAATTTATTTAGATTCTCCGGTATATAGCGAAATCTAAAAATGTTTTTAATTTGTTATTTCATCACACAACCCATTATATTTTTGATGACAAGTTTCAAGTCTTGGTTTTGACTCATCAACATGTCCCAAATATCGAAATTGAGTGACTTGAAAAACAAATGAAAAAATAAAAACAAAAATCTTTTTTTCTCGATTTTTTTTATTTTTTCATTTCTTTTCTTTATTCTATTTTTTCATTTGTTTTTCAAGTCACTCAATTTCGCTATTTGGGACATGTTGATGAGTCAAAACTAAGACTTGAAAATTGTCACCAAAAATGTTAAGGGTTGTGTGATGAAATCACAAATTAAAAACATTTTTAGCTTTTGCTATATACCGGAGAATATAAATAAATTCCTTCTTGAACAAATAGATGTTAAGAGAGTATGATAAAATGGAAAATTTTGTTTATGAAATGACGTAAGTATTTGGTAGCCAGCTCTCCGTCTATAAAACGAACGTGAGAAAATGCAAAAATTTTCAGGCAGCTTAATTTGCATGATGAAAACTGTAATATGATATGCGGTTGTGCGCCTGACTTAAATATTAATTTTGAGAAAGCGAGAATAATTTTAATAATTATATTATGTATGTACATGCAATTAGATTTAAGAAACTATAATTATGTACGTACGTACAATGTATAATAAGAAAAAGAAGAAGAAGACATTGTATATAGGTAAGTATGTATACATAGACTGAAAATGGAATGTGTGCCTGATAATAAAATGTAATTTATGCTTAATTGCTTTTATTAAAATAACGGAATGAACTTCAATTTTAATTTTTCTTTTAATAATTTTACGTTCTTATGATCAAACGGTAATACATCAATATATTATAAGGGAAAGGTGGGTAAAGAAAATTATTTTTCACGAGCCCATCTTAATTAAGAAAATTACCTGCAGTAACTGTAAACCTTTTAGAATATTTTAATATTTTTATTTTGTGTTAACAATTATTTTGTATGGTATATGTGAGTTCTACCACAAGTATGTAAAATGGCCACTTTACCCGAACTAGACCGGTAAAGTAGCTAGCGACTGGCCACTTTATCAGCACAGGTTAATTAATGAAGCAAATAGTTCAAACATGTCAAAAATATACATGTTTATTGAAAAAAAATATTGAAATTCAAGGAAACCATTTGAAAAGCTAATTAAACTTAACAGAATAATATGTTGAAAATGTATTATATTAAAAAAAAAAAAAAAAAAAAAAAAAAACGGGACCTTCCGCTTTCCAGGCGAGTGCTCTGACCACTGAGCTAACGAGATAGATCACTTTCTCTCGTGTATTTCTTAATTTGTGTCTAGCCTATTAAGTCATCTTTTGCTTTCAGTTGCCATTAACCAGTAACGATGAAAGTACACAAATAAATTGTAAATTCACATTTTATTTCTTTTTCCCGGACGGAAATCGAACCCACACTTGTTAGAATCGGTCTTCTTGTATTTATAACTTGATTTAGAGTCGTTAAAAATAACAGTTCTTAATATTCTTTTATTCTCAAGTGTGGGTTCGATTCCCGTCCGGGACAAATAAATAAGTATTGGATAGGAAAATGTATTTATGCATCGACCTTATGGTTGTGATTCGGGGCATTAGATACCTAAGTCACAATAAGTATCTAGCTAAATAGAATGTACGTAACATAAAAACCATTACCATTCCTTCTTCTAGAATGTCTCTCTCTATCTCCTATAATTACATTTCAAAAAGTGACAAATTACTTTCAATTAGTGTCAATTTCAGACACATTTATTATGCACAGAAAGATAAGGCAAGGACAAAAGCTCAACGAAAATATATCCACAATGTGCTTTTTGTCATTTTAAACTTTAGTAAATTTAAAATACATTTTTTTTACAAATTACCTATCACCGACGGACAAACCAACTGTAGGACGCGACGGTCATCCATAACATCCTTTTCACAAAAGATTTTTTTTTCACATATTTTCAATATCCCTCTACTGATTGTGTATACATATACTGAACAATGTAAAAATGATGCTTTAAATTTCTGTCCTCCTTCCCTCTCGAATTGATACTTGTGTGATACATTCATAACGTAATTAATTACAAATTCACCTTTTTCAAAGGAAACACGGAATGTATTTCTCTATTCACTTCATAATTAAAATTTTTGCTAAGGACAGAGCACGTTCTTTGGCCCTGTGGGTTTGTGGATCCATTATGAAGATAAAAGGTATAAAGCAATTTTCCTAATTGAATTTGGGCTTCTTCTTGGTATTGGTTATACATATGCATTTATACTATAGTTAATATATATACAGGGTGTCCCGTAAGTCGACGTCAAGCCGGAACCGGGTGATAGAACAAATCGTAAAAGTTACAAGAAAAATATGAAAAAAAATTTAACTCATGTATTTTTCAAATTATAGGCATTTCTTTTGTTTTCGAGAAAATGTACACCTTGTGAACCAACAATATAAAATTAATAATTGAACTTTAACTGACGGTACTGAAAAAAAATGTACTACGCCAGTCTGGCAAGTAACTTTAAAAGTTGACGCATTTAACATGGATTCTAAAATTGTACAACACTTGCTACATTATTTCTTAGATTACGGAAAAAAAATTTTTTTCTTCAAAAAACCCAGTTTCGAAAAATTCCTTTTCACCTACTAAAATTGATTCTAGTGTACCCAAAGTTTGCCTTAAGAGCGTAACTTTAAGATTTTAGTTTGAGAGAGACGGAGAGTCATTACATGAAGTGTGAATGAGACAGATAGTCACGCTTTCAAGTTAGAGATGCTAACTTTTTGTTAAATTTAGGACAAATTTTCCTTAAGTTTAAAATTAAACATCAATTATTTGGATGCTAAGATTTAATATTTACAAAAGATGTTCAAACTGCCTTCCTTCAGCTGCAATGCAAGCTCAACATCTTTTCAAAAAAGATCGGGTTATCAGACGGGCAATTCTTCCGTTGTTAACAAATTCAACTGCTTCCGTAATTCTTTGCCGAAGCTCAGCTAAATTTTCAATTGACTTCTTATAAACTCTCTCTTTTATTGCTCCCCAGTAAAAGAAATCTAATGGATTTAGATCAGGTGAACGGGCCGGCCACGAGATCGTACCAGACCGCCCTATCCATCTGTCCGGATATTCTTCATGGAGATATTCTCTAACTGAAAGGGCATAGTGCGCTGGGCAGCCGTCTTGCTGATACCACATCTCTCTGTAAATACTTAGTGACATGTCTTCCAGTAAATTAGGTAAATCGTTCTGCAAAAAATCTAAATAAACTTCAGCATTAAAGACCTCTCGCAACTCAAAAGGTCCTATGACTTTTCCGTTTAAAATTCCGGTCCACATGTTTATTTTAAAACGATATTAAGATCTATTTTGTCTCATTAAAGTCGGATTCTCTACGTGCCACTCGTGTAAGTTGTGTAGATTCATGTAACCGTCTTTTTTAAATGTCGATTCATCCGACCATAACATTTTCTCGAAGAATCGCGAATCTTGCCGTTGTCTTTGTAGCATCGTTTGGCAAAACGCAACCCGAGGTTGATAATCCCGAGGTAGCAGGGTTTGTACTCGCTGTGGTATGGGTGGAGCTCATGTTTTTTGTAATATTCGGTGAGCTATACTTTTGAGCACTCCTGTGCATTCCTGAATTGCACGTACCGAACTACCTAGATCTTCTTCAACTGCTTGAAGTATTACGTCCTCGTAAGATAAGGAACTATTCCTTCACCATGTACTTGGTTTGGAGTTCCTCCCTATGTGGAGAGTAGACGATGCATATTTGCAAAAACTCAATGATTTGACGAGCTAGCATCACTACCTTGCTCATTCACATTTCATGCAATGACTCTCCGTCTCACTCAAACTACAGTCTAAAGGTTACGGTCTTACGACAAGCTTTGGGTACACTAGATTCATTTTTAGTAGATGAATTTTTTTTTCGAAACTGGGTTTTTTGAAGAAAAATTTTATTTTTTTTTTGTATTCCAAGAAATATTGTAGCAAGTGTTATACCATTTTAGAATCCTTATTAAATGCGTCAACATTTTTTTTTTCAGTACATTCAGTTAAAGTTCAACGAATTATTAATTTTATATTGTTGGTTCGGCAAAATGTGACATTTTCTTCCAAGCTGGAGCAGTTGGCTTAGAACTTAAAGCAACAGGTTACATAAGCACTATTCAGGATTACCTAAGAAAACTAAAATTGAAAAAAAAATAAAGGTTTTTAGCAACAGGAGCTAATAAACCATCACAAGTTGTAAATTTTCTCGAAAACAAAAGAAATGCCTAAAATTTGAAAAATACATGACTTGGATGTTTTTTTATACTTTTCTGGTAACTGTTGTTACGATTTGGCCTATCACCCGGTTCCGGCTTGACGTCGACTTACGGAACACCCTGTATATATATATATATATATATGTATATGCCCCGTATTCTCACCTATACTTTTTTTTATATTAATTATCAAAAGGTGCGTGCGCTGCTAATAATTTATATAAATTACATGAGGAGAGCTGACTTTCTTTTGGAAAATTCTTGTTAATTTTAACGAATATGGCCCAGTCTTTACACTATTTGGAGAATGGACTATGCTTACCCATCCACTTGTTTCACACCCACATTATGTTTGATAACTGTTCCGTCGCGGAACATAATGCTACCAAAAGAGAAACGTTTTTAAGACACTAAAACAAAAAGCTAACACTAAAAGACATCAGCATAATTTTCCCACAATAGTTGCCTTAATCGGCGCCAAAAATTTAAACAAAAAAGAAAAAAAGGCACTGGTAAAACATAAACAAATTTAAAATCTCACATCATCTGATGCACTTTTAATAATACTTACGATGCAATAATTCTAGTTCGGATGTGGCATCAGGACTCACCCGTCTCACCATCACGTCATGTTTATGGAAAAAATTATACGACAGTAACAATATTATCTTCCAGTTGGGGTCAAGGCCATTCTTGAAGCAGGAAGGTACCTCTGTGGCTCAGGCTCAGACACTGAGAATAAGGAGACTTCCATTTGCTTGGATAGTCAAGCGGCCGTCAAGTCCTTGTTAAGGCCCTGCACAACATCCGACTTAGTACTGAAGTGTAAAGCCACCCTGAATTACATCTCTGAATCTAACAGGGTACTCGTTCTTTGGGTGTCTGCTCAGACTGATATTGACGGAAATGAAAAAGCAGACGATCTTGCGCGTTTTGTTGCGCCACACTCCACAATTGGGGTCGCACCGGGACACCTTGTATATAAAATCGCTTCCTGGGCGATTGCCAACAAAGTTGTCATTGGTTAAGCGACCTTTCGGGTAGAACAGCAAAGCCACTATGGGGAAAAGCTGACCCAGGTTTAACAAAACAACTGCTAGAACTGAGCAAGCCTACCCTGAGAATTATTGTATCTATTGTTATTAGATACTGTTATTTCAGGGGTCACCTACATAGGTTAGGACCTGTTTGATAATCCGTTATGTAGAGGATGCGGAGAGGAATCCGAAACGGTGACTCACTTTCTTTGTCACTGTGCGGCTCTCTCCGGAAAACGTTATAGATTCCTTTGCTCACACCTGCCGGATGAATTGCATTAGGTCGGTAGGGAGGGTTCTGAGCCAATGATGATTGCTCGTGGGTTTAGAGAGTGAACAACTGGCCTTGCCGTGGCCTACGTTCCAACGTCCCCCGTAGAGGGTGGGGGGGGAGGGGCTCAACCTTTCTTCAAACCATCCAACAAATTTGACAACCGCTGTCAACCATACGGTACTGCATGGCTTTAATTCTAAAGCCACCAGCAGACGCGCGGCTACCTTAGAGCAGCATAGATTTCCGCAACTATAAATAGTAAGCTGCTGGAAGTATCAGTTGCGTTCTGAGCAGTCACCATGGTAGATCAGCAGTATTTAACTGAAATTAAGTCTTGCTTAACCAATCTATACGGAAAGCATTGAACCCCCTTTTTGGGCTCAAATAATTTTATTATTGAATTCTACTCTTTTTCAGCAATCTATGCTAGGAGTACTGATCCCAGTCGAGGCTCATTCTTTCAATATAACTGCATTTTTTCTGCTTAATAATCACCACTAGCATCCGTAATAATTAGTAATAGTAGTTAATGACTAAATGAATCTTTGTATTATATTGAGTGAATTGATTATTAATAGTTATACAATAACTTGAATTGTTATTAAGAAATAATTTTGTGATAACTAAACATTGAGCTCTTTGAAAACTTGAAACTTTCCAGTCTTGTCATTAAAAAATGCTGACCTTTCTCACAATTTATGATTAAGCCTCCTCATTCTGATGCTCCTGAGTAGCACATCTACAGATAACCATATCAGCCTTACCAGGTCTTCTACATTGTCAATATGTGGTAAAGGAAAGCCACCAGGGAAGGCTTGAAAGAGGTGAAAAAAGCTGAAGTCTAAATTATTCAGAATCAATGCTTCTAGTTTGGTTGAATTTCAGTCAGAAGTGTTTCGTAGATCGAAGTTGATACGTACGATAAAACTATCTATTAGCCCAATTTGCTATTTAAATAAATTTAAAGGTCATCTGCATACAAATGGGCTTTAAGATGGAGTATAACTTGGAGTATAACATTTATGTATAGACAGAAAAGCAGAAGGCAAGTACCTAGCCCTGCAGAACTCCTTTCATAAGAGCAGCCATATCAAAGAGTGTATTATTTATCATAATCCTTTGCTTACGATCTTTAAGCATGTTACCAATTAATTGACTAGCGTATCGTGAAAATACATAATCAGACAATATTTTTTTTTTATGATTTAAGTAGTCAAATCCAAGAAAATTCGTAGACAGTATTAGAATGGAAAAGGCATAAACTATTTTTTCAGAAACCACGTTATCAGAACTAGCTTTTCGTATCGAATTTAAGATGTCCAAGACCCGAAATATAATTTTTCAAGTTTTTTTCACTTTTTCTTTATCTAAGTTATCATGTAAACAAACAAGTAAAGTTAGCATTGGTCTAAGAAGACCAATTCTTATGATACCCTTGATGAATGCGCGTATGAAATTTTATATGGCCACTATCTGTGCAATTTTGATTTTTGAAGTGGTTTTTCATATATACTTCTAGAACGGTTCCTCAGGCAGAAAAAATTATTATAACCAATTTTATAGGAATTCATATTCTAAGAAAGTTTTTATTACAATAAAAATGTCTAGAACTGATAGTTTTCACAGTATACGTAAAAATCTTAAATTTTAATATGGCAACACAAAGAAGTGGTCGCCCGAATTAGTCCATTTATAGTAATATGAAAACGCCATGTACCAAATTTCAGCTATCTATGTTGTCGTGTTCTCAAGCAGTGTCCAAATATATTGTGGAAAACGAAATTATATTATGGCAACCTCACGAAGGAGTTGCCTGATTTGTCTTATTTTCGAACTTGATTTTACTTTTCTTTTTAAAGTCCGTGCACAAAATTTTAGCTCTCCAACTGAACGCATTCTGGAGTTATCATGCGCACTTACGGGTGGACAGATGGACGGACGGATGGTTGGACATGCAAAAATCAATAACTTTTAATATTATAAGTGGGTGTCGAATCCATTTTGCTCTACCATCATTATATCGAGGTATTACAAACGGAATGACAAGCTTAGTATACTCTTTAGATTTCATCTAGGGTATAAAATTGAAATAAATGCCTATGGATTACTGCTTCCTTTTGAATTCGAGCTTTCTTCTCTGAGACTTTTTCACTAAAGATGGTGAAAAAATTTTGAAAAAAAAGCAGAATCGGATGCATTTTGGGTATAACGTATAAATTGGTCTACGTAAATTCGATATAAAATTCTGGTTTCATGATGACGTGCGGAGAAATTGGAAAAGAAAACTATTATTTTTTACACAAATTTTAAGCATTTTCATAGCTTGGAAGAACAGCTTGACGTTTTAAACCCGTCTCCCCCCTCTGCTACTTACAGAGCACAGATATTCAAGTCATAATTATCGGGTTTCTTCTTCTTTAGCTGGCGTACCTAATCCTTACCCCCCTGTTATAAATTCAAAGATTTTTCCAGCTATTTTCTAAACTTTTCACTTGATTTTCTTACTTACGAGCCCATTTGTATGGAGAAAGTCTGTTTTACCTGAATAAATCCCACTTTTACCACAATTGATCATTATTTTGCTTTTTCTTCGATTTTATTTGTAATAAATTATTTAAAAATAATTACACAAGCTCTGTACATATGTCCATTTCCGGGAAATATGAATATCTTCGATGAACCTAAGAGTTCTTATTAAGATAAACAAATTTGTTTATTTAAACTTTTACCATCCTTCCGGGCTTTTGAACAAGTATAGAAAGGTCACAATCAATGCCATATGATAAGAATTTTCCAATATTCAGTTCTGGGTAGACGGTGGAAAAAGACTCCTGAAGGGTTCATAATGTTTAGAATTTTTGAAAGGTCTCAACGAAATCTCAAATGACAAAGTGAAGTTTATGGGAAAATCGATTCATCTAGCATGAGATTTTTTTTTCCATGCAAGGGAAACCTCAATTTGTTTGTCAAAAAGTGATACAGTTTGCACTTCGGGTTGTTTTTTTAGGATAAGGGATTTTTTTTTATATGTAGGTATGTTTATATAAAAATCTGAAGGTATTCTAGTGGAATGTAATGTAAAGCCTAGTATTGAATTCGAGTAAAATGTGACATTTCCATACAAATTTTAGCGCTGATGAAATCGCAAGCAAAAATTTTACTGATGATTTTACTAGTGCAGTACGGAGTTCACTGGTAAGAAGTGAATATTTCTCTATTTTAAAATAGATGGCTCTTTGCATGTCTCCACTTATTTTACTGAACATTTTAATTTGCGTAGCATTAAAATGCTGGTAAAATTATGACATTTTCTGTTTCTATGACAATTTTCAGATTGTTTTTTTGAACATATTGAAGAATTTAATTTTAATTGAAAATTTTCAGACTTTTTTCTTAATTTTTTGAAGAATCTAAGTTCTTTTAACACTTTTCAGATTAATAAAGTCAATTTTTAATTGTAAATTGTAGAAACATTTATCTAAACTTTATAAACAATTTGAAGTTTTTCAGCGATAAATTTTTTAGACATTTGCCACTTTGTTTTCTCCAAATTAACATACGTCAGAATTTTACCAGCGATTTTAATGTGAAAAATTTGGAGACCGCGTTAAATTTTACTTTGCCCGAACTCGATACTAGGCTTATGTGAAAAAAAAATCTACAAGGCAGCGAACATACAAAAGTAAATACTTAGGCTTTTGGGAAGTGATTTAAAAGTTCTTCTTAATTAAGATTTTTACGAGCATTCAATTTTCTTCCCTATCGATGGAGGAAGAAAATATTCACTTTATCGTAAAACTTAACTAAAGTAAAAATAGTCAATCTACTGGGGGAAGTAGGTTACTGATGTAACCAGTGAAAGATTCCATTCAATTCAGGATGAAGAACACTTTTTATGACAGAAATAACTTGCAGTAGTATAGATAATGGTGACCAGAATTGGGAAGCCTAAAGAGTAAATAAATAATTATCAAGACAACAATAGTGACGATTGATGCGTATAGCAAATAAAAGAAAACAAAAATTACTTAAGTTTACCGGTTGAAAGAGAGCAATGATGGAAACTCTAAAAGAGCTATGTATACATTGGATCAAAAAAGAAATCTTTACCATGCCAAATTTGCTTTTGTTGTATTTAGGAGGACATTTGTCTTAGAACACTTTAGTGTAGGGCTCAGTCAGAAACCTGAGGTTCAGCAAGAAAAATAGTAATAATGACATGTAAAAGTATTGTGATCTGCCTTTATATAAATCTTCAGTATAAACAATTCTAGTAATCACTGATGGTAGATTATATTACACCAGAGCAGCCCGCAGGCATTTACTCTTGTTTGTAGTATACGATGATTACAGTAGCCCGTAGGTGTTTACTCTTTTACCGTGGAGCAGCTGTTGATAGCTTTAATTCCTATGTATGAGAGCAGCTTAACTCTCGGTTGAGGAATAACAAAAAAACCGAGGGTATTGTCTTAACTGCCGAATGACTTTTCATTACTTTATTAAATCAACTGACTTATTTGCTTAGTCGATAGTGCATTTCTCGCTTAACTTCTAACTTCGTTATTACGAAATTCCTGACTAATAAGTGCTTTTGTTTGTACGAATTTGAAGTACTTGCATGTTGAAATTGATGTATAGCACATTTTCAGTTTACATTCTTTGATTTGAGTTTGTCGTCACTTTAATTTGCAATAAATGCAACCAATCAATCGGAAAATGCTTAGCCCATATCGAATAATGTTTTGCAAGGCTAGTGTATTGCATATTATGTATGTATGAAGGTAAGTGTGGGATATTGAACCTTAGCTGCTCTCTATTCCGTCGTATAAAGGAAAGAATCATATATCAGTGTTAAAGAAAAGTGCTGCCGAGGTCCCTCAATTCCACAAATTAAATCCACAAATAAAACAGAAACTAGAATAATAAATATATTTTCTCTTGTTACGGTGTCCAAGTGTATCCCCGATTGTGTTGTGCTCGTCCTTGTTTTAGCCGACAGTTCTATTGAGATTTTTGCTTTCTTCTTAGGCATATTTGACATTTTTGATGGACCCGGATCTTTGGACTAATTGCGTCCCGTATTTCCTCACCTACCTCTGGGGCTATTTCTGTCGTCATCGAAATTAACACTAGCTCAGCTTATTGGAACCTTCGGTAAACTATGTCTTGGATATATCCCTTCACTGCGATTAGACAGCCAGCTATTGGAGTTAGGCACTTCGACGCAATCATCATTAAAAGTTGAGTTATTATCATTACGCAGCCTCTTGATGCCATTTTGGTAACCGATGAAACATTCAACAACATTAGGATAAATCAATTGTAATTTAATTAGCCTCATTTACTCATGCTTGCCATTGCAGATTTGCTCTAGCTGTACTTATAAACGATCATTGTCTGAAATTCTTTTGCTGTAACGTATATTATTGCCTGTATTTGGATTGGTTTGAGATTTAGTATAAAATATGTAGGTATTTAAGTTATAACCTTGAAATTGTAATTGGACCAGTTTGATAACGCCAATTGTTGCTTTTATTCGGATTAACGTAAAATTTAGTATGAAATATGCATTTAAATAATAACGTTGAACGGAATTTTCTGGACCACGTTGGGAGATAATTTTATATGACATATAATCTCATGATCGATACACCTGGGAGCTACCAAAAATTTTCAGGCTGAGTACTTGGGTTCTTTTTAAATACATTATTTTTTTTTTCATATATATATATTTTGATTATTTGGTACACCTATGACAGGCTGGCGATGAATTAGCGCTTAAAGGCTTTAGTTTAGATTGCATTTAATAATTTAATCTGATCGAAAGGTTTTGTGATTTACCGTACCAGATAAAAATCACATGGCGTTCATTTCTAATAGAACCACCCCCATCTCCTGAGCTAGCTTAATACGTGCTGGGGAGCACGTAACATTTTCCTCAAAACTATAACTACAAATTGAAAAAAAAAACAATCATTAAAAATTTCCAGTTTAAAGCTACATACATATTTCAAAAGAGGGGAGTTGTACTGTATTGATTCTGAATGAATGGAAATAATTCTTCAAAATAATTGAACAAACTAAAATTAAGTAAACTATCCTCGGTATCCTCTTCGTTTCATAAAAATATTTCTGCAGTTGGAAGATTCTGAAGTTAACCGACAACTACCACCGTAAAACACTTTAGAGAATTACTCAAAAACAGCTAAATTTAAAATAAAGTTTTCCTCATCGATTTCTTTTATAATTTTCATTATTCGAAAAAGATTTTTATTATATCGTCTATATGCATATTCCTGCCATGTCAATAGATATCAAGATCCATCAAAATTTGAATTTAGTTAAAACTGGGAGTAACCTGGAGTAAACCTGGATTAAGCAAACTTCAATTCAAGGAACTCATTTATTTGCTTACTTCTGAATTTCATAGAATATATATAGTAGTATACATGAAAAAAATTTCAGTTACTACATTACCTAACATATATACTTTGCGTCCTAGTGCTAATATATTTCTTCTGATTGGTGCATGTGAAATCTGGGGCACATTTTTGGCACATCTAAACTCCAATTTAGTAACTGAATTGTAGGTTAAGAAAAGTAGATAAAAACGATGCTGGAGTGATTTTTTTCCTTTTTCTATTTCTTTATCCATATTCCGGTCAAAGTGGGCCAGAGCATATGGAAGAAACGTGGATTGGTAATGTCCAAAAAATTCAATATTTCAAAGTTTTTTTTTTTTTTAATTTTCCTCTGTAGGAAGTATATATGGGAAATTAACAGCTCAAGTGAACTATAGGATATGAAATATACTTAATATCGTCCTTCAGAACTTGGGTAGCATATGTTGGTATATGTAGATTCTCACGTAAATTTTGTAGTTACACTGAATTTTGGGTTAACCTACATATGTGGGTATGTTTATATGTAGAGTAAGAAGTTTAGTATATTGTTAAATTTAGGAATTTACATTTAGAATCAAATAATGGCAGGAAATTGAAAACCTAGAAAAGTGAAAATATAATCCAAATTGCGTGGTTGGTTTCAAACGTAAAGTATGATAGAGCCCACTTTTCTGCTAACAGCTCAAGACAAATTCATGCCCCCGTGTTATTTTACAATGTTGTAATTAAGTCACAACAATTGTATTATATTACACTCTTCAAATATAACAAAGAGTCGGTTCTTCTTAATTTTGTTCAAGAAAGAATTTTTTGGATTCTCCGGTATATAGCAAAAGCTAAAGAATTGTTCTAATTTTTTATTTCACCACACAACCCATTAATTTTTGGTGACAAGTTTCAAGTCTTGGTTTGACTCATCAACAGGTCCCAAATAGCGAAATTGGGTGATTTGAAAAACAAATGAAACAAATGAAAAAAAAGAAGAAAGAAATGAAAAGTTTGAGAAAAATAGAAAAAAACAATTTTTTATTTATTAAAAAAAAGTCCTGTTGATGAGTCAAACCAAGACTTGAAACTTGTCACCAAAAATTAATGGGTTGTGTGATGAAATAACAAATTAGAACATTTTTTAGCTTTCGCTATATACCGGAGAATCCCAAAAAATTCTTTCTTGAACAAAATTAAGTTTAACCCAGTAAAAAGTCCAAAAAAGTAATGTTTTTATTTATTGTTCTTCTTAAATGAAATCATGATTTGTATAGGGACGGATGAAGATGATGATCCAATTCCAATAGTGACAATTATGGAGAATATAATATGTGAGTTGGGGATTATAAATATATTAAAACATGTGATTTAATGCTAATTTAAAAGGGAACATTTTATATATATTAACAATACTGAATTTTTATAGATAAAAAAATAAGAAAACATTTTGTTTAAATCAATTGGAGCATGATGAACTTTGTTACTTGTTTTTTGAATTAACAATGTTAAATTAAAACTAATTTTGTTAGGTAGGAAGACCCCTTTTTTTTCGAAACTATTGAACTAATCTTTTCACAGTTATTCAAAGATTTTTCGAATTCGAATATTAAGTTTGAGTTTTTATGAAATTTTATTTAGCGTGAAATTCATTTATTCTTAAGTTAAGAAGCTCCATTTTACTCCCTGTGAGGTTTTTTGAGTTATGGCTCTGATCGGAGTATTATAGTTAGGGGGTTCGAATTTATCAGTTGAATATTCTCTGAAATATGAAATTATAAAAAATAACCCGTTATATATTTTTATTCTATATTAGAAGCAAATTTTTTTAAATGGCAAACCCGAAGTCTACCTAGATCCAAAAATTTGAACTCTGACAAAAGCAAAAAATTCAAAGTTAATTAATTTAAAATAAAAAAAAAATTAATTGTTTTTAGTTGCGAGCTGTGAAAGAGCCAACGCGCGAGAAGTGTGGGAATAAAATGAGTCTTGTTTAAATGCCTTTCGAATGTGTGGATTGTAAAAAGATACGTAGCAGTCAATACACCATGCACCACAAATACAAAAATATGTGTATTAAGAAATCATTCTTTTTTTTTAATCTTTAATACTTCCTTACATATGTTTTATTCAAGGATCCAATTTTTTACTAAACAGTAAACAAATGAAGTAAAATCACTTCATTTATCTGCGAAATTTTTGATCGGCCAACACATAAAAGAAGGATATTAATAGTATGAGAAATGTTGAGGTTAGCTTGAGGGTTGAGGGGGGGGGGGTATGGGCCTGTAAGTGCGATATTAACTCAATCTGATTAAGATCTACTTAAAATATTTTTTTAAACTACAACAACCACACGTTGTGAACGCCATATCATCAGCATATCATTTTGTAGAACATACCCACATACCACAATAATAATGGCATATGTACGTACCTCAACCACAAATAATAATAAAAAATAAAAATAAACAAAACAAACATAACAAGCAAAAGTAAATAACAACAAAAAAAAAGAAATATGTTCGGAATAGCCATGCGCCATTCTACGATCCATTCATGAATTTACGCTAAGTGAAAGAAAGTTGTAAAAATGCAATATGATCAGCACTGGTCACCGTTGCACCGTGATGATGCATACAATGCATTACTCAGTGAACTTAAAAAAGTAATTGCTCAATGACGCAATCGATAACTGTGTCATATCTACTTAGCATTTCTGCAATAAGAAAAAGATTGCAAAGTAAGCATCTAAGCAATGCTATGCTTGTTCATGTAGGGGTTATTGTATATGCATTTATCGATAATATATATTTTGATCGATATTGCTAATATGAGCAAGGTAAAATTTTTTTAATACTCTTTGTAATATAGAATAGTTCTCATGAAAAACAATATTTTGTATTAAGGTTTTAACGATGTAAGCAATTTTCAAAAGTATAAGTTAAGTACAATATGAAATAAAAATTCCGAGTTTTACTTGCAACTCTCGGTGTTTAATTCAATTGCCAGATATTGAGCTCTTTAGCTCCAATATGGCTGATATCAAAGGTAATGAGCTTTTCAGCTCTCATTGAAGATATCCATATTCAAACACCAGATATTGAGCCTTTGGCTCTAACTTGGTGCTCTTTTAAAAGATTGAGCTCTTTAGCTCTGATATTAAAAGTCATTTAATTAACGATCGAATTGAAGAAGGCAAGCGGAATCTAGGAAAGGAAGCAACTTATTTACAAGGCGACCCTGCGGACCGAATCTATGAAGGGACTCTACAACCCTGGAAAAAATTAAAGGGATCCCTGATAGACGCTTTGCGGGACCCCACCAAAGGACCGAGGCCCATCACTATTACCGAAGCAGAAATAAGAACCAATAACCTGAAGTACAACCACCAAAGGAAAACTACACAAAAAGCAGATCTGGCTTCGCGGGAAAATTTGGAAGGGAAATCGACGGATATCACCGTCTAGCTGTGATATCACAAGGGGAGCAGAGAAAGAAGTTCCTGATGAAAATCGCAGAGCTGAAAAAGGATAGGAAGGAGAAAAGAAAAGAAAAACAAAAAAAGAGAAGGAATAAATATGGTAAAATTAAACAAGCCAGAGAGATAAAAGATAATTTTAATAACATATATAAAACTTCATACAAGCCAGATGAGATTGTCGCACTCAAACAAAAAGAAAAATTTGAGTCAAAATACACAGAACTGGATTTAACATTGATACAAAAAACTAATGAATTACTAGAAGATACGGACTCAGAACCAAATGAATTATTAGAAGATAAGGATTCAGAACCAAAAATGGCAACATTTGATATAGCTACAGCCATACAAATTATTCCAGAATTTAATGGAGAAATACAAAATCTGGACAACTTTCTGAATGTAGTGCATTTTATGCATAATGATCTAGCAAATAATGAGCAGAAAAGCAGATTAATAGATTTTGTTTTAAACACAAGATCCTCAGCAGCAGTCAAAAACAAGATAAGCTATATCACAATTGAAAAAAACTATGACTCGCTACAGAAAACGTTGCGTGACATCTTTAAAAGCACTAAAACGCCACTCAGCATACAAACAGAATTAACAAAAATAACTCAAACAGTTACAGACTACGCAACAAAAATAGAAAATTTGATTGCCCGATTAAACTCTATACAGATAACAGAGCAAGGTAAATAAAATAGAACAATAATTGCGAAACCCAATGACCAGAAAGCATTGAATGCATTTAAGAATGGACTTAATGAATAGATAAAGGCGACAATTTTCGCCGCAATGCCTAAAACATTGCAAGAAGCAGTGCAAATTGCGGCTGAAGTTGAAGTTCCAAGACAACAAGCATATGTCCATCATTATAGAAAAAACCGACATGCACAGAATTCACTCAATCCGAGAAGTCAACAATTTAACAACATCGGACGAAATAACAATCATAATAAGCGCAGATATTCGAGAATTATACTATAAATCATCCTAATATGAACTAACATTCATATTCAAGAAATAATAGAGTTCATAATCAACACCAAAGCTACAACCAATCAAATATTCAGTATAGACATGGTAATCAATCTCGAAATCTTCCCAATAGAAGAGTCAACTTAAAGCAATCGGGAAACGGGGAAATCTCCCAAGTAACTAATTCGGGGGAAATAGACTAAAAAATCCATTATATAGTCTTACTAAACATCTAACCAACTACATAACAGCATCCATAAATGTATCACCGGGCCAGAAATCATTTCTTATAGACACTGGAGCCGACATATCAATTCTGAAACGCAATGAATTGAAATCTGGTGAAGGAATTCAAGAACACAAAAAATGCAAAAAAACGGGCAGCACTCAGTCAGAATCATTCCTTTTAGGAACCTTAAAGGCAGATCTAAAAATAGAAGGTGAAGATATTTCACAAGAATTTCATATAGTAGATGATGATTTTCCAGTCTTGACAAGTGGAATTCTAGGAAGATATATTTTAATTCAAAATTCATGTAAAATTGACTATGAAAATTTTACAATCTCTATAATGAGATAGAATCGATATTGCCACTGAATACTAAACTACCAAATCTAAATTTGATAAAGATCCCACCAAGAACAGAGATAATAGCAGAAATCAATGTTAATATAAAACAACATAGTATAGTTCTAAACGAAGAAATACAAAAAGGAATCTTCATAGGTAATTCTATAATTCTTGCAAAAGGCGTTGCACACGTCAAAATTTTAAATACGCTAGATACAGAAATTATCCTAAAAAATTTCAAACCCAAAATAAAACCTCTTGAAAACTATCACATAATAAACACTGGTACCAAGTATAAAAATAACAACAGATTCACTACACTTCTGAAAGAACTGAAATTATAAAATATAGATGAATATGCGAAAAATTCTGTTTTAAAAATATGCAAAAATTTCTCGGATATTTTCCATTCACCGGATGACAAATTAACTACAAATAATTTCTACAGTCCAAAAATCTCCACTATAGACAAAAATTCAGTATATATTAAAAATTATAGACTTCCTCAGACACAAATCGAGGAAATAAACAATCAAATAGACAAGCTAATAAAGGAAGACGTTATTGAACCATAAATAAGTCCATACAATTCTCCTTTATTAATTGTTCCAAAAAAATCGGACAACGAAAATAAAAAATGGCGTCTTGTTGTAGATTTCAGACAACTAAATAACAAAATTTCAGATGATAAGTTTCCATAACAAGACTTGATGATGTACTTGACAAGCTTGGAAGAGCGAAATACTTTTCCACACTTGATCCACACTATCAATTTAAAAGACTGCCATTTGGTTTAAAAATTTCAACCAATAGTTTTCAAAGAATGCTTTTAATAGTTTTATCTGGACTAGATTCTGAAGCATTCTTATACGTGGACGATATTATTATCTAATAACAAAAGATGGTATTAGAACTGACCCTAAAAAATTTGAAACTGTATTGATTTATCCCACCCCAAAAAATGCGGATGACGCAAGAAGTTATATTGCATTCTGTAACTACTAGATTCATTCCAAACTTCTCTGAAATAGCAAGACCAATAAATTCTCTATCGAAAAAGAACACCATTTTCGATTGGACAGATGAATGTCAAAAGGCATTTGCATGTTTAAAGTCAAAATTGACAAATTCACCAATATGACAATACCCCAATTTTGACGAAAAATGTATATTAACACCATATGCTTCACAATTTGCTCTTGGAGCAGTATTATCACAAGGAGACATAGGATCTGATTTACCAATTTCATATGTTAGCAGGACGCTAACAAAGCATGAACTTAATAAACCAATTATTGAAAAAGAATTATTAGCCATTCATTGGGCAATAAATTTCTTTAGACTTTATTTATATGGTAGAAAATTTATCGTGGTAACAGACCTAGACCTTTAGTAAGTCTCTTTACGCATAGAAATCCATCTTCCAAATTAACAAGAATAAGATTAGATCTAGCCGACTACGACTTCGAAATTAATTATAAACAAGGCAAAATGAATGCGAACGCCGATGCCTTATCAAGAATAAATCGATTCTGATATATTAAGAGCAATGATTCGCACAGTAAGTCTAAAAGTAACTACAAGAGCAATGTCCAACAAAATAGAAAAAATTAACAAGAAGAAACCCCAGGATAGCAGCCCAACTATTATTTACAATTTGGTAAGCAACCTCTTGATCCATCGTGAAATGAAGTATTTCAGAATTTACACTAATTTTCACTACCTTTTTCTACAGACTGAAATGGCTCCTCTCGTACTTGGAAGCCAAAATATAACACTTTCTCAAGTTATTGCACTTTTTCTTAAGCATGTCCATCGAAAATAGTTTTTAAAGTTCGCTCACAGATTTTGATATGCAAAAAAGAAAAAGCAATCTAATACAACACGTATTTGGCGACTAGATAGCTTTCAATCAATTATACACCGTAAAAAATATCTATTGAAAATTTCGCTCTTATAATAGGCAACAAATTGCCAACAATGGTAGCGGAAATTTACACAGCTTTATGCGCACTGCATAACCTTATGTAAAGCAATTTCGCACTGTATGTAATTTTACATTTTTTATGCATTTTTCAATTCCCGATGTAAAATGCGATAGTAAGTTTACATAAACCTATGGAACTAAGTTACATAAGTTTAATGTAATTTTACATTATTTATGAATTCTTCAATTCCGTGTGTAAAGTACACAATATGTAAATTTACCAATAGTTTTGTAATTTATTTCAATTGCCAATGTAATGTTTCGTACGAAAATTAATGAATTACATACATAAACAAGTAAAAAAGCTAGAATTGGTCTAAGACCAATTCTTATGACCGTAGTACTAATAAGTATAGATTAACAATCAACACGAAATAGAAGTAATACTAGCTTCGATGCTAACACCTACCTAAGAAATCATCATTTTAAAAATCAATAAATATGTGTAGGTATGCAGTATTTCCATGATTGAGTTTTTTGAGCGAAATTCAATTATAAAAATACTGCGTACCTAAAAATATATTTTGATTTTTAAAACGGTTTTCAAGGTAATTGTTAGGATCGAAACTAGTAACATTTTTTTACATGTTTTATGACTGCACTAAATAAAATCAAATTATACACTGACCGGCGACCGTATTCTGATAAAATCTCGTATAATAATTCATAGCAACGCATCCTGATTAATCTATGAGCATGAGCAGAGTACTGAAGGAAAGAACAGAGATAAATGCAAACGTCACTACTTATGTTTTATTGAAATTTCATTTTTAAATATAGGGAACTCAATGCAAATTACAGTATTTTGTGGAATTTCACGCAAATTTACAGTACAATACAAAAGTTTTGTATGATTAAATGTAAAAACACAGTACTGCATGTAATTTTACATAAATTTACAGTACGATACAAAATGTCTATGTAATTAAATGTAAAATCACATATATTATCTAAAAAATTACTTACTTTACTTATTTTTGTAGTTAAAAGTAGGAACTTTGCAGATTACGTAAAAAGTATTCCTTAATTCATTCCTTAATTTCTTAATGATTATGTGTATATACATACATTTTAAGGGGTAGTGACTATTTTAACCATAGTAATTTTCCACAAAGTTAGTTCAAGATTTTTTACGGTGTAGAAGAGGAGGGGAGAGACTAAGTTCTTGAAGTTTACCTATAAGGTCTAGATGCCAGACTCTACCAAGGTCTTTTGGTTTCACCAAAAATTTTGAAGACTACAACAAAAGTCAGCAAGTCTGCAGATGAGCGTTTAGTTCGGAGGCCATATTGGGGATCGTTGATGAGGTGATTAGCTTCTAGGTACCTCATTAATTTGCAAAGGATATCTTACACATCATCGTTATTATATTTAATATTCAGTTCTTCACTGATTTTTCCAAAAAGCTACGCTTATCTATCCGGAATTATATAACCCCATAATAATGAAACAGCAGGCATTTTTGGTTTAAGCATACAATCCATACTACTTACTCCACTTTTAAGAAAAGTTAACTTTTTTAAGCCAAAAATTTCTCAAGAATATTTCATCTAATAGACAACTTTAACCGCCTGTATTTGGGATCCAGTTTTTGTTACAGTACATTCTACTGATAAACCTTAAAGGTAATAAATAAATAATTGAATTAAGTTACACGAAATGACCTGAACAAAGTTTTTTCCAAAATATGTAAAATAAATTACTGAAAAACAGTTAAGTACAAGAAAAACACCCATTTATGTAAATACATCTGTATTGGATTTCTTATAAAAAAGATTACAAAATATTCTTTCAAAGGCTTGGTTACCTTTGCCAGATAAAAACTGACAATTTACACATAAACACAAGAATGCTGAAATATTTTTTTAAGTTTCAAGATTTTTTCCTCTGATAGAAAAGCTCGCTGATTTTGCCGCTGTTATTTCCAGCCTTCAAATTCTTGTCCGTCAACTTATTTTTTACGTTTAATCCAATTGTGTGTTACACAAACTTCTGGATCATTAATCGCATGTGCAACAAAAACAAGATTTTGTGTTTATTATGATGACCTGCATCACATATTCATGTTGCTCCGACTATGCTAAATGGACCAGAAAATCAACTGAAATTGGTTCTAGTATTCCAGAACGAAGTGAACATTTTTTCAAGATAAAGTGAATAAATAATTGAGCAATAAGTGTATCCAAGTCACGTATACACATTTTATGCTGATAAACAGCGGGAAGGGTGGGGGGGAGGGTTGAAATGGATATGACCGTGAAAACCACACCTTGATTATGATAAATATTTAACGTTATTACCCCTTTTCAAGATTTCAGATTTCAGGATTAATAGAAAGAGAAAGTAAGAGTAAATATATTTTTCCATTAGGTTTAAAGCAAAGTGAAAGTGTCATATCGTCAGGGATGAGATTTAAGAATTTCAGGATATTGTTTGTAATTAATTTTAATACACTGGCCAGAAACATTCAATCGATATGTCCTTTAAAAGTTTTTAGTAGAGGGTATACTCACTAGAAATTTCTCTTTTAAACTATATTGATAGATGTTAAGGCTTTTATGCAAGTTTAGCTTTTGTTTTCAAATTCTTTGTCCAAATATTTAACCTCTAACCTATTACATATTTCGATACCTCTACAAACTACAAAAAGAAAAAGCTTTTGAAGAATCAAAATCCCCCAAAACCTTTTCATAAGCCCGCCTGAAAAATAGAAATGATTTGCAAAGACTATTTATAGCTGGCGAAATATAATTTATATTCAAAATTTATTAAATACCATCAGTCAGTTATGAATTTTCATAGGAGAATTTTTTTTTATTAAACCTCCAAACTTTTTGTCATGAACTCAAAACAAAATTGATACTCGAAAAATAAAATTTTCATGCGGAAGACCAAATAAGTAAAAAGTTTATTGTTTTCTTGGAGAAAAACAAGCATCAATAAGAATCAAAACAAAATTTCACTCAGACAGCTATACTATACAAATCCATCGAATCAGATGAATCATCAAAAAATGAATAAACCCTTCGTTAGAAAAATATACTTTTGTAGCTTTGCTTACCTCGCCTTTTCAAAATAAAACAATCATGTAAATTTGGTTACCAAAGAATAGCTGCGAAAATTTTCTTCAAATTTAGCACAAATATGTAATTTTAATCGCAATATGTAGGTACATAATTTTTAGATTAAATCGCATGTATCAAGATGGTTGATTGTTTAAATCTTGTCTCACATGAGTATAATTCCAATGTAACTTAATAATTGGTTGACTCATTTCTACTCGCACTTCACTTTTCTTTCACCTGCAAATATTGCATTCACATCAGAATTTCGATTTTGTGCCAATTATTAAGAAATTCTTCTCAATACAAATGGAAATTCAAGGGGACGACCTTTTGGGATCTTTGTAAAATGCTCCGTATTTGCTTTGAACTGAAAATATTATATTTTCTCATCGGAACTATGCATGTGTGCCAAATTTTAAGAAAATTACTTTGGTAGAACTGGGTAAAAAATACTTTTTTCAAGATTTCACCCGGGCGGACAATGCTTTTGAACTTAAAGACAACATTGTAAACAAAACAAAAATAAAATAAATAAATGCTTGAATGAATTTGAGGTAAAAAATATATAAAGAAACATATCGAAAGTCAATACAGAACTTTATTGGTGGGCTACACAAATAAGAAAACCTTAATCATACGCACATAAATGTAAACACAATGTCAAACCAAAGTTTTTTTGTGCATTTCCACTTCCTACAGACTTCATCGATTATAGGAATTCCAAGTGAACTGAATTATTAATTTTACTTAAATCAATGGATATATGTACACGCCTTTTGACCTGTGGCCATGATAAAAAATTTTTCTTCCATTCATCTACAGTAAGATAACTAGGTCAAATGTTTGAAAAAAGTCCTTCCCAAATATTCTGTTCCATATTTGAATAGGTGTGTGTCTGTGAGTGTTTGTTCAGGTAGAGAAAAATGTGTTTTGGTATATTTAATAGTTATAAGTAAATACATGAATGCATAATATATATACGACACAAAAAAGTTGAAAGTAGATTCAATACCATATCTAAGGGAAGAGCGGGAAAAATGGTTACTCCCTCATGATCCCATTTTCAAAATGTATCATTTGCCATTGACACCATATTTATTAAACCTCAACTATAATATGATGCCTGAACAAATAAAGAAAATATTTTACGTTCATATAACTTCAATATTCGAAAATGGTGCTTCCATTTGGGGAGCTGTAAAAGACATCTTACATTTCCTGCAGTCAAAGTTCAAACATCTTCAAAGCTTTATAGCTATCTGAGTCCTATTCAAGCCCCGTATAAGTTTTTAAAGACATATAAAATTTTATAAAGATTTGGACCTGGATAAGTCACATCATCCCGTTACTATTCATAGCCAGTAGCAGATATTTAATTGATTTGAATTTTTAACAAGCTTACCGAAATCGAAATTTATTTGATTTTTGAAAATGCAAATTTTCTCCATTCGAATATAAATCTAGTGAAATTTGGCAATATTAAACAATCTCTAGTGTTACATACGTATCGATCTACATATGTTGAGCATCAGCTGATAATTAAGACGTAAAAAAGCTAAAATTGGTCTAAGACCTTAGACACTCTAGATCAGAGGTTCCCAAACTTTTTTGTCTCGTCGACCACTTGCCATGTTTTTCGGTTTTGGGGTAGACCCCCTGTTTACCTGATATTGATTCTTTTGCAAATTCGTCAACTTCAAATGTGTTTTTGAAAGATGATATACTGCTACTCACTTTGAAAGATTTAATTTTCTAACTGTTGTGAAGTGTACTGTGAAAACTTTAAAAAAGGCATGTTAAGTTTCTTATATTTATTAGTTAAAATTAAATCGAAAACCAAATTAAACTTTAGTGTATGTTATATAAATTAACTCTATTTGAAGCCAGAATTGTTGATATCAATTTCTTAACTGTACCTTATATTCTTTATTAGTGCTTATTTCGGTCAGTTCCGATTATAATATGACATCCATTTCTTCAATGTAACCATATGGATTGATTATCCACTGTGCTATTACCTTAGTCAAAACATCCTCAAACCTAGTTTCAAAATCTGAATAGAGGGCATTTACATGTTGAACATATGTTGAAACGTTGTCTTCCTGGCAGTTTGTCTGTGACAAATTAGGCAACTGGGAAAATTAACCTCATTAAATTAGTAAACAAAACTGTTAAGTAGGCAATGTCTGGTGTAAGTAAATCCATGACCACGGTCAAGAATTATAAACAAAAATCAAATCGCAAAATAATCAAAACAAACAACATTTGCACGACCTCAAGAAGAATTTGCAACGCAAGCAAATTCCGCTTTGCAAGCATAATTCTTGATTGATAAAATATTCATACCTGAGGTCAATGCTTTACAATATCGATACATTGTGACTCATTCAGAAATTGTGTGATCAGAAATGCTGACACTACAGTTTCTGATTATTAATTTTGTATATTGCAATTCTGCAATAATCCCCCTTCAGAATTGTAAAGAAATACTGATTCTTTTGAAATCGATTTATATAAATAAGATGAGACTAATTAATAAAAATCAGTATTAATTTCAACTTCAACGAGTAGTTTTAATTCTCCAAAAACAGCGGCATACTCTGCCATTTGAAATAAAGCGGCATACTCTGCCTCTAATAATAAAATATCGGCATACTCTGCCACATAATTTACTTCTGCATACTCTGCCTTTATATAATGCTACACAGTGGCATACTCTGCCATAGCTTTAGCAAATTGGCAATACCCAGTCATAAAGGTGTATGCTGGAGGAATAATAATAATATAACAGCGGCTCCTTTAGCTATACAAAACCATATGTTTGGTAGCCCTCTGCCGGTATAATATAAATGTGATATATAAATAAATTCATCATGAATAAACAGGAACATCATAGAACAAACTTATTACACTGGTTTTAACGTGTTGCTTTGGATTCGGTTTACTA
Source organism: Dioctria rufipes (assembly GCA_963924295.1). Classification (NCBI taxonomy): domain Eukaryota; kingdom Metazoa; phylum Arthropoda; class Insecta; order Diptera; family Asilidae; genus Dioctria; species Dioctria rufipes. The sequence continues at coordinate 84,402,766 of OZ002744.1, forward strand.
TATTAATGACTAATTGAAGAGATTTATGCAATCTATCATTCAGATTTTTAGCAACTAAATGATGTCGATGGATGACGCAGTGTATTGCTAACAGTTTGTTTTAAATAGCTTATAAATCCACGATAACGCCCAACTATGGCAGATGCTCCATCTGCAGCTACTCATATTATATATATTACATAAAGGGATTGCTTTTTCCGTGAAGTAATCCATCAAAACATTAAATATTGCTTCGCCCTTAGTGTCGGATGTGAAAAATTTCACGAAGAGCAGTTCTTCGCGGAATTCTTGGTCAATAATATAACGAACAGATGCCAATAATAATGCTTCATTGCCAGGTAAAGTTGATTCATCGTATATAGAAATGGGTCGTTTGCAAATAAGAAGCTTTTAATATACAAGAAGCTTTTAATATCTTAAAACTCATTTCATCAATACGTCTTTCAAAAGGAATTCCTTTAATCCTGGAATTCTAACCGTGAGTAAATTTTACTCACTTTCTGCTTGAAGGCTGCACTGCTCTTCACGACATATGACCACAGCGTCCCCACTTCTGAAGTGCATTGCCTGAAGCGTAATTGTTAGTTTAAGTGAGGGAGAGCCTTCCCAGCAGGTCAGTCCTCTCATTCCTCATGCTCCTCATTGGCCGGGAATCCAAAATTGTAGTATAAAATCTATCAATGACAAAAACAATGTACAAGATGTATAAAATGTGGTTCATTCATTTTTAATTATCCTTACTATATTAATTAAAATTTCTTTATGTAAATCTTTAATTATTCTTGGGGGAATGCTGTTCTTTCATTTTTCTGTTATCGTATTCCGCTAAAATATTTCAACTCTTTTGTTTATAATTTATTCGTGTGTGAGTAATGTTTATTCAGGGTTACCAATAAGCGAATATCAAAACTCGTTAGTATTCCAGGCTTAATGATATCAGATGCAGGTTTGGTAAAACCGTTTGTAAAACTTCTTCAACGGTTGGGAAAATTAACTTTTCTCCAATAATATGCGGTTTTCTGGATTTTGCTATAAGTAGCGAGATATTGTAAGACGTCCGCAAACCATAATCGTCTCTTTGTGACGTTGAAACGAACATTCTGTCCACCGTGGGTCTCTTCTGAATTTTTTCCTTGAGTGTAACTTTTCTCCGACTGTTATGCGGTTTTCTGGATTTTGCTATAAGTAGCGAGATATTGCAAGACGTCCGCAAACCATAATCGTCTCTTTGTGACGTTGAAACGAACATTCTGTCCACCGTGGGTGTCTTCATGAAGTTTTTCCTGGAATGTAACTTTTCTCCGATAGTGTGCGGTTTTCTGGATTTTGCTATAAGTAGCGAGATATTGCAAGACGTCCGCAAACCATAATCGTCTCTTTGGGACATTGAAGCGAACATTCTGTCCACCGTGAGCTTCTTCTGAAGTTTTTCCTTGAGTGTAGTATTTCAAATCCTTCTCTGTTTTACCAGGGTGACATCTTCTCAGATGATCGTCCAGCTTAGATGGTTTAAAAGCGTCATTGCTTAAAACTTTGTTGCATGAGAGGCACATAGGCAATTGTATGTCCGACAATGATCCCATGCAACGAAACACAATGGCAAATATTATTCTCAATTTTTGTTTTTTTACTCGTTGTCTCAGTTGCAATACAATAATGCATAGTCTAGTTTCTTTCGACAATTTATGTAAAAGAAATAAGTTATGACATATATATAAAGAGACAGAGTTTTTGATAACATCCTACACTATATAATCCCTACTTTGCTATTACTATTATAATTGCGAAAATAAGTATATATACAAAACCGTAGTATTATATATTCTGTCTATTTGTTACGTTTTCACCCAAAATCGAAGCAATAAATTTTCGTGACTTATGCACAGATAAAGTTGGAGGCCTATCTAGCTAAAACGTTTCCAACGATATTTATGTTTCAAAATTTTTTATTTCAAAAGTAGTTTTATAATTTATGTATATAGATATATGTCTTTATATTATAAGAAAGTATTATGTAAGTAAATAGGTATCTGAGTATGTGAATTATCCCATTCATGGAAGGGCAAAATTAAAGTCATGACCTGTTTAAATGAGATCCACTATCGTTGACGCCAATTTACATCTCATGGAACCCCAGTTTAATTTTTCGCTGACATGGACTCCTCAAAGATCGTCCTCGACTCCTGGGGGTCGATACAGACCACTTTGGGAATCACGGCTCTAGATGAATACTCGTATGTGATTTCCTATGGTCACCCATCTGTGCAAGTTTGATTTCTGAAGTGATTTTTCGCATAGATTTCTATAACGGTTCGTCGGACAAAAAAGTGATTATAATGAATTTTATAGGGTTTCATATTCTGAAGAACTTTTCAGTACATTAAAACCATCTTGGACGGATCCTATTCACAGTGTACGTAAAAATCCAAGAAGGGGTTACCCGATTTAATTCATTTTTGAAATTGTATTTAACATTTTTATGACAATACTTTGTACTGAATTTTCTGCACTTTATGTGGACGCGTTTTCAGGCAGTGTCCAAGTATGTAGTGAAAACGAAATTTTTGTATGGCAAGCGTACGAAGGAGTTACCCGATTTGTCCCATTTTCGAGCAAAACTTTTTTTTTTCTAAAACCCCACGTGCACGATTTCAACACTCTAACAGTACACGTTCTCGAGTTATCGTGAGGACGGGCGGACAAACGGACGGACAGATAGACCAAACCAGTTATGTATGCTCCACCATAATAATTTCTAGGTGATAAAATAGAATGTATGAATGATTTCTATGATTTCATCTAGGGTAGAAAAACGATATAATTTCCATGTGAATTTTGGCAATATTACCTCTAACATATATATATATATAACAATAGCTGCTCGAGGCGTATTAAGATGAAGTGCGAAATTGTTTACTGGCTTTAGATCTGACAGATTTGTATAGTACAAACTTATGAGTAATATTAGGAAGGTTGGTTGTATCTTAGATCTCATTCTAAACCGTCCTTACTTGGAATTTATTAGAATTTTAGACTAAGATATTTCTTCTTGCCCATATATAGAGAATTTATTCAAATCTGAGTTTATGCGATCAACACAATCTTCAGGATTAATACATGACGAAACATCGCCTACATAAAAAGATGGATATTGATATGATTTTGGTAGGGTCATTTGTAGGCTGAATAGGAGGGGACCATCTATGGAACCCTGTGATACCTTAAAAAGATGTGTAGTAGTCGTAGTAGTGATTAAATTTACCGGCCCACTTAAAAAGTTCTAAAATTCTTTAAGCATTATTTCTAAGTACCTACTATTGTTGATAAAGTTAAAAAATATATGGTAAAAAAAAATAAAGTAATTGAAATAACATTTGGTTTTATTTGGCACTCATTAACTTAACTCCAATAACTGCTATCACTGTTGCTCCATATATTCTGAGCTGAAAAAATGTTTCTAAATGACTGTTATCCCAAAAGTGTCGTTTTGAGAGCTTGGACATTTGCTTTCTTTCTTTATTTATATCTCTCCCTCTCCATATTTCTCCTTTTTTATATTTCTCTCTCGTCCTCCTTATATCTCTCTCCTCTCCTTTCTTTTGTCTTCCGCACACTAAAAATTTTTCTCTTTATTACTAACGCTCAATATTTCTCATTTTTTCTCTGTCCCTCACTGTCTCCTTCTCCTTCTCACTTCCTCCCTCTCTATATCACACCCTCTCTTCTTCTTTAGTCGAAATCCCAATCACCAAGCCTCCTTCTTAAAAAAATATCCTAAGTTATTTTAAAGTTTTAGCGATGACGATGAAGCAAAATAACTAGGAGTCATTTTTTATTCCAATAAATGAATATTTTTAATAATTTTTCTTGAAAGTTGTTGACATATCCAAGGTATATATAAAGCATACAGAAAGCTGGTGAAACTTTGTTGAAAATGTTTTCATCAACTATTTTAAATTATATATTTTAAACGCCATTTCGTTCTGTATACCTAATTCTGTATACCTAATTTCAATAAATTCGTTGTAACTTTCTTAATAATTGCAGCATCATTATTAAAAAAGGAATTAATGAACGAACAGAATCCACCTTATCCCCTTCATCATGCAAATTATCCCTGCTTTTAACAATTGCACAAGAACTTTCAATGACTAGTATAAAAAGAAAAGACTTTCTCAAAAACATTTCTGATAAATTGAACTACTTAACCCAAATAGCTTCCGCTCTGATTGAGAATGGGATGAAAAAGATTTTCAAGTTATTTCATTTTAAAATGAATGATAAAGGCTGAAAGAAAAGAGCATCCTGTGTTGTAAGCATAATGCGAATTGTCTTCGACAAACTTATAGGAGGTTAGAAAATTCTATTTAAAATTTTGGGTTTGTTTTTTAAGGACCACACAACGAAAGAATAAAAGTTTATATGTTCGTCAACATGCGTCACCCTAATTTACTCCATTAAATTAAATTTAGTTTTCCATTTCAATCTGGGCCCATTTTATCAGCATATACTTTTCAAAAGTGCCGCAAAATCAATATATTTAGATATACACCTGCAAAAACAATAATATCAAACCCTGGAAGAATATGGCCCAGGAAGATTCAGCTGTTACTATCTAGGCTTACAAATTTCAACCATCACAACAAATTAACTATTCAACTCACAATATGACAACGCACGATTCTGTAATATGAAGACTATACTGGTTTTATAATGGTTTTGTTTATAATTTGGGAGAAAATTAAATCTCTCTCATCTGCTACATCATCTAAATCTTCGCATAATTAAAGAGGGGAAGGAAATAAAATAGTTCCATCATTGGTTGCAGTTTGAATACTAAAATTGCCATTTGAGGCTGTATTAACAAAATAAACGAAGTGAGTTGAATATTAAAATTTGATTAAAAAAGAATAATTATACAGGCTGACGAAGTCTCCCTGCGCAACTTATATGGTCTAAAGCCATGAAGTAAATAATAAACGAACGCATCAGAAAGAAGTGGAAATATGATAAAAAAACAACTTTAGAAACTTCAATACGCCGACCAATCTGGTGAATGCACACATGATTTTTAGACTTATCTAATTTGACCAAAATTGCCTATATTATGCCGGGTAGGCAAAATTTTGAGATAGTGACAATGTGGCACGTGATGATTGCCAATTCGGAAAATCAGTTGTGAATAAACTGACGCAAGGCACAACCTGCCATACATGGACTGGAAAGAGGACACTGAAATAAGCTGGTGTACTTTAATAAGTATCTTGAGACTCCAATGGCTTAATTTCCACAGCCCATTCCCCAACCACGGTCTTTATTTTTAAAATAGAAAAGTATATTCAAATAATAGTAGCACAAAAATTCATATCTTCGATGTTATCTATAAGCCGCTATAAAAGTTCTAACTCACTACTTATGACAAAAATGGTTTGTACCTTTCTTTATAGTAGACTGGAGTCAAGGGCGGATCCAGACGTTTGCTCTAGGGGGGGGGGGGGCGATCGCCACCATCGCCCCCTATAACCGCACTTGCCATCAGCTGTGGACTGCTCTGTATAGCTTTCTCATTTCGTTTTGGCATGAAAATTTCATTAGCATTCAGATATCGCCAGAGTTCTTTTATCTATATAATATAAGTTTTTGATCCCGTAAGCATAGTTAAATTTAATCCCACATAAAATAGACATTATACACTTCTTGCTTGCGCTACTGGTGTTTTTCATACATAGGTCGCTTGCATTTCGCTCAAACACCTTAATTTCTTGGGCTGGACTGTAATTTCTTCCAACTTAAATGGTGGAAGAAATTTTCGAGGAATGCTAATTAGGTAGGGTTAATATTTATATTATCCTAGTTGCCTTTGCCTTAAATTAAATATTTGCAGGACAACTGAATCTGAGATTAATTACCTCGGCTATAATAATTTTCCCAACATACTACTTTTCATCAAAATACCCGGCTTTTGTGAGCACAAAAAAGTGCAACAATGCTTGTACTGAAAATTCATTGGTGATATAATTTTACATTTTTTGAGAATAATTTATGACTAAAAAGAAAAAAAAAACAATAAATATATTAAATAACTATCTAGAGTTTTCCATTTAATCAAATTACATTTGTATAAAAAATTTTAAATTTTCATGCATATTCAAAGGAAAGTAATTTAATTAAGTATTTTGGTAAACATTAGGAGTTCCAAATTTAAATTTCGGGAAATTGTTATTCACTGTAGTATAATTTGAGCTGTCCAGATTGAAAATTTTAAAATTTATATACAAATGTAATATAATTTAAAAATTTAATTAAATGCAAAATGAAGGGAAACTCTGGAGAAATGAAGGGAGAAATTATTTTCTATTTTTTTAACGCCGGTTTAGAAACGGTCTTTTTAAAAAAAATTTTTTTTTGTATTTTCTATTTCATTGGATTAGAATATAAATTTTGATTTATTATTATTAGAGCTCTTGTGGGGCGATCGCCCCGATTGCCCCCCTGTATCCGCCACTGACTGGAGTGCAGCTGATGATTGCATTGGGCTGTATGCAGTCAGTTTTGTATTTCTGGAATGGACGCTTCTGTAATTTGACCTTGCACTTTTTATACAACCGGGTGCCATTTTTAGGTTTGAGTTTTACCTGCAATAACTTATAATTGACCTTTAGATTCTATTATTTTTTTCGCAGACTTATAGCTGTGTCATGATCTACTGAGACTTCGGTTACTCTCAAAGCCAATCTCCACACTCTGCTACATTAAAATCTTTATAACTTCTGTCGCTGGCGGCAGCAAAACAGGAGACCTCATCCACTAATTCACTTAGCCGTACATACAACATCAACATAGTTACCTATGCAGATCCGCCTAGATTGTTATAGTTATACTTACTCCTATGAACAATATGAATTTGACGATTGAATTGCAAATGAGGAGCTGAGAGAGGAATTTGCAAATTTTCATTCTGCTAATTTCTTTTAACTATAAGTAAGCGAATTTTTCAAAAATGAAAATGGGCACTTCAAAACTTAATTGAATTGAAAATTGCAGTTATGCTCAACTTTGAAAGAAATTAATTCAGTCACAGTCACAAAGAACGTGAAAGGAATATTATCTTGGATTCTATTGAAAAATTTGCCTTTCAAAATTACTTGAAAATCGTTTTTATTCTTAGATAGATGTAGAATGTACATGGATAGCTAGCTAGACCTAGCTACCTTTGGATGAATAATAATTGTTGTAAGCTACTTCCGTTTTGTCCATTGAAAATTGGCTTTTTATTGAGTTTTCATTGTATAAATTACCCCAACCCTTTGTTATTTATCTATAGAACAGCATATTTTATAGAAACAATGGAATTTTCTTTGAAAAATGTTTGAAAAAAATGGAAAAGAGTCCGTTTCCTCGGTGGGTGCTATGAAGCTATTACCTTTATTTATGATTTCTATGAAAAACTTTCGACTTGAAACTTTACACCTTTTGTGTTGAAAGGATTATAATAAGATAGCCAGTCATATCCACATCTGAGCGTGGCCGATTTCCATCATTCTAACTCGGAGAGATAAATGGATTGTTATGGCTTCTTTTTGTCCTCTTGTTAATGGTGAGGGACAATGGAATTTGACTTTTAGACGACGACGGTTCAGGCTTCCTGCCAGCTCAAGATCAGGGCTAGTGTAGATTATTTCCCACTGTTCAACGAACTACATATAACTGTGCCGCTGAATAACAAAGGGAAATATAGAAAAAAAAACCAAGAGAAAAAAGTTTCAAAGATAGGAATGTGGACACAGACACCACTCTGAATGATGTGGTACACTGGACCACATAAATCACCCACCACTGACGTGCCCAGTATACTGCTAGGTGAGATTACCGTAGTTAACGTATCCTCTTAACACTTCAGCCTTCCCAAAAGGACGAACAATGCCGCGCTCCAGTATAAAGTCAACTATGCCTCGACCTGATATAGTGAAGGCCTCAATTTTTTCTTAGAAATTTACTAAAATTTTTACTTTACAAACTATATGAATTTTTAGTAACCGACAAGGGGGGCTTGGGCCGCTAACAATTTTTATTAGCGTAGATGCATAGATAAGCATTATAATTTTTTGTTTTTTTTTAGAAATTTACAGAAAGTGCGTGGGCAGTATTTTTTTAATATTGGTGGCAGACTGGATATATTTCCGATATAATGCTGTCATTTTGTCGTTGTTGGCCTCCAATAATGCATAAAAGCTCTAAGAAACAAATTTCCAGTAAATTTCGAAAAAAACAATTGAGGCATATTCGAGGCTTCATCTATTTTATATTCGAGCAAGGCATTACAGATTTTTATTTCACTTGTACAGTTTTTGTATGTTATTAGTTTGTCTATGATATTACTCTGTTGGGGTCATAATACATATATGAAATCAGAAAAGGAAAACAAAGAAAAGAAAATTGCAATTTTATTTGGTTTTTAATATAGACGCAAATGTAGTCCACTAGTTATGATAAAAAAAAATTTACGAGAACTCCGAGAGGAAGACAAGAAAAAACAAGAAAATTATTCCTTTGCCACAAAAAACGTAAAATGTTTTTTTATAGTACATCCATATTAATATCACAGCAACAAAACGTGTGAAACTGCCAGAAAATTTACAAAATAACAATCCCACCGATCTGGTTTACCCTACATTTTCCCTACTTGAGAATTTTAATGCAGTTTCAATGAAATTGTTACCTCAATTAATTTAATTCTTTCCATATCTGTGAGTTAAATCAGCTGCCTGAATCCTTCGCAAAGTAATCTGTTCAAAGTGAAAGAGACATCCTTCATTTTGAGTATGTCTACCTACATGTATGTTGAAAAACTTCTTTCAGGTTGAAATAATAGCTTTCTTAAAATATATGTATATTTCTGATGAGGGAAAGAATATATTTTATTAAAATTGTCAACTTTTCTTACATTTTGTCATTTTGCTCCAGATTTTTAAATTACGTTGTGAAAAACTGACCTTCTGGTCATCGGTGCAACATTGATATGTGCACACATTTGGAATCTAGATGTTGGGGATCCAGTTGGTGAAGCACATAAGCCAAAGTTCAAGTATACAACTATATACCTAGATTCCAGTTGGCCTTAAAATTAACTATTAAATAAACCCTGATTACAAGATACTGAATTTTCTTTACAAAATATTTTCGAAATTTGCGTAAAAATTAAAATTGAAAACAAAATTTTTTCTTGTGACAGTGAAAGTTATGAAAAATATTTTAAGCCTGAAGTTATCTTGCCTTTTTCAAAGTTGGTTTGGTGGGTTTGATATTCAACGAATTTGCAAACATTTCTGATGTTTTCTTCGTTTTTTGTTTTGTGTGTTCTGTTTCCTAACCCAGCAGGAAATATGTCAAGCGCTTGTCAAGGGAAGCGCTTTCACACTATAGCCAGAGTATATCTTTTCCAAAGCCCTCTTTTACCATAGCCAAAGGAATCTTTGCGGAAGCAGATCTCTTCTTTGAGTTTAGGCTTATCCGATTTTGGTTGCGAATAGATGACTCATGCGCATCTGAAAGCGCAGCAGAAAGGAATCTCTGCGGAAGCAGATCTCTTTTCTGAGTTTAGGCTTATTCATAACTTATCTGCTTATTGCTGAAAAAATATGACTCATTTGTATCTGAAAGCGCAGCAGAAATTTCATCCTCATTCAGTTGAAGGCTGGGGCTAATTGAAATTTTAGTAGTCAAGTGAAATGTGTGGTTATGCAAATATCCTAATAATGTAATACAAAAATATTGCTTCATTTTTGTTTAACAAAAACATGCATAGATTTAAAATTAAATGAAGGGCATTCAAAAAAAATTTTTTTTTTAATAAATCTTTTAACTTGATACCCTCTGTATTCCCTATAAACGCTCCAAGAGTGCTACCCTAGAAGCACTCCAGGAGTGGTACCCCAAAACGCTCCAAGGGCGCTTCCCAGGAAGTTACAACTGATTGGTTCACTCTGCGGACATGCTCACGTTATAACGATATGAACAAGGATACGGTTGGGAGGCGCTTGAGCTTCCAGAGAAGCGCTCTTGCATTCGTCTTTGACCGCTTCCATTTCCCGCTGAGAGTAGTCAGACATGTCTTGCCTTATAATCACTTTTATGTCATTTTATTTATGGCTATGTTCCACATGTCCAAGCGTTAGTTTATTCCAGAATTACAAGAAAATTCACACTTAAATGATCAAATTCTTTTCTTCGATATACTACAAGCCCGTATGATATTATAAAAATAGCGACCGTTGACTTATATAAACTGTTCGTATTGTAAGCAAATGCGGAAATACATATTTCTATTTTCTTTTCAAAACGACCGCCTACTGCGATAGGACATTTCCCACTTCGCACAGTAATATCCCGCTTCATTCCTAAGGTCTACAAATGTTTTATTATGACACAGCTGACAGCTCGGATCCCGTTCACGTTCAGCGAATCCAGGAAGCGCGGCGAGAGCCCGGTGGTTCGTCCAACCCGTGTCGTTCTTTGTGGTATTACCATGTGTCCGCCAGTAGTAAATCTTATCTGACGTTATGTCACAGGTGGTGAGAATGTGTATGAATCTGTAAATGTGGTGTTTGTAGAACTTTGATGTTCAGATTCAGCCTGAACTAAGTTTTCACGATGTTCACTTAGTGTTCGAGAAAATGAATTTGGAATTGACTGGTTGTGGGTATCAATGTTGGAGCTAACTGCTAAATATGTATCATTTTCCGCATAATATGGTTTTAGACGATTAAGAGAAACGTTGACCTCCTTTTTTCTAATTTGGAGAGAGAAATAATTCTCAGAACGCCTGATGACTTGAAATGGTCCCTCGTAGGGTGGTTGCAGTGGTGCTCTAACTGAGTCCGTTCTAACAAAAACATGCGAGCAGAAGCTAAGTTCTTTGAAATGTCGACAAAAATGTTGCGGAGTGTTTTGACGAATGTACTTTGACATTTTGATTTTAAATTTTGAAGAAAGTCGGCTCCAAGTCGTAAATTTTGTCCGTGGACAAGTTCTGCCGGTGGAGCTAGGAACTTCTCCCTGAGAACTGCTCTCAAGCCAAACAGAACAAAGGGCAGACTTTTCGACCAGGCTTTTGCTTGATTAGCCATTAAAGCTGCTTTTAATGTGCGGTGCCATCGTTCCAAAAATTCATTCGCTTGAGGATGATATGCTGTAGTACGGTTGCGTTCAAAGCCTAACAATTAAGATAATTCTGCGAAGAGTGCGGATTCGAACTGCGTACCGTGGTCTGTGACCATAGTCCTTGGAATACCAGAGCGTGCTCTCCAGCCTCGACAGACGACCTCTGCGACTATTTCCGCATGAATATCGGTCAATGGAACTGCTTCAGGCCATCGAGTGAGCCTGACGATTAGAGTGAGGCAATACCTAGAACCTTCGGAAGTGGTCAGTGGTCCTATAACGTCGATATGAATGTTTTGAAATCGATCCGTACATGCTGGGAATGTACCCACAGTATTGTGAACATGTCTAAATATTTTCTTATTATTGTGGGCATTGGAGGCAAGCACGCCCCCAAGATATAACATCTCTGTTAATTGAAAGCCAGAAGTATCTAGCCGTGATCATTTCGTTAGAAGTCCGGATACCGGAGTCCGCAAAGTTATGTAAAGCTATGAAAACCTTCTTTCTAAAATCTGAGGTAAATCTTAGTCAGTGCCGAAAATTAGAAGCTTTTCTAATTTGTACTGAGAATTTTCTTGGAGTAGTTGGAAGTCGGGATCATTGGGTTGCGCACCTGCAATGGATCCGAAATCTATTAGACCGGAGAGATGAATTTCCATCTGCTACTACATTGTCTCTGCCTGCAATGTGTCTAATGTCAGTAGAGAATTGACCAACGAAATCTAAATAACGTAGGTGTCTGGGTGACGCTTTATAAGGATTTTTTCGAAATGTATAAGTTAATGGTTAATGATCTGTAAAAATTGTGAACGTATGACCCTCTAAAAGATAACGAAAATATTTAATGCCTCCCTAGGCCTCTAGGAGTTCCCGGTCATAGGCGCTGTACTTTTGTTGTGCGTTGTTTAGATTCACCTAATAAAATCCCAAAGGCATCTAGTCCTTGCTAACTTTCTGTTGCATCGCCGCTCCGATGGCCCAATCAGAGGCGTCTACATATAATGCCAATTCGACTGACGAAATAGGAAAAGCGAGTAGGGCTGTCTATGCTAGTTCGTTCTTAATAATATTAAATGATTCGGTGGCTTCATTGGACCAACTGATTTTCTGTGCTCCCTTTCTTTTGGGACCAGTCAAATATGTGTTCAGCATATCCTGCTGGCTAGCAGCGTGCGGCAAGAAACGACAATAAAAATTTAGCATGCCGAGGAATCGTCGCAAGATCTTTTATAGTAATGGGAATTTTGTAACGAGTGATTGCCTCTACTCGCTCAGGCGATGGTTTGATTTCATGTGGTGTGACCAAATGGCCCAAAAATTTTACTTGTTCTTGCTGGAAAGAACATTTGTCGACGTTAATGATGAGATAAGATTCCACGAGGCGCTTAAAAACTCCTTCTAAATGAGTAAGGTGTTCAACTTCAGATTTGGATGCGACTAGAATGTCATCCAAATACATCAAACAAAATTCAAATTCTTGAAATATCGTATGAATGAAGCGTTGGAACGTCTGCTCTGCGTTGCACAGGCCAAAGGTCATTCGCGTAAACTCGAAGAGTCCAAATGAGGTGCAGATTGCAGTTTTCGGAATGTCCTCGGATTCGACAGGGATCTGGTGATATAGTTTGGCTAGGTCTAATGTCGAAAAGAATTTACAGTTCTGAAGATGATACACGAAATCGTGAATCAACGGAATGGGGTATCGGTTGGGAATTGTGCAGGAGTTCAGACGTCTATAGTCTCCACAAGGTCTGTAGTCACCATTCTTCTTTTGCACCAGATGTAGTGGTGATGACAAACAGCTATTTGAAGGTCTACAAATACATTGTTTCAACAGAAAGTCGAATTCTTTCTTTGCAGCTGCTAATTTCTCGGGCGATATGCGACGAATTTTTTCCAAAATAGGAGGCCCTGTAGTAGAGATTTGATGTGTGACTTTATGCCTTACAGTTTAATGAAACCAGTCACTGCTATAATGCCTGGGTATTTACGAAGTAATTAAGCGATTTTTGGGTCATAGTCTGGATTTATAAGTACTGATAGAGCTGATGATTGGCAATGAACACGCTGAGCTTGGGCCTTCAAAGAGGTTAATGGATCATTGGGAAGTCTTCCCTTGACATCTACTAGTAGGCAATAGTTGCAGAGAAAGTCTACGCCTAAAATAGGCTTAGGAACGTCTGCAATAATTAACTGCCAAGAGAAACAACGACGAAGTCCCAAGTATAATGAAAGCAGTTTCCTGCCAAATGTATTTATTGTTGATGCGTTCGCTGCCGTGACCTGCAAATTATTTTTAAACTTACGATCAGCTGATGTAGCCGGTAATACAGACGCATCTCTCCCAGTATGTATTAAAAAATGATTTTTATCATATATATAGAGGTGACTTTTAAACACGCCACATCCACCCGTCGTTAATGGCGGAGGGAAGTCTATTTTAACGAAGAAACCAAAACATCCTTTGTTGTTTTCGTAATCTGTAATGAGCTGGGAGGCACACACTTTCTTGCTTTAGCATTAAACACCATGTGGTAGTAACAATAGTTATTTCGGGAGCCTGAGGAAGACCTTTGCCTTCTCTGACTGCCAACTGGTTTATCGCGAAAAGCATCGCGACCAGATCCCAAAGATTTCTCGACCAAGAACTTCAGGTTCCTTACAACATTGACGTGTTGATCAATGATATGATTCCGGTTCGAAGAGATGGAAGCCACTGCTTGAATTTCAGGCCTGTAGTTAACCTTAGATATCTTATCCGCGCAAGATGCCAAATCATCTACAGGACCTGGGTTGCATGCTATGATAGTTCGCATATGAGGGGCAATCTCTGAAGCCACAATGCCTTTAAAGCCTCTGAACTGAGGCGACCAGTGGTGAGCTTACGCATCTTACGTAGTAACTGTGATGGCTGGCTGTCACAGAAAGCAAGTTCCGTCAAAAGCTGCTTAATTTGCTGGTTCGCATTTCCTGTAAGACGGGTTATCAACGTCTCTTTAATCATCTTATACCTGTCATCCGACGGTGGTCTTCTAACAATATCAGACACATGTCGCCATATGTTCTCGTCTAGTTGACGTATTACGTGAAAAATTTTTGTTTTGTCCTGAGTGATGGCAGCGAGTTCAAATTTCGCCTCGAGCTGAACGAACCACATGTCTGGGTTATGCTTCCAGAAAGCAACATGCTTCACTGACACGGCTTCCAGCGTAGCTGAAGGAACTGTCCCCGTTGACACGTCGGCACTAGAAGTTTTTATGTCATAACGGCGGTCTGGGTCGACTGACTCACTATCGTTCGCCAAATAGAAAGGTTCCGTCGTAATAACTGGGAAAACTAGGAAACAACGAAGGAGACGAAAAGGACTGTGCGAAGTGCGGAAGGTTTACAATAAAAAATATTTAAACGATATCTAATAAAATTATATGTATGCAATACCAATTGAAGAAAAATTAATTAAGTCCATTACCCTACATTTAACTGAGTTCTCGGTCTTTACTTGATTCTTTTTTCTTCGATTTTGTTGTATATTGGCATGCGGTCATGACAATAACTGCTCTTGATTGAAGGGTGAAGCTGTTGTAGTTGTTGCTGCTGTTGTTGCTGTTGTTGTTGTAATGTGGCAGATATGGTTCTTAAACCACATTTCTTTAAAACTACTGCCAAAAGTTTAACTTCTCCTCTTGAGTGTAGGTTAATGATGAAGAAATATTTTCATCAGATAATTTAGCAGTAGTATCACCCCGAAATGGGAGCTAGAGTGCGAGACTGTTGCACATCCAACAATACATGCGATGGTAAAACCTCCCTCTGGGGTTGTGCTGCGGACCACCCAAAATCTAGTATGAATTGAGCTGGACATGAACTGCACTGCCACCCTGGAGAGCAATCAGCGACTAACTTGATATCTGTAATGAGAGTTGAACCATCAATCAAAATAAGACGGCAAATGCCGCATGCGACTATGCTTTGAACAAAAGGATTGTTCAAA
Organism: Dioctria rufipes; assembly: GCA_963924295.1. Classification (NCBI taxonomy): domain Eukaryota; kingdom Metazoa; phylum Arthropoda; class Insecta; order Diptera; family Asilidae; genus Dioctria; species Dioctria rufipes. The sequence goes on from OZ002744.1 coordinate 84,417,920, forward strand.
TGAATGTATCCGATAGTCTTTAGAGGCCCTTTGATTAGCCCAGATTATTATGCTGCCAATATAGAACAGATATGCTGTCGATCGACTATCGAAGGCTGCTTACTTGTTCCAATCGGGCTCACTAATTTGGTTGTATTGTACAGTCGTCTGGATGAACATGATATGAGGAGACATTTGTAGGGGGGCTCCTCTCCAGGTGTCCAACCTAGAAACTATGACTACTTCGCTGACTATCGAAGGCTGCTTACTTGTTCCAATCGGGCTCACTAATTTGGTTGTATTGTACAGTCGTCTGGATGAACATGATATGAGGAGACCTTTGTAGGGGGGCCCCTCTCCGGGTGTCCAGCCTAGAGACTATGTCTATTAACCTTTAATTCAAATAGTGCGCTTTTTTAATAAAATTGCCTTGGTTAATGATCCGCATAGATGCAAATTTTATTGAGCGAAATTTTTACTATTAATTAGGATTAATTACAACTTTTTAATTATCGAGTCTTTTTTAGTTGATTCAATTTACATGAACAAAACTTTTAAATATAAAACAATTCAAAGAGCAAAAACTTTTTTATATCAACTATTCAAGGAGCATAAACTTTTTTATCGATCTCAACGCAAAACTCAGAACGAGACTCTTTTGTTTTTCTATTTCCTTTTTCTTTTCAAAATCACCGCCTACTGAGATAGGACATTTCCAACTTCGCACAGTAATATCCCGCTTCATTCCTAAGATCTAAAAATGTTTTATTCTGAAACAGCTGTCAGCTCGGATCCCGTTCACGCCGCCATAAATTAAAGCTTGCCACCACAAAGCGATCGCTTTCCAGTGTAGCGAATAGCTTCTGGGATTAGGGTTATTGAATTAAAGTTAGGGTAGGTTAGTTAGATTTAGAGATGAAGATATTATGCTTTAACGGTAATACTAAATGAATATAGCTAAAAGAAAAATCTGAGTGTTTTGATTGCTTTGATATACGATTGTGGCATGTCTTCATATATCTTTAGGTACATTGAAAAGAGAACTTTGGACTTCGGTAATGTAATAACAGAGAGAAATCATATTTAGCATAATTTGTTTCCTTTATTTCGTACACTCTTTTTGAAAAGTTCAATAATTATGCTTTCAGTTCAACATTGGGTTCGATGTGCGTGAATTAGTTAAGTTAAGTTTTTATTGTAAATGTCCTTCTTATGTACCATCTAGTAATTACGTATACCTTTAACTGCATTTCCTTCCAATTCCTTAATTGTCAACCCAAGGTGGATTTATCATATTACCGATCCCGATCCTTATAAACGTATATTCTGTTAAAAAAAAAACAATAAAGTTTAGAAATATCGACAAAGCCTAAATATACGCTTGTTATGGCAGTCCAGCTTTCGCGCTCATCACATTTATGCGGACATCGACGTGGATTTAGCCACAACACAAAAATTTTTCTAAAACTTCTATAAAGCTTTCGAGAGTTTAACTCATAATGTTATTTACATTCTATGGTGCCATTTTCAGATATTATCATTAGTAAAAAACTTTCTTACTGATACATGCAAGACAGTTAATATTGACGTGCATCTCTGATGAAATTTATCTTAGCTTTGGGGCCCTTCAGCGGTCAATACTTGGGCCCTTACATTTTAGCACATTTTTCAATAATTTTCAATTTTTAATAATTACCGTTGGATGTTCACTACACCGCCAATGACTGAATGAGTAGTTATACCTCAACAGGCTTTACGGACTCTTAAGAGATTGTGTGTCTACAAGATCAATTTAGTTTTATAACCTAAAACTAAGAATAAGTGGGCTCTAAAACTGGAAGTGGGCTTCCAAAGTATTTTAAGTTAAAGAGTAAAAAAAAAATTAAGTTATTTTTAAGAAAATGATTAGGTGATAAAAGATAGATGCATTCAAATCTTTATTCTATACTTCAACCACTCTAATTTGTTTTTGTGTCGTTTCTTTTTATCACTGCCAATGTAGCCTTCAACCGATTTATGTATAAACTTTGAATATTATAAGTATCTCGATGTCATGCTGAAGAAACACATAGAGAAAAAGTTTTTCAGATATTCCATAAATCTTCTTTATATAAAATAACATGCTAAAAGCTAAGAAGCTAAGGAAACTAGTGCAGCTACATGTATCTTTCAAATTGATAGTTCGTTTTCTACTTCTGTTTTCAACAAAAACGATTTGGCAACTATATGCGCAGATTATCCCATATTTACAGTGAATAATGAGAAAATTTTATCTCTTATTACAATAAATAAAATATATTAAAATATAATATACTTCAATTGAATTGAATTGAATTGCACTGTGGGTTAGAGTGCGGTCTTTTGGAAATCTGTGATCAGTCATATTTAGGTCATTCATGGTGGATTGGAACTTACCTGAAAATATTTGTTTTATTTACGGAGCGAACTGGTCATCTTATACGTCGACCCAATATAATTCGAATCTTTGTTCTATCTACGACTTTACCTTGTCTTTTGCCACTTTTTTTAATACTCGCGAGCTCATTATAATGCTTTTTGAGTTCCACCATCACAGCGCTCTGTGCAGTCTGATTATAATTATGCAGATCAGTTCTTATGAGGTGGAAATATTATGCAAATTTTTTTATGAATTGCATTTTTTTTATGAAAAGAAATTAAATTTCTCAATCGATGATGAATATCCAATTGATGTTCCACTGCCATCCTTCAACAATCTTGGAATGAGATTTCTTTTTGGGCTAAGCACAATTTCAGTTATTTTAATGTTTTCATATCAATTGATTTTGAACAACTGAAGAAGATGTTTATTACACTCCTTCCTCTAGTATCACTACCATTCGTCCCAAAAAATGTATGTGGAAATGCTACAACAAACGAATATCTACACAGGAAACGGTTAACGTTGGGATTATGCTAATTTCGGTGAACTTCCATAAGGGCGTCCATAAAATCAACTGTTTGGCACAGAAATCCACCATTTACACACTTAGCTAGTACGAATAAAGTGCGTGTTATAGCGGCACCTCATGTGATACATATTTTTTCACCCATCCCTCTACTCTCCCTAAATTTTATTACTTAGTAAAGTATGTTGGTATGTATATAAGTATGTACAACGACAACAACCGGTAAAGGGTATCATTTTTTATAGCATCGGGACAGAAAAACAAACAACATTTTCAACCACCGAAATATAGCCGGCTTATCCCATTTGTGACAATCTTTTTTCTTGGAATTATTCTCTTTTATAATTCTATTTAATGCCAAATTTATTTTGTAAATGGCTTCTCGGGTGAATTGTACCTTTTTCTTGGCTTTGACTAGTTAAGACTCACACTATCATCGACGAACATCGATTTTAAAATTAAATGATTGTGAATTAGCGCAAAAGTTGATTTTGAGCATATTAGGGTGTATTTTCTGAACTTAGCGTTTTTTTACAACTTTTTGGAATTTGATCTATTTTCTGAAGATGTAGGTGGTCTGGACCATTTCAAGTACCTAGACTCATCACCCACACTTTTATATAAATAAGTCCTTAATGTAAGCCATTTACCTCCAACTAGCTAATGTGAAATATTCAAGCCCTTCACCTCATTTTATGAGCAAAGTATGAGCAATCCACATAATAACCAACATGTGATATGAACTTGAGTCGAGGGCTGCTCAGATAATTTTTAGACCTTGTACCATTTCTTGTTTTACAGGCAGCTACAGCAACAATGTTGAATTTTGAATTAAGTGAAGTTAACTCTTGATAAAATGTTCGATGGTTCTCCTAACCATTGGCCACCATTTTATGATAAATATGTTTTGAATACGGTAAAAGTTCGTTGCTCGATTCGGAGGACTAATGACATATCAGCTTCGGGAGTTTTTACTGATTATTTTCTTCATTCCCAGTAGGAAAGGCACTCATCCTATGAGAAATCGGGGATGATTACATGATGACAGAAGCTCTGGTTATCAGCAGCCTTTGACCTGCTTTTAACATATGCATGATAGAAAGGCATTGAAATTGAAAATATCAAAAGTCCTGCCATTCGTTGAGATGAAAATAATGATAATGGTATTTATGTGATCTTGGTTTTATTTAAGAATTTAAGAATCTAAGAATGGAGGAACGAATAGAGGGCACTAAAATATTGTCTGGGAGGAAACTAGTATCAGTCATACATAAGGAAGGTGATGAGCGTCGCGATCTGCAACCCAGATAAACCGTTTTGTGCTAGATTTTTTCTTTTATAATATGAATGTCATTGTTTTGATCTGCGATATGATCAAAACTGGAGTACTTGGTTTTAGCTCAGAATGATGAATCCTCCCTAGCTCAGCATCATCATAAATGGAGGTCTGCTTTTTAGTTCAAAGTGATCATAAATTTAGGTCTTTTTCGTAATTATCCTACTAATATGATATCATTTTAGAGAAAATAGATTTTTTAAATATTTTCCAAATAGAAATAAAAAAAATCAGACCAAGTCCGAGTCGGACTCGAGCACGAAAGATTCCGTACCATCGTACAAAAGTTAATACTATGTACTTTTTATTTATTTTTTCAAATGAGAGCAGGCGTCATTTCAAAAAATAATGTTGTCATTTGAAAAAATAATATAATAATAATGCTGTCATTTGAAAAAATATTGCCTACTTATGATAATAATAATGAATGAGAATAAAACGAGCGAAAAACCCCAAAGAAATCATATGGGGCCGCCTTTAATGTTTACTTGTTTTTATTTTTATTATTTTTTGTTACTTTGGCAATGGAAATACACCCTCTATGCAAATTTTAACTGTCTACCTATTACGGTTCATGATATACAGCCTGGTGACAGACAGATGGACGGACAGACAGACATCGGAGCCATAGTAACAGAACCCAAAAAATTCTTCTGTCACATTTAGATAAATTTAACTTTGGGAGCATTGTTTAGTTTGCAAAATTGTTTCAAAAATGTAGATTAACTGATTTCGCCATTTCTCGAAAGAATTTCATTTAACCATTTTTTTTTTTTAACAACAAGCACAATATGCACAAGTCTGACCTGCATAACTGTCATACATAGAATAAAATGGAACGCTACTGCAGAAAAAATATGCGGCTCATGAATTGCAAATAATTCAATTCTTTCTCACTTCCTTATCTTTGCTCCTGTTTTTAAATCCTTTATATTAACTTCACCGCCGGATTTGTCCGCAAACTTAGAAAGTCAAAATTGAACCAGTTCCCGGTATCCAATCGAGTTGAAATTTTCCACATCGATTTGTCGTCGATGACAATGCACACACACACACACACACACACCCACACGCATCACACCCAGCACACACACACTTAAACAAATGGTGGGAAAACACTATCAATCGCCTCGCTCATAAATATTAGTGAGGCTGAACGTGTATGAAAAAAAATATATGTCTCATATGCATTCAAAAATAAATAGTTTTTTTATCTCAACATGAACTTAACATAATTTTTTTGACTCCCCTTAGTTTATTTAACGCAAACATATATAATATTTGCTCACTTTCAGTTCTTTTAGTTATTACCTCGTTGAACAAACTAAATTATCTGCTTCTACTTGTGTAATATGCAGCTGCATATTGAAGTTATTAGGTCGTGGACACTCAATTTAGTAAGTAGGTATTAAAACTTTGTGTAAATTTCATTATTTAATAATGTAATGTTTAATAGATGCAGCAATGTTTTTTTATACCTTAGGTGAAATCATAAGGCATGCATTTATTTTTTATGCGCTTGTAATTCAGAAAAATAATAATAGTACCGCAAAATAGAATGAACGTCAATGCATTAAATAATAATTTTTTACATCTCCGTTCATCTGTCCGAAGGATAACTTGTCGATCACATGTTGACCTATAGCCAGTTGAGTATTTTGTACATAATAATTTTATACAAAAGGTCAGGATAAGTTCGAAGATAAGTGAAATCGGGCAACTTTTTTGTATCATGTTGCCAGAAATAAATTTATATTTCACTGCTTGTCAAGGCGTTAAACTAGAAAGTTGAAATTTTGAACATTAATGCTAATGAATAAAAATTTTAATTAAAAAATAGTCAAAATTGAGCCACACCTTCGTAGTTTTGTCATATAACAATTATTATAGCTGTTATACGTAGGTATGTTGTGTATAAGTGTATAAATTTGTAATAAACAGGTTAACAATCCGTGGAATCAAGCCCTTTATCTCCGATTTTCTCAAGGGGCTCGGAAGGAACAATGTAGAACTGTGGTTGGAACATCACTGGCCACAGCTCACTTCACGTTCATCTAAAAAGAATGGGAGTTGTCGGCAGCCTGCCTGGAAGAAGAGCATGGGACAACCGAACGGTTTTTGTGTGCCCGTTCGGCCCTTGCCCGGAGTAGGCTGGTTACTCTAGGATTTGCTTTTTTATCTGTAGATGACCTGAAAAAGCTGCCTCACCAAGACCTGATGCGCTTTATTAAGAGGGCAAGAAGATTTTGGTGAGAGGGACTCTAACAGCATTGCACAATGGGCCGTTCTGGCCTCCGTACTTGGGATGGGGTCTCCTGTCCCACTGCATTAAAAAAAAAAAATCAAGTTGTTATTTCTCGAAGTTATGGTTGACGACGTATGTATATGCTGATATTAGTACTTTCGTCCAATAAAGAAAAGCTTTCGCCGCGCATTGTATATGAAACCGTAGTATTTAGGTTGGAACTGAATATATACAGTGTGTTAGGAAAATTATTAGAATGATGTTAAAACATTCGATTATTTAAGATGTTTGCAGGGTATAGCTGACAGTTTCTATGGAGATACACAAGGTCAGAATATACCTATATATACATACTTGAGTAAATCTGTTTTTAGTCTATGTGTGTTTGTGCAAATTATGTCGACTTTCCAAGATACTTAACACCAATCCAACATTAAATTTCATCTTGTAAAAATAACTGTGGCCTTTCACACCCCCATTTTTCAAAATATCTAAAGTTTTACAAAATGTTCAGACCTGTGCTGCCTTTATGTGAACGGTCGGTTGCTGCCTTTTATTTTTGCTTGTATTTGTTTATATATCCTTCAGCAAGCATTACTTTTACCTGCTATTTTTTTATAAAGCTAACACATCTGCAAAGGCTTGTGTCTATTTTAGCTTTTAAAGTAAAGCCCTCACGTTTTGAGTTTATTTCCTTTTTTTTTCTAGCGAGTAGAACATTTGTGACAATGTTTCAAAAGTGTATATGTATACATCTCCATTCATATATCATACAAGATATATCCAGGCTCATTTAGATGTCCATTTAAATAATGCTTAAAAATAGGAGGCAAGTATAAAATTATTCTGTCGGTTATTCTCTGGCGTAAAATACTAATATCTTCTTGAGGAGTTTGGTAGAATACCATTTTCAAACAGTTCATCCAGTTTCTTAACTACAACAGATATAGGTATCCCCCTTGTTGATTTTTAATTTTTTTTTTTTCGAAACTCTTGCAAATGTTGTTCAAGGTATTCTCATATAAATTCATAAAAAAAAAGTAAGAAATTTACCAGAATTCTTTCACTTATATTTGAATTGAATAGGATTTCTCCAAAAATAACTTCATCAATGTTTGTTTGGGATTATAATGTATACTCAGTAAATTTCCCCGATCATCTGATGTATGTGTGCGTAGCGAAGAGTGTAGAAATGATGGATTCGCAAAGTTATAGCGGCTAAGTATTTTCGAATTTACAATCGCACACACATATATACCTACCAGGATACCTGGAAGATTATACTTAAACTGGCTATGCTTCGAGATATTAGTTATAGTTGCTTTCGAAATATCCTGCCAGGGAGCAATAATTTCAGGACTAAGTATGTTGAAGTTGTGAATAAAGATTTCTCTGTGACAAAGCTCCAAACATGCACCATACAACTCTGACTGCACAATACAAACCTTGACAGAAAGCAAAAAAAAAATTGTGTAGGAACTTGAGGCTATTATGTTGAGTATTAAGTACACGATATATATATGGCTTAACCCTTAAGTAAGCGCACTAGCAAAATCACACAAGTAGGCGCATAATGTCAGAAGTGACCCCAATTTCTTTCTAGAAATTTCAAAACAAAAAAGAAAGCAGTTCGATAACTAAACCTTATTGCTTTAACAACAACTGAAAAACAAATAACTTCTCTTTAAATTAACACAAAAATAAATTAACAATTATTTTATATTACATACTGAGGAACTTCTTGCCACTCTTTATAGAAAAGTAAAAAAAAAATAAGACCTCTATTCGGAGTAGAGTAGAAAAGCTACCCCACTCCTTCAAAACTACAATCTCAACATACGTTTTATTTATTTTAGCTAGATCCGAAAATATTATATAATGTCGAAATTTCCACAGATATACCTAAGAAAACTTACTTCACGAAAAAATTTACGTAAGTGGCCGCATGCGGTCAGACTTCACTATAGTATAAAAGCATGCGTACGTTGCAGTGACTCGATTGCAATGATTTGCAAAGATGAAAAGCTACTGCAAGACGCAATGTCGAAAGAGAATGCGTTCTACATTTTTTCGGGATTAAAATTGCTCTGGCCCCATGCGCCCACTTAAGGGCTAAAGACATTGAGATCATAATTTCAGGAAATGAATGTGGATTGCCAAATGTTCCACATACACACTGGTTTGTATTTATGAAGTATTGACTAATTTTAAATTTGCGGCCGAGCTGCATTTTAGTATGTAGAAATGAGCTCGGGTTGAATAGAAAAAATTCTACAAGTAAGTATAGAGATATAACTATTTAGAAGTACAGAAAAAAAAACTAAAATGCATCTGACGTTACATCAATACTTCAGGGAATCGGTATGAACTTGTCATCGCTTAGTCGAAGGGACTTTATTTTGGACTTCATCTAAAACGGACTATACATCTACATATATGGAGTATGGATATCATTTCAAAAAGACTGGGTTTTTTTGTCGTACTTTTATCGCCTTATTTTGTTATCTTATATATTTTATTAGGTAAGGAAGATTGTATCAAAAACGGAGTTTATTTGAATCATCAGTTTGCCAAAAACAGGACGATTAATTTGCCCTGCTGAAATCAATTTTTGCCAGGAATAACACAGCTTACTGTAGCTATAAATCTGAAGTTGTTCAACAGTCTTGAACAGTGAAAACATATAGTATATCTTTTATCCTTTGAACATATCAGCTGTGTTCTTTTGTGTCCGCAGAACAGAACAGAACAAAAGATACAGTAAAAATGCCTCAAACATTTTCATAGACGATTTAAATGAAGCGAACAATATGTACAAATAGTTCACTTCAATCGACAGAACAATTTGTTCTCCCCAATATATGGGAGATGTAGAACAAAGTACATAAATGAACACAGCTATTATATGTACCCACCAGTCTGATAAAACAAAAAATATGGCCTGAAGATTGCTTCGAATATTTCAAAACTTACTGCTGAAAGCATCAATTTGCTCTGCCCGCCAATCGAATATATGGAGTGAACTAAGCATTGAACAATGACTCTTGTCTACAGCATTCTCATGGGAATCCATTATGGATTCAAATGAATACCAAAAATTATAGATGCTTTCGTATAAATGTTAAAGAGAACTGAATCTTGCGGTACACCAAAGTTAATTACACAGGGATGAAATTTAACTTGAATTTATTCAGCAAAAAGAAAATTTCCTGTCTTTTTAATGGGGTTCAGACTTTATAATGGTTAAAGAGAAAATGAAAACTAAAATCCACCTCAATAAAAACGATAGGTCTACTCTTATAAACTGCGTACAAGCTTCGAAAAGGTTTAGTAAAGCATACCTAATAGCTTGACAAAATTGATACCTAAAGCGCAATGCCAGGAGGAGGAAAACAAGGTCAGACATGCAATTTTTCTAAACAAAAGATTCAGGATTGTGCTTATTGAATTTATTGGTTTCGTAAGGTAGAGCAATGGTAACCAATATCCTTCACTTATATGATATTGTAAGCAAAGTCAGAAATAACTTCAGGAATAAATTTAAAAAGATATTAACTTACACCCGATAGAGGCCACTACTCTTAGCGATCTTGAAGATCCACCTTATGTTTCATACAGAAAAATCAAGAAGACTTTTCATAGACAAATGCTATCAATTTAAAAAATTGATAACAAGAAAATGGTTATTTTAGTATTGTTATCAATTTTTTAAATTGATAACATTTTTCTACGAAACGTCTTTTTAATTTTTCTGTATGAATTTGGCTAGTTTTGCTTAGAGCTAAACTGCTGAGTACCAAGTAAATACTTAGTATTTTGCCTCATATAATTCACATTCAGAATTTTAACTCAGCTTTCTTCCAGGCATACATATATGGCAAGCAAGAACGAGCCGTTCTGAAGGGTATTAAGTTCTTGCTTCACCTTATGGTTATCCAAAAACATTAGCAATATGCTAATTTTATGTCAAATAGTGAGATAGATCAATAACCTCGATTGGAGTGATACAACACCAAGAAGGATTTCCCAAGACTACATAATTTCCGATTTGATGTGACTGTGCAGCTAATTAATTTTACCTTACTAGACCTCATCTGAACCTATTTGTGAGTAATATTTCTTGCTCTAATAATTTGAGTGCACCGATTCCGGAAAATACAGTGTCTTCCAATATCTTTGTCTCCATGATTTCTACTCCGTAAATATCTTTCATTAGATTACATAAAACTTGTGTAATTTCAAAGTTGATTTTGCTTCATTTACCATTATACTTCCTCATTCTGTTTTTGTTTGGTTTATGTTATTATACATGCAAAAATCGTTTTAGAAGTAGATAATTTTCTTCAATTTCAGATTTTCGCTTACTTTGTTTTTCATTAAGTTTTGTAAAAAAGATATTGCTGCTGTTTGTAGTGTGCTGCAAGCAATTAAGTGTACTAACCAAAACATTTTGTAAGCCCTATAGATATTACAATTCAGAGAAAAAGGCATGTAAAAAAAAAAATGAATGTACAAGGACTGAGGAGGAGATATAAATGTCTGGAATTTCTAAGCAAATAAGAAAGAAAATAAAATCGGGCAAGATGATATCGCATTAGCTCAACTTAGCATAAAAACATTTATAAGATGTCCCATTTCTATAATAACTAATAAAAAAGAAAAAAAATATAAAAACTAATGGAAGGAAAATATAAAAGTCAAACTTTTCACGAAATTTAACTTGTTTTTTCAGTAGAGCAACTTAATTTTCATTGATAAAAGTATAACTAACATAACAAGGGCATCATCTCATGATGATGTTAAAGATTCCATAAACCAAGAAGGGTAGAAAAGTTTCTAAAGTCAAGGGGTATACGGAAGAAAGGAAGTTAAAAAAAAATCAATAAATAATTCATTGTTAAAAAACTTCTGTTCCAGGCATACTGAAATATTGTAACATTGAACATTTTTTAGCTTTTGCTATATACCGGAGAATCTCAAAAAATTCTTTCTTGAACAAAATTAAGTTAACCCGGTAAAAAGTCCAAACGTAATCTTTTTATTTATTATATGTAGTGTACTCTTTCGGTTTAAGCACCAAACCCTATTGAGGCAGAACTGTAAACAACAAATAAATAAGTGGGTTCGTCGAAATATATACTTTTAAATTAATTATTTGGGTTAGTTAGTGATAAAAAGTGTTTTACCAAAGATACTCATAGATACTCAACCGAAATTCGAAAGGTTTTATTAAAATCACTTTTCAACTTCCCGCCAATGGTTTCTTTAATGTTGCACCGACGTACGAGCTGTTTTTGATACAAAAAATTGTACCCGCATGAAATAGCATATCGAGCAGACCATATTTATGACATTGTGTAATACAGAGAAAAGTTTGGTTTGAATGACTCATGCAGTTTACACCTTAAACTGGTATTTTATAAAAAAAAATGACTTTTTGTAAAAAAGTATACTAGATAATGACATATTATCCACACAGCTTAATACGGAAACCTTCCTGCGGTGGCCAAAGTGGCCAAACTAAGCGAACTACGGCGCTGTTTTTTTGCTCTATTTAATTTATAGCTACACTCCCTCCAACCTAATGTGTGTGCTAGATCCGCGCTGATTTTACCTGTATTAAACTGTGTAGTTTCCTACGTAACTGTTCTACATAACGGTCCAATATTGGTCGTTAAATAGAGGAGGTGGAGAGTATACTCCGATTATAATGAGTAGGAGACAGAACCGTTTAATTAGTTAATGTGGAATGTATAACATTTATAAAACAAATCGGGGAAAATAGTTAACCAATAATTTCAATACTTTCTTTGTTAAATTATGTATTTTTTTCTTTTTACACACGAAATTTGTTTTTATCTGCATTTTACCAATCTGGTTCTTCTTTATTACATCGTGCATAAACTTCTTCTTTTTCCGCATTTTAATTTCACCTTTGTTTCTCTTACTTGGAGCTCTTGTTGTGACCCAGGTGCCTATGACCCGAATCACAACCATAAGTTTAAACACATCGATATATCGCCCTATGCAATATATCGATGTAATACAAATTTGACCCTGAAAGGTAAGATTTATTTTATTAAAAAAAAAAAAAAAATAAACTGTACTTTAAATGCATTTAAAAATGCATTTATGTACTGCGACAAAACGCAATTTAGCATAAATTGCATTTTGTTATCCGCTCACACGGCATGTATACTTACATACATGCAGTATTATGTACATACCTACATACAGCTTGTCTTCAAAATTATCTGCATGTACTATACATACATACAGTTTCTTTTTCCTAAATTCATAAAACTTACACATAATTATTCTTAAAACCTAAAAATATTACTTTTTCAAGACACAAGTGAATATCAGATTTCATGCATATCCACTGTGTCTAAACTTTTTGTACATTCCCACGTGCGACTTTTCACGTCGTGGGAAAGTAATAAAAAGAAAAAAGAAGCAGTCATGGGCACCTGGGGGCAGCTAGCCCGAACCTCGAGCAGTTTGTTTCAAATTCGCCGCGCAACAAGTTCGGGAGTTCTTTTTCCTTAAAATTCAGGCCTATCTATCTAGCTGGTTATTAAGCGATAAGTTGTAATAAATTTTTGTATAAAGTTTTTCTTTAAGCCTAGTACTAAGGTCGCCGCTAAACTAAATTTTAGCGGGTCTCCAAAATCGGGCCGTTCTTTAGCAGCTAAATTATGACAGCGGAGACTCACAGAAAAGATATATTAAAAACAAGAAGAAGAAGAATTTTGCAATTTGTTTACGGAAATACAACGCGCGGTGATAATATTTCTAAAAACAGGTAGGTAAAATTATTTGGAAATACCTATTAAAAATATAAACATAATATGCATTATGTATACAATAAAAAGAAATTAACAATTGATATTGAAAATACGGCCACCAAAAGAAATCTAATTCATCTGTACTTACAGCAAAGATGTACAAAACTACGTTAACTACAAAAATCCGGTCAATAAATTTATTAAATATCAGAACTCTGAAAATAAATATTTTTAGCGTGCTAAAGAACGGCCCGGGCGGATAAATTCAAGCTAAATTTTTTGGAGACCTACCGGTGGTGCCATCTATAATCAAAACCCAAAAGCAAATTTAGCGCGTTGACCTTAGTACCGCTTTCGCTAAAATTCAAGATAAATTTTCGCCAATATCTTTTAGCTTGCTAAATTTTCATACAAAATTTAGCTTAGCGCGGACCTTAGTACTAGGCTTTAGTGCCAAAAAAATAGTGAAGAAAAAAAGTCTGTGAAGAAGCATTAGTGAAAGATAATGGAAATCAATTTGAACGTTTGGTCTTATTTTTATTTGATATTAAACATCAATTCGAAACGTTAGGTCCTCTCGTCTTAGAGCACGGCACCCAACGGATAACAGCGTTATGTGATCTTTTAATGAATGTGCCTTATCTAATTTTGGTTGGTCTGTATGTCGGTTTTTGTTTGAATTTGCGAGGGGCTGTCGACTAATTCCTCTCGCCTTGATTTGTTTTCCGAGTATGTTAAGAATATTCCCGGATTTTGTATGTATGGTTTATTTGTCCTTGCTTCATTTTGGAGTTGTATTGTTGAAGAAGGGGTGTTTTTTATATAATTAAAACTCGGGACCTGGGTGAAGTTGATCTCTTTTTGGGGTATTGTAATTTTATTTGGAATTTCTGTTCGCTTTCTGAAATTTGAATCAACCGGATTTGTATTTTCTCTGTAGAAATTCCCATGGTTTGCTATCCTTGCTCTGCATACTTCTATGGTATGTCCTAATTTGTGACAATACCTGCGTGTAGGAATAGTGCTGTTGAAGGTGCTAGCCTGCTTAGGAGGATTGCATTTGTTTAGGGAATTCGAAAAATTGTTATTTGGGTTTGGGTTTGTACGAATGTTTTGTGGACAATTTAGGGCTAAATGACCCTGTGCTCTGCTTTTATAGCAAAAGGAGTTTTGTATTTGTACCAATTGAGCTGCGCGGAAAGAGTTTGTTGCGATTTTTGTTGTCTTTGATCCCAGGCGTAATGCTTGCTCACCAATAAATGACGTAATGGGCTTTAATGCTCTATTTTCGTGGAGCTTGGCTAGAGTTTGCAGTTGCTCGCTTATTAATCCGTCTTCAATTGCTCTAATAGCTTGTTTTTCGTTATCCTTTATTAGAGAATTTATTATTATTTTATCCGTTGTATATGAATGGGTGGCTTCATTTAATTGAGCGTCTGTTATATTTATTCGTTTTAGGAATTCCTTGACAGGCTCTCCTGTTCTTTGTCTTGTGTTTTGGAGTTTTGATTGGAGTCCTGATTTTTCTAATTTCTCTTCGAATGTTTGGAGTAATATTTTCTTCAATGACCACCTGCTTGTATCATTGTACTTAAGTACATTGTAGGCATCTCCAAATAGCTTATTTTTAATTATTGAAAACAGGGTTGTTGGGTCAGTATTGGGATAAAGCCGATCGATGTCACTGCAACATGAGACGAATTTATGGAGGTCTTTGGGATCGTCGTTAAAATTTGATATTAATGATTTAATTTGTCATAGGGAAATATGTGAACTCTTAATTTCTGTGCTTTCATTGTGGAAATATGATAAGTTATTTCGGGTGTCATGTTGGAATTTAAGGAAGCGGGTATCTAGCTATTCTTCGATTGCAATTACAGCTTCTTCATATTCTGCTTCTGTTTTACAGAAGACATCTTCGGAGAAATATTTGTTTTCTAAATCTTGTGACGTAGATTGCATTTGGAATGTGTTACTCAGTTCCTCGAATTCTACCCAATGTTTAATCAGAATATTTAGTTTTTGTTCTAAATATGTTCTGCTAGCCGTAGGTAAGATATCTGTGGTCATGTAATTGAGTTAATTTTTGTATTTATTATTCGGTATATATTTTCGTTTTTTGTCTCGTCCTTTGCTTTATTGGTTTCTGTGTCTTGTGATTTGGTTGGAATTCTCCACGGAGCTCTGGGTGATGGGATATGAAAAGGGGTTTGCTGGTTCATAGAACTTTCTGAGATTGAATTCAATCTTTCGGAAAGTGTTGCTTTCGTGAACCTGTATCAGTCCTCTGTTTTGTCTGGACACGATTCTTTGAAATAATCGTGATCGGTCGTGAAGTCTTTATGCTGAGTTATTTGTTCTTCTGTTTTCTCGAGGGCGCTCCATATTTCTTCGAGTTGTTGTAATTTACCGTTCGCAAAGGTATTGGTACGCTTCACTTTACCGGCCCATAGTATTGCCTAATTGCACTGTTTTTTCGAGCTCATCGAAAGAAACGATTTTTTCAGTCAATGTAGTTTTTTGAAGTAACAGACGGAAAATTCGGTGGAGATGTGGTATGACATTTAATAATATTAAGGGTGTCTGTTTCGAGCTTCGAATTGGTTGATTTGTGTGGGAATATAGAAGATGTGAGAAAATTGTACGTAAAAAAAAAAAACAGCTAGTTAGGAAACAAGTTGATAATTTTCCAAATTATAATAAGTGGCGAATAAGTTTGTAATGTGTAATTAGTTTTGTTTTTGAGGAAAATGTTTGTAAATTGTAGGAAGTGAGTAAAGTACAGTAACGATTGGATGTGTTGGTATTACGAAATTCTCGATTTCTAATAAAAGGGATGCTAAGAATTTATATTTTTATAATAAAAAAAACTGATTTTTATTTATTTATTTTAAATGTCTCTGTTAATTTTTTCCTGGAGAACTGGACTTGTCGGAAAAAAAATATTTTATCACAACCCGAAAATGGAAATTATTATTACATAATGACATCAAAAATCTTTTAACTCAAGTGTGTATTTCCAAAAAAAAAAAAAAAAAAAAATTTAGATATTATACACATATGTAGGTATGTATGTAATAAAAAGGAAAAGTGCTTCGTTATCTGGTTTGGAAATATTTTTTGATTTGTTAATAGATGGCCCTTCCAATCAATATATTTCTCCTGACCGATAGGCCCTCGAAGTCGTACCGCGGGGGATTGATATTGATTTTTGTCGAAGTCCTCTGACCAGCAAGCTTACGAAGTCTTGCCGCAGAGGTCGCTTCTAGGAAGAGCGGATTTCAATTTTTCTGTGCTGAATTGAACGTTTCCTTAAATTAAATCCGAAATTTTCATGAAATATGTAAATGCATTTGTTAAGCAAGTTGTCTATATACGTACATTAGAAGAGACAAAAAAATTTGGCAATAGGATAGGGAATTATTGGTATCGATTCTTTTAACTAAAAATCTCTCACTTCTATATTCACTTGCAAAGTGAAAAAATTGTATATGTATATATATATTAATTTGTATAGTTAAAAAAAAAAGGTGATATATACGTGTTTAGATATATTAATTGCAAAAGTATAATCGAAATATTAGGAAAAGGAAAAAAATTTTCACGCTACCTTTAGTTATAGTCAGAGTTACTGGTATATTCCTTTTTTTTGCTATGATGATGCTATGTATAGTTGATGTATGTTCGATTTTCCACTTCTTTTGTTTCTTTTTATGCTTTTTATGGTTCAAAACTTATACTCATTTATTCTCACGAATATTGGCAAAATCTTCAACTGGCCACAACTCCTAAAGGAAGGTTTCTAGGGGGGGGGGGGGGGGGTATGCGGAACAATTTTTTGATCATCTTACCTCAAGGAATCACGTGGTATACTGGAATGTATCTTGATCTGAATCACCCATATTTTATACTTATGTTTTATTTATATATATCTTTGTCACTTGTTATTGTCGTTGATTTATTTATTAATTCAATAGACTTTCGTTTTTATAAATTAAATTTTGTTTATCTATTGTTGTTAATTTGATTTTTGTTTGTTTTTATTTTCACTTGCACTGATATGGGGTACCGCTGCTACCAGTTGTTATAAGGTTAAGTTAAAAAAAAATCAATAAATAATTCATTGTTAAAAAACTTCTGTTCCAGGCATACTGAAATATTGTAACATTGAACATTTTTTAGCTTTTGCTATATACCGGAGAATCTCAAAAAATTCTTTCTTGAACAAAATTAAGTTTACCCGGTAAAAAGTCCAAACGTAATCTTTTTATTTATTATATGTAGTGTACTCTTTCGGTTTAAGCACCAAACCCTATTGAGGCAGAACTGTAAACAACAAATAAATAAGTGGGTTCGTCGAAATATATACTTTTAAATTAATTATTTGGGTTAGTTAGTGATAAAAAGTGTTTTACCAAAGATACTCATAGATACTCAACCGAAATTCGAAAGGTTTTATTAAAATCACTTTTCAACTTCCCGCCAATGGTTTCTTTAATGTTGCACCGACGTACGAGCTGTTTTTGATACAAAAAATTGTACCCGCATGAAATAGCATATCGAGCAGACCATATTTATGACATTGTGTAATACAGAGAAAAGTTTGGTTTGAATGACTCATGCAGTTTACACCTTAAACTGGTATTTTATAAAAAAAAATGACTTTTTGTAAAAAAGTATACTAGATAATGACATATTATCCACACAGCTTAATACGGAAACCTTCCTGCGGTGGCCAAAGTGGCCAAACTAAGCGAACTACGGCGCTGTTTTTTTGCTCTATTTAATTTATAGCATCACTCCCTCCAACCTAATGTGTGTGCTAGATCCGCGCTGATTTTACCTGTATTAAACTGTGTAGTTTCCTACGTAACTGTTCTACATAACGGTCCAATATTGGTCGTTAAATAGAGGAGGTGGAGAGTATACTCCGATTATAATGAGTAGGAGACAGAACCGTTTAATTAGTTAATGTGGAATGTATAACATTTATAAAACAAATCGGGGAAAATAGTTAACCAATAATTTCAATACTTTCTTTGTTAAATTATGTATTTTTTTCTTTTTACACACGAAATTTGTTTTTATCTGCATTTTACCAATCTGGTTCTTCTTTATTACATCGTGCATAAACTTCTTCTTTTTCCGCATTTTAATTTCACCTTTGTTTCTCTTACTTGGAGCTCTTGTTGTGACCCAGGTGCCTATGACCCGAATCACAACCATAAGTTTAAACACATCGATATATCGCCCTATGCAATATATCGATGTAATACAAATTTGACCCTGAAAGGTAAGATTTATTTTATTAAAAAAAAAAATAATAATAAACTGTACTTTAAATGCATTTAAAAATGCATTTATGTACTGCGACAAAACGCAATTTAGCATAAATTGCATTTTGTTATCCGCTCACACGGCATGTATACTTACATACATGCAGTATTATGTACATACCTACATACAGCTTGTCTTCAAAATTATCTGCATGTACTATACATACATACAGTTTCTTTTTCCTAAATTCATAAAACTTACACATAATTATTCTTAAAACCTAAAAATATTACTTTTTCAAGACACAAGTGAATATCAGATTTCATGCATATCCACTGTGTCTAAACTTTTTGTACATTCCCACGTGTGACTTTTCACGTCGTGGGAAAGTAATAAAAAGAAAAAAGAAGCAGTCATGGGCACCTGGGGGCAGCTAGCCCGAACCTCGAGCAGTTTGTTTCAAATTCGCCGCGCAACAAGTTCGGGAGTTCTTTTTCCTTAAAATTCAGGCCTATCTATCTAGCTGGTTATTAAGCGATAAGTTGTAATAAATTTTTGTATAAAGTTTTTCTTTAAGCCTAGTACTAAGGTCGCCGCTAAACTAAATTTTAGCGGGTCTCCAAAATCGGGCCGTTCTTTAGCAGCTAAATTATGACAGCGGAGACTCACAGAAAAGATATATTAAAAACAAGAAGAAGAAGAATTTTGCAATTTGTTTACGGAAATACAACGCGCGGTGATAATATTTCTAAAAACAGGTAGGTAAAATTATTTGGAAATACCTATTAAAAATATAAACATAATATGCATTATGTATACAATAAAAAGAAATTAACAATTGATATTGAAAATACGGCCACCAAAAGAAATCTAATTCATCTGTACTTACAGCAAAGATGTACAAAACTACGTTAACTACAAAAATCCGGTCAATAAATTTATTAAATATCAGAACTCTGAAAATAAATATTTTTAGCGTGCTAAAGAACGGCCCGGGCGGATAAATTCAAGCTAAATTTTTTGGAGACCTACCGGTGGTGCCATCTATAATCAAAACCCAAAAGCAAATTTAGCGCGTTGACCTTAGTACCGCTTTCGCTAAAATTCAAGATAAATTTTCGCCAATATCTTTTAGCTTGCTAAATTTTCATACAAAATTTAGCTTAGCGCGGACCTTAGTACTAGGCTTTAGTGCCAAAAAAATAGTGAAGAAAAAAAGTCTGTGAAGAAGCATTAGTGAAAGATAATGGAAATCAATTTGAACGTTTGGTCTTATTTTTATTTGATATTAAACATCAATTCGAAACGTTAGGTCCTCTCGTCTTAGAGCACGGCACCCAACGGATAACAGCGTTATGTGATCTTTTAATGAATGTGCCTTATCTAATTTTGGTTGGTCTGTATGTCGGTTTTTGTTTGAATTTGCGAGGGGCTGTCGACTAATTCCTCTCGCCTTGATTTGTTTTCCGAGTATGTTAAGAATATTCCCGGATTTTGTATGTATGGTTTATTTGTCCTTGCTTCATTTTGGAGTTGTATTGTTGAAGAAGGGGTGTTTTTTATATAATTAAAACTCGGGACCTGGGTGAAGTTGATCTCTTTTTGGGGTATTGTAATTTTATTTGGAATTTCTGTTCGCTTTCTGAAATTTGAATCAACCGGATTTGTATTTTCTCTGTAGAAATTCCCATGGTTTGCTATCCTTGCTCTGCATACTTCTATGGTATGTCCTAATTTGTGACAATACCTGCGTGTAGGAATAGTGCTGTTGAAGGTGCTAGCCTGCTTAGGAGGATTGCATTTGTTTAGGGAATTCGAAAAATTGTTATTTGGGTTTGGGTTTGTACGAATGTTTTGTGGACAATTTAGGGCTAAATGACCCTGTGCTCTGCTTTTATAGCAAAAGGAGTTTTGTATTTGTACCAATTGAGCTGCGCGGAAAGAGTTTGTTGCGATTTTTGTTGTCTTTGATCCCAGGCGTAATGCTTGCTCACCAATAAATGACGTAATGGGCTTTAATGCTCTATTTTCGTGGAGCTTGGCTAGAGTTTGCAGTTGCTCGCTTATTAATCCGTCTTCAATTGCTCTAATAGCTTGTTTTTCGTTATCCTTTATTAGAGAATTTATTATTATTTTATCCGTTGTATATGAATGGGTGGCTTCATTTAATTGAGCGTCTGTTATATTTATTCGTTTTAGGAATTCCTTGACAGGCTCTCCTGTTCTTTGTCTTGTGTTTTGGAGTTTTGATTGGAGTCCTGATTTTTCTAATTTCTCTTCGAATGTTTGGAGTAATATTTTCTTCAATGACCACCTGCTTGTATCATTGTACTTAAGTACATTGTAGGCATCTCCAAATAGCTTATTTTTAATTATTGAAAACAGGGTTGTTGGGTCAGTATTGGGATAAAGCCGATCGATGTCACTGCAACATGAGACGAATTTATGGAGGTCTTTGGGATCGTCGTTAAAATTTGATATTAATGATTTAATTTGTCATAGGGAAATATGTGAACTCTTAATTTCTGTGCTTTCATTGTGGAAATATGATAAGTTATTTCGGGTGTCATGTTGGAATTTAAGGAAGCGGGTATCTAGCTATTCTTCGATTGCAATTACAGCTTCTTCATATTCTGCTTCTGTTTTACAGAAGACATCTTCGGAGAAATATTTGTTTTCTAAATCTTGTGACGTAGATTGCATTTGGAATGTGTTACTCAGTTCCTCGAATTCTACCCAATGTTTAATCAGAATATTTAGTTTTTGTTCTAAATATGTTCTGCTAGCCGTAGGTAAGATATCTGTGGTCATGTAATTGAGTTAATTTTTGTATTTATTATTCGGTATATATTTTCGTTTTTTGTCTCGTCCTTTGCTTTATTGGTTTCTGTGTCTTGTGATTTGGTTGGAATTCTCCACGGAGCTCTGGGTGATGGGATATGAAAAGGGGTTTGCTGGTTCATAGAACTTTCTGAGATTGAATTCAATCTTTCGGAAAGTGTTGCTTTCGTGAACCTGTATCAGTCCTCTGTTTTGTCTGGACACGATTCTTTGAAATAATCGTGATCGGTCGTGAAGTCTTTATGCTGAGTTATTTGTTCTTCTGTTTTCTCGAGGGCGCTCCATATTTCTTCGAGTTGTTGTAATTTACCGTTCGCAAAGGTATTGGTACGCTTCACTTTACCGGCCCATAGTATTGCCTAATTGCACTGTTTTTTCGAGCTCATCGAAAGAAACGATTTTTTCAGTCAATGTAGTTTTTTGAAGTAACAGACGGAAAATTCGGTGGAGATGTGGTATGACATTTAATAATATTAAGGGTGTCTGTTTCGAGCTTCGAATTGGTTGATTTGTGTGGGAATATAGAAGATGTGAGAAAATTGTACGTAAAAAAAAAAAACAGCTAGTTAGGAAACAAGTTGATAATTTTCCAAATTATAATAAGTGGCGAATAAGTTTGTAATGTGTAATTAGTTTTGTTTTTGAGGAAAATGTTTGTAAATTGTAGGAAGTGAGTAAAGTACAGTAACGATTGGATGTGTTGGTATTACGAAATTCTCGATTTCTAATAAAAGGGATGCTAAGAATTTATATTTTTATAATAAAACAAAACTGATTTTTATTTATTTATTTTAAATGTCTCTGTTAATTTTTTCCTGGAGAACTGGACTTGTCGGAAAAAAAATATTTTATCACAACCCGAAAATGGAAATTATTATTACATAATGACATCAAAAATCTTTTAACTCAAGTGTGTATTTCCAAAAAAAAAAAAAAAAAAAATTTAGATATTATACACATATGTAGGTATGTATGTAATAAAAAGGAAAAGTGCTTCGTTATCTGGTTTGGAAATATTTTTTGATTTGTTAATAGATGGCCCTTCCAATCAATATATTTCTCCTGACCGATAGGCCCTCGAAGTCGTACCGCGGGGGATTGATATTGATTTTTGTCGAAGTCCTCTGACCAGCAAGCTTACGAAGTCTTGCCGCAGAGGTCGCTTCTAGGAAGAGCGG
Organism: Dioctria rufipes; assembly: GCA_963924295.1. Taxonomy (NCBI): domain Eukaryota; kingdom Metazoa; phylum Arthropoda; class Insecta; order Diptera; family Asilidae; genus Dioctria; species Dioctria rufipes. Next base: position 84,440,491 of record OZ002744.1, read on the forward strand.
ATTTCAATTTTTCTGTGCTGAATTGAACGTTTCCTTAAATTAAATCGGAAATTTTCATGAAATATGTAAATGCATTTGTTAAGCAAGTTGTCTATATACGTACATTAGAAGAGACAAAAAAATTTGGCAATAGGATAGGGAATTATTGGTATCGATTCTTTTAACTAAAAATCTCTCACTTCTATATTCACTTGCAAAGTGAAAAAATTGTATATGTATATATATATTAATTTGTATAGTTAAAAAAAAAAGGTGATATATACGTGTTTAGATATATTAATTGCAAAAGTATAATCGAAATATTAGGAAAAGGAAAAAAATTTTCACGCTACCTTTAGTTATAGTCAGAGTTACTGGTATATTCCTTTTTTTTGCTATGATGATGCTATGTATAGTTGATGTATGTTCGATTTTCCACTTCTTTTGTTTCTTTTTATGCTTTTTATGGTTCAAAACTTATACTCATTTATTCTCACGAATATTGGCAAAATCTTCAACTGGCCACAACTCCTAAAGGAAGGTTTCTAGGGGGGGGGGGGGGGGGGTATGCGGAACAATTTTTTGATCATCTTACGTCAAGGAATCACGTGGTATACTGGAATGTATCTTGATCTGAATCACCCATATTTTATACTTATGTTTTATTTATAGATATCTTTGTCACTTGTTATTGTCGTTGATTTATTTATTAATTCAATAGACTTTCGTTTTTATAAATTAAATTTTGTTTATCTATTGTTGTTAATTTGATTTTTGTTTGTTTTTATTTTCACTTGCACTGATATGGGGTACCGCTGCTACCAGTTGTTATAAGGTGTTGCCGCAGGGTTTTTATTATTTTCAAGAAAAAAGGCTTTACTGCGGAAACTATAGATATTCCACTATTTTGTTTTTCCTATGTAAAAATATACATAACGACTACCATACATAAAAATATACTTAACACTGGAGATAAATAAAGAACTATTAATTAACTACAACTTTGAAAGTTACAACATTACATTTATAATGTTACTTAACTAGAGTTAATATAGAGTAATTAGTAGCAACATTTATTTTATTTACGATTTTTTTTCTCTCTCCTCTACTTCGTCTCTTACCACACAACATCATTGCTCCCTTATCCAACAGCATCATTACAATAAAGCTCATAAAGATATAACACTTGGGTGAAATTCTTCAGAACAAGCACACCAATTTAAAAATTCAAAATTTTAAGAATAATGAATTAAAAATTGAATAATAAAATTTTTTTGTTAGAAGAAAGAAAAAATTATTCCAGAAATCTTAAACTCCGAACAATCAATGGTCAGTGTCCCAGTCCTCCTCGCCTGACACCAGGTATTCATAAATAGATCCCCACGGATGGACAGGAATGGTGGGAAAGGATTCCACGATGAGCACGGCGTACCCACCTATGGAAAAATAGAAAAGAAAACAATCAATAACAACAACAATAAAGTAAAACAATCCCAAAAAGCGACCACTTACCGAGGAAGACAGGAGACAGCATGAAATCCTGCTGGTGGTACATGTCAGGGACCGGTGGGCCACCCCAAAGGGGCAAGCTTTGTCGCCCACCCGCATGCCAGACCACCCCTAATGGCACCATCCATCCGGGGAAAGCATGTAAAATATTAATGCCGGTAACTCGAATTAAAAAATAATTAGGAGCACGGTACACGCCTCGGCCAACTTCCTGGACGAAAATAATTTTTGAAGTGAGGCCCACAAAAGTCAAGAAGACCTCGACATCCAAAAACAACCAAATAAAAATAATCCCACAATCATCATCGCAATCCACGAAACCGCTTACGCTAAATAGCAAAAACAAAAAAAAAACACGCACCTATCCCAAGACATACCGGACCATGCCAACATTAAAATAACGCCACGACGACATCCATATAAAGGGCAAATCATAAAAACAAAAAAGTAAAAGAGCTAAGGCAAACCTCATGCAAATGCTTATCAGCTAGCTGTTTAGTAATGACGCTATCAACACAACTTTAAAATTGCACGACTACCTCTTCCGTTTCCTTCTCTTCCATTCACCTTTTTTTTTTACTATGAATTGAGTATGAAGATGTATATAAAATAAGTAGATAGGTACAACAAATACCAATAGGCAAATATGCATCAAAGATATATATAAAAATAAAAGGAAAATCGCAAATTACTTAAAATAAAATAATTAAACATATCTTAAATAAAAAAAAAAGACTATGCAAGCAAAATAAGAAAGTTAAAAAAAAAAATATCTAATAATTACATATAAACAGTGATGTAAACACCTTTAATCTATATTTTAATTAATTTTTAATATATTGTAGATCCATAATTTTGTAATTATTTACAGATAGCTACATACTATTGTAGTTTAATATAAGAATAGTATATTTGTTTCTTCAGAAAGAAAGTTTTCCTCCTAAGAAAAATAAAACTTTCTTTTCCCCAGGGGGAGGGATGTTGTGACCCAGGTGCCTATGACCCGAATCCATAAGTTTAAACACATCGATATATCGCCCTACGCAATATATCGATGTAATACTAATTTGACCCTGAAAGGTAAGATTTATTTTATTTAAAAAAGAAAACTAAACTGTACTTCAAATGCATTTAAAAATGTATAAATTGCACGGCATGTATACTTACATACATGCAGTACTATGTATATACCTACATACAGCTTTTCTGCTAAATTATCTGCATGTTCTATACATACATACAGTTTCTTTTTCCTAAATTCATAAAACTTACACATAATTATTCTTAAAACCTAAAAATATTACTTTTTCAAGACACAAGTGCATATCAGATTTCATGCATATGCACTGTGTCTAAACTTTTCGTACATTCCCACGTACGACTTTTCGCGTCGTGGAAAAGTAATAAAAGGAAAAAGAAGCTTTCATGGGCACCTGGGGGCAGCTGGCCCGAACCTCGGAGAGTTCGCTTTTTAAGTCTGTCGAGTGTAAAACATCTCAAGAGATCCGTACTAAAAATTGTTAATGATAGTGTTATAGAAATAAATAATAAAATTTTTGTATTATGTGTTAAAGAAAATAAGTTAAATTTTTGGTAACGGAAATATGAATTGAAAAAAATAAATGTATAAAGAAAAGAATAAAAAAAACAAACGTAACAAATAAAAAATTAAAATTATAAGTGGTTGTTTTAAATTTTTTTTTCCTTTTCTCAATATCGGCGACTGCTCTCTCCTTCGGAGCACGGAGTAGAATTGGACATAACACTCTTTCAATGCGAAATTATTTTCAATGTAAAATTTTAAATTTTAAGTAGGTGTTAAGATTCACGCATTCGATTAACTTCCATAAAATAAAAATATAATATTCAAATTTAACTTCCCACAAAAAAGTTCATTTTCTGTAATTCTCATGCAAGTTTTCCACACAATAAGCAAATTAGTCATAAAATAGTAGACGCAAGTTGACACCGCACCTGTTATGTGCATACATACATACTGCAATGCTACTGCGTGCGTAAGCTTTCGTCAGAACCATACTTGTTTACGTTTTCCTTCAGTAGTGATAAGTTCCATTTAAACCGATTACCTTATTTAATTTTGTTTTATTTTATATTCTGAGGCTCCCTGAAGACGGCTTCATCATTCAAAACCATTCATCTCCACGAGATTTGTATGAATGGCAGTATCAGGGACTCGTGTTCATAAGTACACTTGGTCAGCTTTAACAGGTTTATTTCAGGTAAGTTGACTTATTTACACATGGGCTTCACTTGTTTTTAACTTATTTTTTAGGTACTAATGCTAAATGCTTCAGGTGAGGAATGATGATTAACGCGTGGCTAAGACATTTACTCTGGCAAACGAAAAACTTATAAAAGGAAATTAAAACGATCGTAAATTAAAATTTAATGGATTCATGTGAATGTATGTAGATCTTAAATACAAGTAACAAAGTGCATTAAATCAACTACTATAATTTCTTATGATAATATGTTAATGAACCGCGTACATCCCATGGAACAGTAAACAAGAATGCCGACGATAACAAAAATTTTGCAGAGAGAACTACATATATTCTTCCATTTCTCTTAATGATGGCTGGGGGGGTAAGGCTCTACCTTTTTGACAGTTGTTAAATTGTTTTATCAAGAATACCAATCAGTAAAGAACCGCAACAACGAGTAGACACTAGTTTTGGGACACTAATTGCTCAAAGTCCGTTATCTGCTGAAGTTGGAATATCGATCTTTTATTGTGGGGCATCTTCACTGATTTATATTCTTCAGTTTTACAAATAGAAATAACATAAAAATAAAATAAATTCGTTCTTAGGCCTGCCATTTTACTAATATATATACACAGTACCTAAGCACTTTAATTTGTTAAACACACAACCTTAAACAATTGATGGCTAAACTTCCGAAACGGAGTCTCGCCCAATTAAATAACCACTATTATAGGATGATACCCTAAGTAATTCCACAACATAAAAAATGACCATTTCTCCCAAAAAAAAAAAAAAAAATAGGAAAATTGTCAAAAAACCGTTATATCTCGAAAAGTACTACTTAAATTGGAATGTATTATAGCTCTTTTAAAAGGTAATAACATTACCTTTAAAATAATACCCATCTTGTTGGGATATGTCGTATAATTCTTGATATATTGCAAAGGGATTTTCAAACTTTTTAGGTCCTTTTCGTCCTTAAATAGCATTTCCGCATATAATGACCTATATAGTATGTTGTGGAATCACTTAGGGTATCATCCTATAATAGTGGTTATTTAATTGGGCGAGACCCCGTTTCGGAAGTTTCTCCCAATTGATTTTGGCTTTTAGTATGGAAGAGACACACATAGATTCCGCCTCACATAAGTATAGATATTGCGACCTCTAACATATTTGTTGACATTACTCCTTAGTGCCAGAGGCCGCCATTGGAACTTGATGACTTTTACAAAATTTGTAACTTTTTTGTAACATCCTCTGGCTATGATAATACCTACTAGGAAACTTCTCTTAAATTTCATAATTTTCTAACTAAATTTATATATTGTAACTAGCCTTGATTTGAAAGTATCTAAAAATCTAAAATCGTACATTTTTTGCCTAATTGCCAACATTCCCTTTGCTCTTGCTTATATGTACATATTTAAAAGGTAATTAGTCATTGTTATCAAATCGAAGATAACAGAAATTCTTCAGTGATCATTTACAGTTATCCTTATCATCGGCACAACTAGAAACTAGAATTTTGTCTACTTTATTCGTCGCCTTACAATAAGATCGATCATTATTAGTCAGCTTCATTCGAGTAGCTCACACAATAATTTGTGTTATCGCGGTTCAATGAAGTTGTTAATTTTAAGTGAGTGTTTTATCCTTTTAAATATGGCTGAGCCCAAAAACACTTGGGCATAAAGGAACAATGTCTCTTCTGGAGGTTTTAGAATTATGTAGACAAAATATTCCGAGTTTCAGAAGACGTTTTATAATCTTGCTCACATCTTCTTGAGATAATATCTGAGTGGACAATGCCCAGTAAGTAGGTTCGCATCCTTGCAGCTGGCTTCAAAGGCTACCTCAGTGGATTGAAAATAAAATTACATCACCCCCGTATCGATGGTGTCATTGTCGTTTTTACATAAATAAAAAAAATCTGTTGTCAGAAGTAGGTCTGAGGGAGCAAAATTCTCAAGATAGGTGAATAGCTGCTCGACTTGATTATGTATTGCCTCATTTAAAAACTCATGCTGAAAGTTTTCACTACAGCTTGAGGAAGCCTTGAAGCTAAGATGTTTTACTTATTGTTCGTGATTTCACGAGCCCAGCGTTGTATGGCATGGATGTCTGCCTGGAAATTAGTAGTAGCCCAAGTGGCCTTATGACTAAAATATCGCGCTGCTAGTGCCTTCCATTTTGCATCCATCGGTGTATCATTTAGGAAATCATTTAGCAAAGGGTTGAGGATCCTCGTGAATGGTATTTCATAGTCACAGAGTAGCATTATAATGTCTGAAATCGGGCTAAGCTGCGGGAGCTCAGAGAGTTCAATAAGAACTTGTAATCGGTACTGGTTGCCCAGTGAAAAAAAGTAAGTATATTTTTAGATTGGATCTACGTTTTTTTTTTTGTGTTTTTGTTACCTTATCCAATCAGCTCTAGCTCATTCTTCTTTTTTTCAATTTGATATCTATGTATAGGCAAATTTTCTGAAATTTTCAAATTTGACAATTTTTGGAATTTTCGTTTTCTAGTGAAATAATAATTTGTGAAATCAAAGTGAAAAATATTCGGGTATTTTTACTTGGAAAAATATTCCCCATTTGATGCTAAACGAAATTTAGTATTTTGTAGAAATAATATATTTTATAGCCCTTTGGCGTTAGTAAAGTATTTAGACAAAATCAATCTAGTTTGGATTATGAGGGGAAGATCATGCTTGTAAGACAGGTAAACTAAAAGTATCTTCCACGTTTTTAAATCATTTAACCCTTAAGTAGGCGCATTTTAGATCCATCCGTGCACCTTTGAAGAAATCCTTTTTCAAAGGGTAGTTCTGTGGCGACACGAAAGCACTTTTATACCAAGCCGTACTTTGTCTGTACCGTTGTATTGACTGAATAAACAGAATATTTTCAAACCTTATATTTATCAAAATTCTACTTTCTGCGGTTTGAGTGGATTGTTTTTCTTCAGAATTAGTAAGTAGGCATTAAATATAAAATAAAAAAAATTATGTTAGGTTTTAAGTCATTCGGTATTCTGAATTCGTTCACAGAAGTTTTACTGAATTTTATAGTAGTATTAAGTCTGAATTACTGAATTACTGTGATATTAGATGTAAGAACTTGAATTAGCACAGAAATAAATAAAATTTTATATTTTGAACTGACCAGACTTAGTTGTCTATTGAAAAACCTCACGCACATTAGTACACAGAATATTAATTCCCTTTTCAAGGACATGAGCAGCTCTAACAGCCGTTGTTACAACAATCACAGCAGCAATAGCAGAAGTGGCTATAACAACATTCGCAACAATAGCAGCAGTTACTTCAGCACCAATAACAGCAGTGGCTTCACTAACAATAACGACAATGGCAATAATTGCTGCAACAACAACAGCAGTAATCACTTCAACTGAAGCAAGAAATCAAGCAAAAACAGCTGCATCAATTATTACTAGCTGCAAGGTATCCCCCGACAAGCGGTAAGGTAGCTTACTAGTTAGTAGTTACATAAAGAAAGAAGGCATTTTGGATTCAGAAGAAACTCGGCTGCAGTTAGATTTCAACACAAGAAAGTATCTCAAGAAAGTTCAAACGAAGTTCTCCCAAAGTCTATTTCATCAATCAAGCCCAGCAAAAGTTATATGGTCTGAAGATTTTAGTCGTAAATACTTTAGTTAAGAATTTACTATTGGTGTTTGGTTTTTTTCTCCCAAAATAGATTCACATTTATTAAAAATTACCCTGCAAGCGCTCAAATTTCACAAAGTTTAATTCCACTTTTCGTTTGACCTGCTTTTGCAATGGTCAATTCAGTGATACAGTCAGTGGGAATGAGGACTCTTTAGCGCAGTTATCGCCTGACAACTCAAGTGCCTCCTCGTAGTTTTCTTCTACTCTAGTTGTGAGTGCCGTTTCCGTAAAAGTGGTACCTTTTTGGAATATTAGTCTGTTCCTCCAGCTAGCGTCTCAGTTTGAGAACATCGGGATTTTTACAGGACAAAACTAAATATTCCCATGTTATTAGTGTTCGTGAAGAACGGGGAATTCGTCTAATAAGTGACATTGTTTTTGACCCTACCTTCTACGACAGATATTTAAGAATTAAGGAAATATTAATTTCCAAGATTTCTGGTAGAGAAAACCAGAAACTGACAAAGCTTCTTACGGAACTCTACTGAGGAGATTCACAACCTTCTCAATTGCTAAGAGAAATATTATCTCTCAGCAGGAACAAACTCAATGACGAAGTACTAAAATCCCTCTGGCTGCAACGATTACCTGCTCACATGCAGGCTATCTGAGCATGTAATCCAGGTACATTAGAAGTCTCGGCAGGTTGTGCCGACAAAATTTTCGAGGTTAGTACAAGGAGCGAAGTTTGTGCTGACACGTCCATCTCTAAATTTTAGGATCAAGAATTGAAGGAGCTAAGGACCCAAGTGAAAGCTCTCGAAATTGGTTGGGAAAACTTCGTTGTTCCGTAGAGAAGTATCAGGGAATAGATCTCATCGAGAAAACTAAAGACAACGGTCAGAATCCAGATACAAGTCACCGAGTAGAGTTTCGACTACCGTTGGTATCATAGAAAATTCAGGGCTAATGTTTAAAAATGTTTATCTCCCTGCAGTTTGAAAGAGACTAGTGTCTCCTCAAGTAGTAATAATTCGACAAATTAAATCGCCCTCCTTCTCTGACAGGAGGAGGTGGCACAGCAAATAGTCGTCTATACATGTTTGATAAATCCACACATAGACATTTCGCAATCGACACAGGAACATACATTTCAGTGTTTCCAAAGTCTTCTTAAGATCGTTTTACCAACGAAAGTTTTCAATTGGTGGCAGCAAATTCATCACCAATCAATACATTTGGCACCAAAATTTCTTCGTCAGATTTGGGGTTGCGCAGATCTTTCAACTGGTAGTTTGTCATCGCAGGCTTTCCCAAACCCATTTTAGGTGGCGACCTTCCTTCATCAATATGGGCTGATAGATGACATCAAGAAGCAATTCTTGGTCGACCCTATTACCAAATTGAAGTCGAACGCACGACATGCCATACATCAACATTCAAATCTTTTTGTGCTCATCAGTTAAGAAATTGACCTCCAAATTCGATTACTTCTGCTGGAGTATCAATCAACTACTGTCGAAACCGCCTTTGTTAAACCAGTGAGGTACACAGTCACTCAGCAGATACTCACAAATGGTCCTCTTATTTCCTTAAAAGCTTGACGTCTGTCTACTGAGAAATACCGATGCTAGGAATGAACTTGATTTATTGTTATCTCAAGTATCTTTAGACAATCGGGTAGCGCTCGGTCCTAACCATTGCATTGAAAATGGTAAATGGAGACGTGGCGACGCATTCGTTTGAGACTGTACAGCCGATAGTTGCTAAAACCGCTGTAAATGCTGTAAACAAATGTTAAATAAAACCTACTTTCAAACATATTGGTTGATAACAGAAGGCAGATTATTTAAGTAGGCGATTAAAAAACAAAAATGTAAACAGTGTTAGAAAGCTTTTCATGTCAGAGACGTATAAAGAATAAAAAACCAAAGGAATTTGTAAGATTATAAAACCAAACAACTACAAAAAATAATGAAATATTCAAGCAAGGAAAAACCGATTCTGCTGCATAAGAAGATTGGATGTCTCCTTTCATATTAATTCTAGGGAATAGATAAATTTTTCATTTAGACATCGCACTCCAGCAATTAATTATCATCAAACCATCTTGCCAAGCCGACTCGGTCATAGAGGAGTCTCATTCTGTGGAGGAGGGGCACTTACCTCAGGTGGCGCTAGCATTAATTGTGTTATATCTTCTTCCACTACTAGAAGACAACAACCTTCAAAAGAAGGGTAATTAAAGGTTAGATAGTTTGGTTTGTTTGTCATTAATTCTATATATATATGCATATATTTTTCCATCAAATTTGAAGATTAATCCCACATATATATATATTTTTTATTACAATATATAAATTCACACATGCATATATATATATGTATATAGTTACATTATGAACCGACTTCCATCAACAAGGCATTTCGAGGCATTGCAAATTTCGACTCTTCATGAATCTTGCCATTCATTTTTTTTTCAAAAGTTCATTTTATTTATCGTTCTCGACTCGTGTTTAGAAATGAACGACAACAACAAAGCAAATAGCAAGTTAGCGGATGTCGGTTTGGAGTCGACTGGTGGTCAATCTTCAAATATTCCAATTTAGGCAAATGCAACGTTTTCTGCTATAGCGCATCCAGTAGTATTATGTTCCGCCCTGCAGTTTTAAAACTGTCCGTCAAAAGTCTTTGTCCAATTGTAACATGACTGGTGGTGTAGCCCTAAATTAAAAAAATTAAAATGCCTTCCTTGACGATAGGTGGAAGAGACATAGATAATAGTCATTTTTACATTTTTGATAGGTAATCCCGAATTTTTTTTTATAGACAAGTGCATGACAGTTCGATCTTCCCCAGCTATACTCCAATTTGCATTTGGAAGTGGAAAATTCTTCTCCAATCAATACTTTTAGGAGAAAACTGTTGTCACTGGACTTGGGCCTCCGTTGATCCTTTTCATGGAAGCTCGACTTCGCAGACATACCTAATCCCATCTTAGGCGCAGATTTTCTGGGTCATTATGGACTTTTAGTGGACACATTGCTCTTGAAATTCGAAAACTATTGCGTAAGTACCAATCCATTACATTGAAATCAACCCTGATAGCACAGCTGAAAATGTACTTCGGGAGGGCTGAACCGAAGCCTTCCAGCTCCAGTGAAAAAGGATAGGCAGTCGGGAAAAAATTCAGGGGTAAACACTAACACATATGACCACTGTCGCATTTTTAAATGATTTATTTGCGTATGTAAGAGCAGGACAGATAGCGCTACCAAAACTGAAGACCCCGCACTTTCAGGAGGGAAGCATCAGTTTTTCATTACTTTTATGCTGTAGTCTATGGGGGATGTATTCGCTACTTCTAAACCAATGAAGAGAATATTTCAGTAGTTTTAAACTAGTGAAGAAAAGCACACGATTCAGGCATGTTTCAGTAGTTTTGAACCAATGAAGAGAAGCTGGCCATTCAAGCATATTTCAGTAGTTTTTAACTAGTGAAGAAAAGCACACGATTCAGGCATGTTTCAGTAGTTTTCAACCAATGAAGAGAAGCTGGCCATTCAGGCATATTTCAGTAGTTTTTAACTAGTGAAGAAAAGCACACGATTCAGGCATGTTTCAGTAGTTTTCAACCAATGAAGAGAAGCTGGCCATTCAGGCATATTTCAGTAGTTTTTAACTAGTGAAGAAAAGCACACGATTCAGGCATGTTTCAGTAGTTTTCAACCAATGAAGAGAAGCTGGCCATTCAGGCATATTTCAGTAGTTTTTAACTAGTGAAGAAAAGCACACGATTCAGGCATGTTTCAGTAGTTTTCAACCAATGAAGAGAAGCTGGCCATTCAGGCATATTTCAGGAGGTAGATTTTGTCCCAAATAAAAAAAATTTCCTTTCTTTTAATAAAAATAGACATTCCTTCTTGAACAAATTTAACATATTAAAAATTTGGACAAATTAAATTTTTGTTTTTATTTTGTAGTACCTGTTGTGCGATTTGAGTACACAACGCTTTATCTCGCGCTCGAAATGCAAGATTCCCATTACGGTTCTACACGCATCTATGAAATATAGAGATTGTGATAAACAATCAAATTTTGCTTGCTATTTATTTGAGGTTACCATATAATACTTTAGCAAATAAATTCAGTGCGTTGAGAGCCCTTTTTCCAGCAGTGCCCTTCCAATTATAGTCCTTATACTCTACGTCTGTGGCTATAAAACGAAAGGTCTTGTCAATGGACTCTGGTGAACATTTAAAGCGATAGAAATAAGATGTCTGTAATTTTAAAATTGTTTTTTTTTTATAATTAAAAATTTGTTTCTCACTTCTTACCAATTTGCTACTGAAATTTGTATCACTCAGACGTACTTCTAAGTCATTCATTTCCGCAATGGATTTAACAGGTAATGAATTCTGAATTTCTTCATCAAACTCATCTTTTTCTGTGCCCACCATTCGACTTAGCAGAGTGGTAACATTTTTAGAATGAACAACACTCTCCCGAACCAGCTTATTGCTTGCCATATGTGTTGGCTCTATTGGTGTCACCTTTTTTTACAAGCGGTTAAATATGTCACGTGTATGTATTTCATGTTTTCTTACCATATCCTTAATATTTTGCAGTTCTTTTTGCAGGTTCTCTACGTAATTTTCCATTTTTTTTTATTCCGTCGGTATCACCTTAATAATATGTAAATTCTAGATATAAAGTTATTTTAACTTCGCCAAGCTCACTTACTACATTTTTAATATCTAAAATTTCTTTTTCCATTGTATCCATTTTAGAGAGAATTTTGACTTGATTTTCTATTAATTGTTCTAATAAGAATTTTTTTTTTTTCTTCTGTAGAAAAATAAAATACATATGTACATATGAATATTTCAGCATTAGAAATTTGCAAGAATTGTACACACCGTCGTTATCCATAGACGGTGTATTGCTGTTAACCGTAGAAGTATTTCTAAAATCAAAAGCAAGCCCTCTATCTTCCTCTATAATATCATCTGTATTGAAGATATCTTGGGAAATGTTATAAAAGTTTGTGAGTACCACGTCTTCATTTGTATTGGCCACTCTCTGCATGGCATTTCCTTTCGATGCATCAGGTTCATGATTGTAACAATAACGCCCATTAAGCTTGAACCGTTTTTCTGTCGGTATGTAAAAACATATTGAGTTAGCTATTTATAAATTCTCGTTATTCAATCACTTACGAGTCTGGACTGGCGTTGAGGTGGCTACTCCTTGCGTTAAATTTTGACTATTCATAGTGTTTTGGAAACTATCAGTTATAGGTGATAGTGGAAAATTGGACATTTTATAGGTACTTAACGGTTCAATCAGTTTATGGAAGTATGCTGGCACCCAAAGGTTTTCATTAATGTTAAAATTTATGAAATATATGTAAAATTGGGATTAGGACGAAAGAGTTTCCGATCGGTATCGGGTAAAATTTGTGTGTGATATCTGATTTCAAAAATACATCAATTTTTTCTAGAATGTTAGTTCATTTCACTATTCCTAAGACAGAGGAAGATATAACAGGATCAGTGAAAAAGTCAGTCACAGTGGCGAATTTTCGTGCAAGTATTGTACTACCGTCGTGTTGTACTCCAAAACCAACCACTTTGACTGGAATACTATCTTTTATTAAAAAAATGAGTCCGACTCGCTGCTAATTATTATATCAAAATCTTCACTACTTGTATGAAATGTTTTGTTTTATACCTGCTTCATGGAATTCTTTTAAGCGTTTGTGTAATTGTTGTAGTGGACTTGATGGTTTCCTTATCAGTTTTTTTATAAGCTGCATAAAGTTTTCTGAATCATACGCTGAGAAACTATCTACCGGACCATACTGTCTCGCACAATCAGCTAAATTTAGCAACCCATGGATATTAAAAGAAACCATATGCTCCCCAAAAATAGAAATAAAACTGCGAACAAACTCTTTTAACATATTATCAGCTACAACAATACTATCGGTCCCAATGAACAATTTATATTTTATTATGGCCGCGGGAATGTTCTCACAACTCTTTATAAAACATACGTTTTATAATATTGTTGTTCAAAATGTTGTAGAAGCTTTAAAAAAAACCCTTACCGAGCTAATTGGGCACACTGTATAAGAGTTGTGGAAGCTAATTTATAAAGTAATAATAAAATATTTTAGTAGTCTGCGAGAAAGAGTTTGAAACCCTTGTAAAACAAATTGTAAAACCACTTTTCGCTGCGGCGATATTTTATAGTAGTTGTGAAAACCTCCTTTCTACAGCCATATGTTAAAACTTATATGTATTCGTGTAATCTTGCTCTATTGTTCTCTTATTCTTTCTTTATGAAAAATACATCAAAAATTTTCTCCAGAAATGTGTGAGCAGGAAAAATATTTTGTCATATAAAAATATAATTCTGATGTCACTACATGTTCCGAGCCCATATGTATTATCATTAAATGATTAATAAATAACATTAACTTTATCGATCAATATTAAGATAAAACTTCATGCAACTTAAATCTTATTGTAAAAGTTATACTTCTAGCTCGAAAAAGTACAACGCGACTACAAAATTATGAAAATAAATGAACTTAAAATAAATATTTATCATTAAATATATTTTTATGTAAAGTTGCAATTAATTAAAAAAATTTAGTGGAAAAATATCAAATTTTTTTACTTCGTTAGCAGAAGAAATCTGTGTGTCAATAAACGAAGAAATTAATTTTCAAATGTTGGACGCTTTAGGTTACTTTGCAGCTCTTATAAAAGTCTTTAGATTTGTCTGAAACCTTTATGAAACAACTAAGCTCTTTTATTTTCATAGTGGCTTTAAAAAAACCTTAATAAATTTTCGCAGCCATTTTATTTCACTTAAAACTATTACAAAACTACTTAGCTGCATTCAGAGACTCTATAAAATTTCTTGCTCATAGGCTGTGATATACGCCTTAATAAAACACTTGTAATGTCATTTCATATGTCGCGGGAAGCGGCATTTTGCTAGCTGTCATATTGACGAAGTTTTGCTTGGGAATATTTTTATTTGCAAGGTACGTATAAATAATAGTCTTATTCTAATATTGTTATTTACAATGACGAGAGTATATATATGTATATATGTTATTTACATAATATATGTCATTTAAAATCGTTCAAACGATAGAAAAGGGACGTTCGAGCCCCTCTCTATGCATTGTACCATCAGCTTGGGAGTCGGGAAAAGTATTACGATGGCCAAAACGAAGAGATGTTTCCAAGTTAATCATTTATAAGAACTCTCAGCCTCAACCTGACTGGTCCTATCAAGCATGTAATGTGAAACGCAAAAATTTTTCCACGTACGACGCAGCAAACAAGGAGTTGCACAGAATGCTGGAAATGTCTGACACCGACAATATTCATATCGGTTTTAATAAATCTCGGAATAAACAAGTAAAAAAGCTAGAATTGGTCTAAGACCAATTCTTATGATACCCTAGATGAATGCCCGTATTAAATTTCGTATGGTCACCGATCTATTCAAGTATTGATTTTGAAGTTGTTTTTCGCATATATTTCTAGAACAGTTTGTCGCACAGAAAAAATGGTACTAACCAATTTTATAGGATTTCGTATTCTGCGGAAGTTCTTAGTACAATAAAAATGTCTTGGACTGATCGTTTTCAAAGTATACGTAAAAAACCGAAATTTTTATATGGCAACACCAAAAAGGAGTTGCCCGATTTAGTCCATTTTTGACATTTTATTTGCTAATGTAGTAAAAACATCATGTGCGAAATTTCAGCTCTCTACGTCGACGCGCTCTCAGGCAGTGTCCAAATATATAGCGGAAAACGAAATTTTTATATGGCAACCCCAGGAAGGAGTTGCCCGATTTGGCTCATTTTCGAACTTAATTTTACTTTTTTTTTTTTTAAAGTCTGTGTACAAAATTTCAGCTCTCTAAGTATACGCGTTCTCGAGTTATCGTGCGCACAGACGGACGGACGGACATGCAAAAATCGAAATAACTTTTAATATTATGAATTGGTGTCCAATCCATTTTGCTCTACCATCATTATTTCGAGGTGTTACAAACGGAATGACAAACTTAGTATACCCCTATGATTTCATCTAGGGTATAAAAAGGGGCAAGAATGTCTTCACAGCAATGCTCTAGCCGAGCTCCACAAATGAATTTCAATAACATTGTTGAATCGGTAAATATTTAGGAGTAAACAATAAGTAAACTTGAAAAGTTAATAAATTATTTCTTTAGGAACACTGTGAGGACGATAACGAACTATAATCGGCAGACCTTACCAATAGTGAAACTGAGAAATCAGCCACACCTGTTTCGGTAGAAAACTTTCATACGGTATGTACTTTTGGAATTTGTAGATTATTTTAATAGCTGTAATATAATTAAAAATTTCAATACAGCCAAGTCGTCATCAACTTATATATGTCACAGGCGAATGCTTGAATCAGGACATTATTTTGGAAGAGGACGCAAATCCTTCCTTATTAGAAGATGCTACATCTCAGCAACTTAACATTATTTTGGAAAACCGAAACAAAATACTGTGCAATTAGGCAAAAATAATAAAGCATTTGGCAAAGCAAGAAGCTATGATGGACTATTTATATGAGGCGAAACAGGGAGACAATTCACATGCAGTAAGTAGGCAGCCCCAATTAGCAATATCATCGATTGCTTTGTCAAAACCAATTGATTCACGCGAGCAACTGGAGAACTTTGAAAAGCAGCTCAATAATGATGATATTTTTACAGAAATGGTGATTATACAATCTGTTTTTAAATTACATCGTTTTACTACTTTGCGGTTAAAAGTCCCTGCATTCATTTACACGTACATATTATCGATTCCATATTTCTTAATTATTTTTACAGGGCACAATCTAAAAATGTAATTTATTAAGCTGAATATTCTATGTATAGCCAAGTTAATACTCAACTTATTGAAAAAATAGCTAGGTAGTAATACAATATATTTGAAAAACAATGCACGTCAAAAATTTTATATTTTATTGATTCATATTATTAATGTTACAGATTGACAAACTCAAAGTTATATGTGGGGATACTGGTAAAATGAATGGCAGCAACTGTTGCTACAAGCTTATAGATAACTGGCGGTACAAAAAATTTAGGTGAAGAAAAAATAGCCATCAAAATATACCGGAGTATAATTAAATTATTCACTCAATTGATTTTGCTTGCGGATAACAAATTCTCAGAGATTCAGTGTGAAACATTCATCAAAAATGTAATAAAAAATAGCACTAGGAGATATCAGAATGATCCGTGTAGAGCGTCTACAAGAAAGAGACGTCCAACTGATTTGCAGTACAAGACAAAAAGCAATACAAAACTAAATAACTTTATAAGTGAAGGAAATTCTGATCGAGAAGGCAACCTTAATGATGAGTTTATAACTACAGATGAAATCTAAAAAAGCTGTGACCGATTTAAACAGCTAAAACGACAGCCTCTGTTAAATATGAATTGTTGAACTTTTTGTTTTATTAAACATCATGTTATGTTAATTTACAACATGCATAATATTAATTTCATAGTACGGGGTAATGGACCCAGAATGTTACCTATTACCCCGTAGTGGTTACATAGAGTAAAATGTCATCGTTAATTTTTTTTAAACACACCTCTATATTTCTGTTAAAAGAAGTACATTTGCTTTGTTGTTTTTGTGAAATAAAGAAATATTTTTATTTTAGCAATGTTTTAATGTATGAAGCAGTGGTATAAATACAGTTTGATCTTCTTTATACTTAACACTTACAAGTTTACACTTTATTTTATCTAAACTGTATTCTATAGGTAAATTTTCTCCACAGTTAGAAACATATATATTTAAATAGGACGATCTTATGGGAGTTTCAAAGAAATTATTAAGGCATTTTAAACCAGAACCAATAATTGATATAACATTATTTTGTACTTTAGCATATTTCATGGCGACAATTTCATTATCTGTAGTTAGAAACCATTTGTTTTGCATTTCGGAGTTTATGATAAAGTCACTTAATTGTATTTGAAAATAAAAGTCGTCATTACCCTTCTTCTTTTTTAATATTGGATAATGTGTGTTAATGTCAGTTATCTCATCGTTCATACCCTTTGATTCACTTTCATATATCCTTCTTGCAACTTGAGATAAAGGATTGTTTCCACTACGGAGCATGTTTTTTATCTGATACAGCTTACTCTCGAATGGGTAAGCGGAAAATGTGCTTAAAATGCCAAACCTTTCAACCTCATCAACCAAGTGGCAAAGATTATGCACATTGCTAGTAATATAATCTTCTCCATAAATATCGCGGTAAGTTTCTATGTAATGATTGAGCAAAGTTCTAGCTAAATCTAGATATTTGTGATATTATTTAGAAGAACAGATTGTTATAGCACAAAATAGAACTAGAAAATGCTCGTAAGCATCGTAAGGTAAGTTATCCTTCAATACTACAATTCCTATATAATACAAAAAGGTTCGAAATTCTAAGCCTTTCCAGTATGAAAGACAATCCAGGCCTCTAGGCATTTTGCTATTCATTAAAAATGTAGATATTATCGAAATATCGTGAGCAGACCATTTTGTTTTATATTGATCAAAACTTCCATCTCTCCAACCTAATAAACACCTTTTCATGATGCCAAGATCAATTAGATGCAAGTTATCACTCACAGGAAAATCTTCTATCATATCTATGGGCAGAGCTTCTAAAGGTGTGTACTTCTTATGATGAGAACCGTAAATTTTTGCACGGAATCCTGTGTCTATCCTTCTAGAGCAATGAATCCTTGGAAAAATATTGCAGTGGGAAATATAAGAATATTCTCCAACGGTAGTGCATTTCAAGCAACCATTTTGCCCATTAAAATTCGCGACACCTGCAACAGAAGAAATAAGGTACATAAAAACATTATATTATGTTGATGAAAAATTAGTTAATAGATATTTTACCCTTTATAAATGCCCTTGCTGGCGAGTCACATATAAAACATCTAATTTTTACAGTAATTTTGTCTTCGTTGATTTCGATGCCATTCTCAATTATATCCTTCATTTCGTCAACGAAGGGTGATATAAATGCATGCATATCACTGGGCTTGCCCTTTCCATTATAAATAGCGATTACTTTTGGAGGGAAATGCTGTACTTCATGTATATTAAAAAGGATAGGCCAAAATTCTTCTTTCGAGCTTTTATATACTGGCAGTCCGTCAATATTTATATTAATGGAAATAGACCGCGATTCATTTATATCTCTAAAGAAGCTTCTTATAGACGATTCCAATTCTTGATGCTAGTATTGGCCCGAGCCTACTTTCAGAATTGTTATAGTTGTTGGAGTTTGTAATAAAGTCCTAGGATCGTGCGCCATATTAAATTGCGTATTATACTTCTCGTTCCGCAATTTCTTCGAAATCAAAATCAATAGGACTGCAAATGTCAAAGTATACTCCATTATTTTATACAGATTAATTGACATTTGTGAAGAATAGTTTTATTAAAGTATTTTATACGAAGCCGTGTTTTATGAAGTTTTATAAAAGCTAAAATACAGTCCTCGAGTTTTATAAAAGGGAAATCGGTTGCTCTATTAAGGCACAACCAAATTATTTTATAAATATTCTAATATAATTTTTTAATGTCTTTACAAAACTCTTCGACAACTAAATTGCTCCGGAAGCTAAATAGTTTTAAAATGCCTCTAAAAGAATTGTTTCGAGCTATTATAAAATGCTTATAGAATAAATTGGTTTCCGGAGCAAAACTGTTTTATAACAGGTTCGGAAAGAGTTCTCAGTGCTACATTATAAAACAATTTAGCACGGGAGCTCAATAGGAAAAAGCGGTAATACTATAAAACATTTTAGTTTTCGTGTAGCTGTTATACAGCCCTTATAAAATAAAAATTTAATTCTTGCAACTAAGTAGTTGCAAAAATGCTCACATGAAAGGAGTCGCACGGCAGAGTGCAACAGAAAAAAGAATAGTAAATATTAGTGTCAACATGATTTTTAAGCACGACGACACCTGTGTACCATAAAAATTGACGATACTCGGTAGCTTTCCAGCGCGCAAGATCGTCAAGAGACCGCGGACTTCTTGAAAATTCTTTAGCAGTTCTACAGTGGGCGCGTTCACTGCCACTTTGCGTGGGGTAGTCCTGTCGTAGCATAGTTCTGTCAAAAATCATCAAACGACTACGCTACGCTATCGAACGACTACGGCGGAGTGAACGATCGTTGTCATCAGAACTGTCAGTTAATAACTTGACAGTTTGTCTTTTATGGATGGTGTTAAATGTTTTTATTGAAGAATTTTTAAATTACTCAACTAATAATATGAATAACAATTTGCAAATTTCTGTACAATTGGGTAAACAATTGCTTGATACTCTGAGATGCAATCAGGTAATTTATAAATAAAAGTGAGTTGTATATGAATTATGCAATATTTTTTTTCTGATATTGTAGGATAATATGATTAAAATAAAATTGATTCTTGATGATTCTGATAGTGACGATTAAGAATTCTTGAGTGCAGTAGCTCTAGCTTATTCCAGAGAAAAGCCAATTAGAAAAAATAAGTTTGTTGAACGCATTGTCACGAACTATAATAATGACGAGTTTCAGAAAAATTTCCGCATGACTTCCAGTGCCTTTGACTTTTTAATGGAAAAGTTAACTCCGCTCCTGATTGATTCGTGTGATGCTGCACATATCAGCATTCCTCCCAACAAGCAAGTTCTGTCCGTAATATGGCTATTGGCTAATCAAGAGTCTTACAGGTATTTTGAATCTTTTAATTAAAACCAAAGAAGTTAATTTTTAATCTTTGTAGATCGGTTGGCGAACGATTTGATTTGGCCAAGTCTACTTTATCAAAAGTATTTTTTAGATTGGTCGACTGCTTGAATAAATTATCTTGTGATATAATTTCATGGCCCAGCATAGAGGAAATGCGCGCAACTTCAATTTATGTAGAGCAAACCACAAGAATTAAAGGCTCCTTCCGATCAAAAAGAAGCTTATACTAATCGGAAGATGTTTACATCCGTTACGCTTCAAGCCATTTGTAACCATAAAATGGAATTTGTTAATTGTTTTGCTGGGTTTCCAAGCTCAGCGCATGATAGAAGAGTATTCAATAATTCGGGCATTTATCGTGAGAATCCGAGAATCCATCATTATTCTTCCCAAATGGTGAACGAATTTTGGGTGATAAGGCGTATCCGAATCTCAACTATTGCTTGGTGCCTTTCATTGATAGAGGAAATTTAAGTGATGCGAATAAAAATTTTAACAAAGTTCATGCAGCGGCAAGGCAAGTTGTTGGCTCTAGTGTCGACACTTACCTTGATGAAGGGCTTTCTGATGTACGCCGGAATGAAACCCAAAATTCGGACAACTCATACACACACATGTCACAACAGCCAACAAGAAATGCTGAACAAATTAGAAGAGCTATTTCCAGGGAATTGTGGAACAGTAAGAGACGTTGAAGATATATAAAAAACTAGACTTGGAACATCCATAGGAGAGTTGAGCACACTCAAATTAAATTAGTAATTCTAATTTAATTAATTTGAGTGTGCTCAACTCTCCTTAGGGAATACTAAAACATATTTTCATGTTCAATTTTTATTGGTGAAATTAATTTTTTTTTTGTTAACACTAGAATCAAATAGTTAATAAAATAACTTAACTAAGGTTGGGTAGGGTAAAAAGTACCGCGGGGGTAAATTTTAGGTAAAAGACATGTAAGAAAACTAAAGGTTATAGGTACTTATTTAAATATTAATAACAACTTGAATTGCAATGCAATTGCAATGCGGCTATAAGGACTTTTCTATAAAGTTAAAATAAAATTAACATTTTAAAGTGATGTAACTAAAATAAGGTTAGACTATCATATTAAATTAGAATGCTCGTCTGTGTTGAATTTATAAATAAATATCGCTAACAACGTTATAGATTCCGCTTTTTTATTCTTTCTTACCATTGTTGCAACAAGTGGAGCTTTTTACCCGCAAGAGGGGTAAAAAAATACCGAACGACTTGCTCATTTAAAATCTATTAAAATCCAACTACATCTTATTGATTATTTTCTCCATTATCCTACTATACTCACACACGGCCTTTTCTTGCGCTTCTACTGCACGCTCTTGCAACTTCAGTAATTCGGTGCAAAATATTTTTTTTTCTTCGTGTCGCTGTCTCCTATCTTCCTCCTCCTATCTTCTTTTCCATCATTTCTGTGATTGTCTCCGCAATAGTCTTGCGACGACGTCTGCTTGGAGTGGTTGGCTCCAGCAGTAAATTGGAGTCTTCCGCTTGGGGCTCTACATCAATGTCTTCTTCTGTTTCAGCCGCCGCTCGTGAAGTGGTTGACTGAGGCTGTCTTTCCTCTACTTTCCGTGGAGGATCTGGTTTTACATAGTAAGCTGAGTCCGCTAGTGGTATTGGGTCTAACGCATGACTCTGGCTGAAAACTTGTGACATTTCCTCGAAATACGGGAAGCGGTAGCAGTCAGCACCAGTGGACCGCAAGTTGTCCTTTTTTTTCAATTGCGTTTTTAACGCATTGAATTTCCATTTGCACTGGCTGCCAGAATACGGAAATTCTTCCTTTACCATTTCTGCAGAAATTTCTTTCCATGTTTCTACATGGCGCTTCCCGGAATTGAGGAACTCATTTTTTTTTTTTCGTATACTGAAATTAATCGCAACACAGCATTTCTACTCCATTTCTTTCCTGTAAAAACAAAATTGTATTAAAATATTTTTTTAAAATAATGTATAACATTGATTAAAATAAATAACTGGTAACAGTATGAGGTTACTGTTACTGATTTATCAGCACTGATGTGTTGTCAGTAGCCATCGGTAGCCATTAATCAGGTTGTCAGCTCCGCTTAGAAGCACATTCTCCTTTTCGAGTCGCAGAGAACATTAAGACTTACGTGGAGTGGTGACTTAGACACATTATGTGAGCGGATAAAAATTAATGTGTTCTCTCTTTTGAGTAGGAAAGGACTGAAAAGAATTCAATAAACATTGTAATCTTTATTTTGTCGAGAGAAATTATGGATTAATGAAGAAGTGTAAGAATCGCGTACAGAAGGGGGATGCCTGGACTACTTGACGATATTTTATAATGAACTGACTTGTCAGTTAATCGAACACAACGCGTTTTTAAGAAAATCAGTGCTGTTCAGTTCTATTGTACCGTTTAATCATTGCGTTACAAAAATTTTGGTTTTCACTATATATTTTGACACTGATTCGATTTGGGAAGTGAACGGTTCGTATGTAGGTATGTGTATGGTTTTCCCATTTGAAATGTATTAACAAGTTCTTCGGAATATAAAATCATATGAAATTGGTTATAATCATTTTGCCTGTTCTGCAAAATTCTAGAAGTAGATGTGAAAAATCGTTTTAACAATGTAGCTAGCACAGATGTGTAACCATACACATACCTACATACGAACCGTTCACTTCCCAAATCGATTAACTCCATAAAAGAGAACAGTTTAAAATATTTATAAATTTTATACATTTCTGATGTTTAAAAAAAATTTATTCAACGGCCAGAAAAATTGTTGTAGGAGTCTGATGACAACACTATAAAACCACATTTGGAATACTGCTCGGCTATACTTTTTTTATGCACACGTTAATTGTAAGACAGATTACAGAAATATCATGCTTAACTACTTATTATTTTCTATATAAATAAAAGTCTATTATAATTAAAATTTATAATTACCACTCAATGCGCTTGCGTCCTCTTCCAAATTGCTGGGTAATGACGCTGACGATATAGCTAAACTATTTTCTGCAACTTTCGTTTTCGGGGCTACATTTTTCGCCTGCATCATCGCTGGAACTGCAGTAGTACTATTTAAAACGTTCGCATGAATTGGCCCGTCATGGCTCACAATTTCTGGAAAATTAGACATCAAATTTTCCGCAATATGTGGAGTAAGTTCAGAAAATACATGTCGTCCTACATTAAAATACAGTATAATTTATTATTTTTTTATAAAAAACAATTTATTTTTTACCTTTTTCAACTACCAGTACATTATTTCCCATAAAAATAGGCGCATTTTCTTCATTAAGTACAATAATAACTTTTTTTTCAGCCGCAGCGCTTGCCATTTTTGATATGTCACGTTTTGAATTGTCAAATGATTTAAAACGACTACGATTGACTATCCTCCTGAGCGTAGTCGAATGTAGTCGACTATTTGGTACATTCAAAGTGCGGAGTGAACGATAGTCGTAGTCAAGCGTAGTCGTTTACTGCCAAGATATGGCGGAGTGAAATCTCGGTAGTGACTCGTAGTCGACAAAAAGTTACTATTTCGGTGGCAGTGAACGCGCCCAGTGTAACTCGTTTAAAATATTGTTTATATCTTCAGTTCTGAAAAATGATCCAGTGAACTTTCCGGCTGATAGTAATGTCAACATTTTTTTCATTACACCTAAATCCACAAGATGCATAATATCAAGCGGAAATTGAGACACCATTCTGATGCAGCGTTCTAAGACGATTTTATTTTCTCTGAATTCCGGCCTATGGTGATCGATATCTGCCCTATTTTCAAAACTTTCATCAGTTCGCTGCAAATAAACAGTCGGTTGAAACACAGTTCTTTTATGACTATGAAATCCCTTCTGAGTGCACTTTGGGCAACTACTTTTTCCGGTGTGATACTGTGAGCCAGTAATAAAAGCCCTGGCTGGACTATCACAAATAAAAACTCTAACATTAAATTCTTTTAGTATAGAATTATTCTTACCTACTTGAATACCTTTTAGTTGCAAATATTCTATTTCTGTCGTTAAAAATTCCAGATATTCGTTAACATACTCAGGTTTACTCTTACCGAAATAGCATCCTATTAAAAACGGAGTAGAATTTTTTGAAAAATGATAAGGTTCCAATAATAGGCCACAATACCGATCGTGAACTTTTAAATAAGCTGAGACCGTCTATACTAACGTCTATTGAAATAATCGAATGATTTTGGAGGAATGGAAAAGATTTTGACAGGAAATAATTCTGAATTCCATAATAGCAGTATTGCCCAGACCCAAAATTATAGACTTGCAGGGACGTCCGATTTGTTTTTAGTAATTTCCTCGCACATAAAGGAATCCCTTTAATGCGACATCTCCGAAGAGCTTGCAATAATCCATCAACAGTTTTATGGCAAACTTGGAACTGCAAGGCCCATTCTTTTAACTCTTTCGATAAATTGGACTCCAGCTCTAAAGACGCAGACATAGATTCAGTCACCATCATCCGAAGTACAATCAATCACGTTTTGAAAATTTTCAGGGCTAGGTGGCCTAGCTGTTTCGAGAGCCACATTTTCCCACGGTTTTTCGAGAGCCCCATTTTCTCACGATTTTATCACTTCTTCACTTACTGCTGCACTAACACTAGGTTGATGCACTAACTCGGAATATCGGTGCACATCACGTTTAAAGTCTTTCGACAAAAGACTCATTTTATTCCGTAAAGTCTTTTTATGCATTTTTATTTAATTTAATTTGATTGATAAATTTTTGATTATTTACCTGGAAGACAGCACTACTTATTTATAAATTATATTTGTCCACTGGCTAAGTACACGCTCGCGTTCTTTCTTACAGAATATGTTCGGCTTTGAAGGATATTCGGAATTATACTTGACAGTTATTTCAAAGACATTATTGTCGAAAAATAACGAAAAGTCATCCACTGGGTTGCTAATTCTGTAGAATCGTGTGCTATCTGAGTTCCGCTGAGTTCTGAATTCTTATGAAATTATATCCTTGTGATATGTACATATAAAACAAAGATATGATAATATAATTACATCAACTTGTTTTAAGAGTTTAAGACGTTCTTCTACCCGTTTGTGTTCTATTAAAATTTTTTTGTTATTTTGGTTTCTAAATTTAAAATCTACGATTAAAGATGTTTTAAATATACTGGTATTCAAGATATGTAAAAAAAATTTGAGAAAATCATTTTGTGGGCATTTTTTACCAATATGAAATAGTAAAAGAGCCTCAGAGGCTCTTCTATGTGGATGGAGATTATTGTATACCATCATAAATAGCACAATAACTACACGGTTAAAAATAACCAGATATTATCCTATAACAATTTTTTATTACATAAGTGGATACTTTTTACTGTACACATTTTTATATTTCATACGATATCAAATATTTATATATACAGTAATATATCATTTCTATACAAATAAGGTATAAAACATATAAATTACATATATTAATATATTAATTTTATAAAAGTATTCTATAATATCAATACGAACAGTATATATGGCGAAATCTTCATTCGTAACGGTACCCAATTTAGCACCCACTCTATATTAAATTTGTTTGTGGACGTAAAGTACCGTTCTTAGAATTTGGAATATTTTCAGCAAGTGTTCATACGTATTAGATCGGAGTATTTTAGTGATCAGTCTTTACGTAGATTTAGGAGTGTAAAGTGCCGTAAAGTGAAAGTGAAATAAAATTTAAAATAAATTGCAATCAAGTCGCTTAATTTTCTAGTGAATTATTAATGGAAATTATTAAAAATCAGTTGCAACAAAACTTTATTTATTCATAGATATGCTTTTCGAAGGAATTTTCGTTACCGTGAGCTACCCTGATAATTCTAAGGAAATTTTTAAAGTAAAAAAGTTTTCAAGCGATATTGCAGAACTCACTTATACAGATTTTGTGTACTCAGGTTGCTATTTATTTTAGGTTTTTATTAAAATATTAATTTTAAGTAGTGCAACCTCTTTAATCCGCACCAACTCATGAAAGGGCGTGCTGATTCTAACAAGTTATCTTATTTAGCGGATGCATAAAAAATAGTGCATATTGCAGAAAAGTTCCGCAATTGGTTAGAAAATTTATTATACAGGGTGTTACGTTGCTAAATAATACCACTGAATAAATAATAATAATAACGTGTTTTAAGAAAACAACAAAGTTCATTTAGGAAAAGGCAGTGCTAGCGCTCTCTTTCAAGCACGTAAGTAGCAAAAATAAATTTATGTTTTTTATTTTGAAAGTTGCAAGATGTATCATAATATAAAACTGTCCCTTTCCCTTTTCTCCTCCCGGTATAAGAAGAGGGACACCACTTCGAATTTATTTGTTGGGATTAGCGCGAGGTCGAATTAAATGGTTTGCACTTAATTATTCCACTTTTCTAATAAATACTTAATTACCTGGTAATATTAAACTCACTTCTATAGCTTTGGAGAATAAGAACATTTTGTTTGAAGATTTTTCTTGTTTTGAAAATTGCAATGGTGCAGTTATATATGAAGATACTTTCATAAATTACGTCAGTCATTTTATTCTGCATCCTGCATTTAAGATTTATTTGAAAACGAAGACACTTTTAAACTTGAACTCTCCAAGTACAGAAGTATTTCTGAATAATCTTCAGGGACAAACAATTCAAAATAAAGAAGAAAATATTGAAGAAGTTGGAATTGTAAGAAGATCAAATGCTTGCTTGGGATTAAATGTAATCATTACACCAGAGGTAAGAGTTCTTTAATCAATTTAAATATTCTCGAAGTACCTTTCATACTAGGCTTTAAAACAATACTTCTGCCAAAAAGCGTGTGGAAAAGTTATTCTGCAAAACTACAATTTAAAGGATAACTTAACAGACAGTGAAAGAAGAAGAATAATTTCATATTTGGCTAATTACGTTCAAGAAAGTTTTGGTTTCAAACCCTCTAGGGAAGAGCAGATTGCAGCTTGTGAAGCCTGCGTAAGCCTATTTTCGTGCTTTGAAATTGAGGAATCGCATGGTATACCAGAGCGGAGTACACAGACCGTGAAATGGGTAGTGCATTCCGGAATAAACCACACAATGTTTTAGAGTGTGTCGAGAGCAAATGTTTCTTTAACAGCAGTTGTTTACACATATGGCCGACCCCTTCAATGCGGCAGATTCGAAACAATATGAATCACTTAGCGTATCCATCATTTCAAACGTTGTGGTCCATTCCGGAATGGACCATCGAATAAAATTTTAAACTCTGCCCTGGGTCCGGATTTTCGGATTTTGTAACACGGAGCATTGGGGAGCTTTGGAGATGAGAATTTTCGTTTTCTCCGATTAACTCTTCATTCGCGATTCTCTAACATACTTTGGGAGTTGGGAAAAACGTGAGAAGTGTGAAAAACTGCGAGACGCTGGAGACGATAAAGGGTATCAGTTTTTTTTAAAGAGGCTTAGTTTTCTTTGATATTCGAGATTCATGTGTCTATTACTTTCAAGGTCGAAATAAATTAAATTTTGTTTTATTATAAGGGTAGTTATTGAGGGATGTAAGAGGGTTGGGTTTTTCGAGTTTTTCCGATACAACAGTAGAATAAAGAATGGGAGAGGAACATGCGTAGTGCAAAAAAAAATGGGAGCTAAGGGCGAACATGGTAGAGGAGGGAATGTGGCGAAGAGGATGCGAGGCAGCGGATTATCGGAAATTAAAAAAAAAAAATAGAAATATTCAGGAGTTGCAATAAGTCGAAGGCGGAAACTCAGCATCTGTAAACCCAATAACAAAATAATGAGAAATCACATTGGTAATAGGTATTATAGCCCTTTTTTTATTTCGATTAAAGGTAATTTACAGATTTCAGGGGCCTCCGCGGTATATTTTCTTGTCCTAATATTGACGGGCGCCTTATTCTGTGTGGAAGGGCTGTATAGCATACAGATGAAAATTTTTTGCGGGAAGGGCTTCTTGGGGTGTGGGTCGTTACACCTCCATAAGGGGTTGTCCAAAATATGTCATATTTAGTATCAAATTAAAGAAAGCGGAGTGGGTAATCGAGTGGTGTAGTTTGTTTTTCCAGTGTTCCTTCTTTCACATCCATTAGTACTCTGTTGTGAACATTTTTCTAATGTGAAGTGAATTTCCACGACCTACTAGTTCTTCACAATGGTGAGTTAAAAATATGTCCATTTTTGTACCAAAAAACGGTCATTTTTCCACAAAACCATTTATCGGATTGAAAAACTAATTATATACATAATTAGGAGAAAAAATGTAAATGTGATTTCATCCCACATACAACCTTTACCGTGCATATTTAAAATCGAAGACGACCAAATTGATCACTTTCGTGTGATTTAAAATTTTTAGCGGGTACCTTGAGACACCAAAATTCTTATTTCTCTGTAAGTATTACAAGGATTTCCATAATTTGTTTTTGTAAACATAGCCAGGATATGCGGTGAGTCCATAATTTAATTTGAAAATTCCTTGGTACCTAGCTACCATCACAAAACACAACAAAAACAGACAATACTGTCAGTTGAGAAATATTCTTCTTGCTTCTCCACAAATAAAACAGCCGAGAGTTTTGCGAGGGGATTAGAGAGTTTGATAATTGTCAATACAATTCCCCGAGTTAAAGAATTCCCAGTGAAAAGTTAAATGTTACAAGAACTCTCAATGATACCATGCAATGTAATTCAAAACTACTTTATAAACCCTGAAGAGATGTAAGGCAATTAGAATGAGACAAATCTATCAATATACTTTTATCCTTCTATGAATACTGAACTAACCCGCATCTGTGAGTACTGAATCAGCCCTGAAAAGATGATGAAATAATGTGGGAGGCGGAACATATGGGGAGTTGCGTTTTGTTTCATTTTATGCGCGGAACTTTGCGTAGTGTTTCAGTACATTTTTACGGGCTGAAGTACATGCAGTTTCACCGATAGAATAAAAGAATTATGATTGTAGTGGTAGCCCCTGAAGTTGTGTTATCAGGCAAGCTTCATCAAAACCGTAACTAATACAGTTACGCATCGAATCAATACCAAAGCCTCGTCCACCGCTTCCAAGGTTTGCCCTCTCTCGTTCGAGAAATTAGCGTCCGCAAAAAAGAGTTTGAATTTCTTATGAAACAGGATATCTGTCGGCCATCAAATAGTCCTTGGTGCTCACTATTACATGTTGTAAAGAGGAAAACTTTAGAATGAAGACCATATGGTGAGTACAGACGCCTAATTTCTTGTACTATCCGGACCGAAACCCGATTACTCTAATGGTTTCGTAGATCATTTACAAGATTGCAAGTATTTTTCTACTTTAGACCTAGCGAAGGCGTATCAACAAATCCCGGTAGAAACGGAGGACATTCCAAAAACCGTAATTCGTACTCCTTTCGGCATCTCGAAGTTCACCCGTATGACTTTTGGCTTCTGCATTCGGAACTATCATTCCAAAGTTACGTCCACATGGTCTTGCAAGTATTTGCATTCTGTTTCGTTTACCTGGACGATATTTTAATCGACTCCAAATCCGAAATTTACCCCTACAATCATTTCGAGCAAGTTTTCAAATGCCTTCAATAGTTCGGCCTCATTTTGAATGTAGAAAAATGCATCTTCCCGTAGCCACAAGTTAAATTTTTGGGACACCTGTTCACAACTCATGAACGTGTGGAAGCAATTACAAATATCAAACTCCCTGAAACTCTGAAGCATTTACGACATTTTTTGGGAATGTTACAAAAATTGGTACCGCCTTTTCTTGACACACGAAGCGGAAAAACAAGAAATCCTAAATTATTATCTGACTGGTACCAAAAAATATGCTGTCAGGCGAATCAACTGGACTTATGAATCCAAGGTAGCCTTTGAATTAGTCAAATCGTAACTCAGTCAAAAAACTCTTTTAGCATTTTCTATTGCATCAGCCGAGTTATCTCTACGGGTATATGCCTCAGATTTTGATATAGCAGTAACTATTCAACAAATGATCGATGATACTTGGCAACCACTAGGTTTCCACTCCATCAAACTAAATGGAGCTCAACGTAAATACAGAACATACGATAGGGAGCTTCTAGCAGCGTATAGAGGAATTAAGTGTTTCCGACACCCATTAGAGTGTCGCACTTTCGTTTTTTATACTGACCACAAATTCGTGACAAACGCTTTCCAGCAGAAAATCCTGAAAAAGCATCACCCCGACAATTAAAGCATTTAGACTTTATTGGGCAGTTCACTACTGACATCAGAAATGTATCACACAAAGATAATGTCGTAGCTGATGCTCTTTCTAGAATCGCCTTCCTGCATCATTCAATTTTTAATCTAGTTATGGCCGATGCTCAAACCAAAGATCACAAATTTCAACAGTTTCTTCAAAATTCCCAGTTTGAATTTGAAAAATACCCAATTATCGGAACAAACAAGAAATTATTCTGTGAAATTTCCACCACAAGAGTCAGGCCCGTCATTATGAAAGATCTTAGAGGTCAAGTTTTCAACCCAATAGACAATATATGGCACCCCAGTAATCCGTACAGTAAATAAGATGATGACCGCTAGATATTTTGGCCTCCCATTAACAAGGACGTTAATTGGTGGGCACGCTCTTGCTCATCTTGTCAACGAAGTAAAATATCGACATACGGCAGAAATACACTTTGCACATTTCATGGATATCTTTGGTCCTTCAGCACCCCTTGCAAGGTCTGGGGCAATACCCCTAATGAACGCACTCTGCGAAATTTGGATCGCACGCTTTGGAGTACCTAGGAAAATCATCACTGACCAAGGGTCCCAATTCGAATCCGCATAACTTTCAAAGCTCTCCAAATTATTGGGCTTTGCACGAAATCGTACTACAGCCTATCATCCACAGGCCAACGGGTTTTTGGAAAGATGGCACCGCACTCCTAAAGCTTCACTAATCTCACACCAAGAAAAATCATGGTCTAAGACTTAACTTTTGTCCTATTGGGATTGAGAGCCACATTCCGAGCAGAATTACTTGCTACTCCTGCCGAACTCATTTGCGGCTAAAGCTTGCGTATTCCTTCCGAGTTTTTGCGAAATTCATTCCCGCATCAAACTATGCTCGTCAGGCACCATTTCAGTTCAAAAATCTTGATAATTGTTGGCACCTTTTCGATAGAGCAGACACTATTTAAGCTTCGGTCCAATCTGCTTATGAAGGATCGTTAGAAGTGCTTAAGCGTCATGAAAAGTAGTTTTCTCTATAGATCAGGAATAGAGATTGTAAGATTTCCTTAAGTATACCCAAACCTTGCTTTACTGAATCAAGTGCTGATGGTCCGGAACAATGTCAAAGCTAAGCTACGCCGTGACCTCCTTACCCCAAGGAGCGGTTACGTCGACCTCTTCTCGACCTGAGATTCGTTCGAGTCATAGGCTCTATCCATAGGATATAAGCCATGCAGCCGTAATTTTAGCCCTCACTCTTACGACGGCATAACAGTAGTCATAGGCACTCTACATAAGCTATCGATCGTAATCGCTACAGGTCCCCAGCGTGCCACTATTGAGAGACCCTTAAAATTACTTTAAGTAGTATTTCAAAGTTATGCGATTTCGGCATAATGTCTGAAATTGGGTTGGCCATCGGGTTCTCTATAAAATCTTCGAAAACTCTCAGGTGGCTAACCGAATGGTTTCTGCGCATGAGGTTTGCCATTTGCAGCCTAATTTCACTGAGGATGGCCTCCTTCGTGAAATGCAAATGTAGTCCCAGTATAGCCTTTAAGGCTGCAGTTGGGCAGGTATGCTTGGTACCAGTTATTCCTAGTCATGCAAGCCATCGTGGTATTTGCAAACAAGCTTGAGACGTCTTTTGTTTTGTTTTTAGCCACCAAACAAGTGAAACATATGTGACCGGGACAAAGGGAGATCTTAGTGTTTTGTTTCTTCTTGTTATTAAACCATAGTAAATATGTAAATAAGTTTCCAGAATAAAATGAAAATCGACAAGCCAATAATAAACACACTTTGCCCCGAATAAGAACCATAATACCAATACGATAAATTTATATACCATTAATTTGACCCTGAAGGCGGAAAACCATTTAAATTTAAATTTTCATTTATTTCCAATTGCATTTATCATAACAAAATGGAATAAAACATAAATTGCATTTTGTTATCACAGACACATTACACTCACACATTATACTTACCCACATGCTGTGTTTACACAGAATCTTGGTTCCTGGATGGAACCACCAAAAAATGTTTACATAGAATCTTGGTTCCTGTATGGAACCATCAAAAAATGTTTGAGCAAGTAGCTTGGTTCCTGTAGGATCACCAAGGAATTCCATATACAGTAGCTAGTTCCTGGAACTGAATAAGAATTATATGGGGAAAGGTTTCACCATATGCGTGTATACTAGGCTGATGCCAAATTCTCTTATTATTTAATAATACTGCAATTTCAACACGTGTGTAACGGAACGGTTGCTGTAGAACCGTTCACAAGCCACATGTAATGATGTTATATTTGGTGGATTATGTTAGTGTAGGAGTATATTAAAATCCGAACGAGCATAAATAGATTCACATTTCGATTTAATAAATACTTCGTATGCAGGTTAGCTTAAGCACTATAATCCACAGCAAAGCATAAATCTAGAAAATTCTTCAAAATTATGATCTTAAAGCTATTTACAATTTTAAACAAACAGAGGATAAATCGCAGGTATATTCCAGCTAACCCGGTTTGGGAAGTATAGGAATAACTGTCTTAAATTTATCCTGTACAAGGCACTTTAATTTACTGTTAAATAGCTATCAGAAAATTATTAAATATCACAATAAAATTAATTCACTTTATAAAAGGAACAAAAATACTTATTAATCACAATAATTTCACTAACTTTTGTCTTTGCACACATTTTACCTTTACCAAAAAATCGAATGTGAGCTTATGCTTACCATAGGTAGATTATAAGCCAATGTCACGATTTGCACATAGTAAGAACTCAAAAAAATAAATAAAAATTTCACCAACTATATATCACGAACTGAACTCCTTGAACTCGAAAATTTTAACAAAGCGATTCATGCAATGGCTCGGCCCTATATAGGGTTTGAAGCGCCATTTTTGTGTGTGGAACCCGCAACTATAATTGAAATTTCTCACAATACATTATTTTTATCAGGTGTGACTTATTTCATTCGATAAAGAATATTAATATCTATCTTTTCTGATCAAAAGATTTTCTTCACATTTTTTCATTGAATGAAAATTAAAATTCCAAATTGTGCTCTAACATGGCACAATTAAATTCTTGTCGTCCATGTTGATAGAATTTGATGTGGAAAGTATTTTAATCCATCTCACTTCCACTTTCTAACTCTTTCCTTCTCATTAGTTATATGAGAAATCATAAATTCGTAAATACCTTTTCACTGATTTATTTTAGCACCTTTTTAATACCTCCGTCAGATTCCTCGGTTAAAAATACCCCAAATTCATGTGCCATATTTTGGCAATACATGAAATTTGACAGTTCCGCGATAATAAAAAGTTTGTTGTGACTGTTCGCGATTGCGAGTTTTCCCGTGTTTTTTTTCCGTGGAAGTGTGGTAATTACATAAAGTTAAGTTATTCAAATTATGTTGGATATGTGATTCAGTGATTGTGTGTTCTTATTTTCTAAGAAATCTAGTTTTTTATTGCATTTATAATTTTAACCTGTCTTCATGTGAGATTTTCTTTTATTGATTTTCGCGGAAAATCTTTACGGAAGTTGTTTTTGTGTAAGACATCTTTTCAATAACTCATAAACTTCGGTTTTATTGAGTTATTGCATTTCACAATCCCTTAAAAAATCGATTTTTGAGTAAATTGTTTTCCCTTGTGACAACTGTCAAAGGGGAAAATTTTCAGTTAATTTTCCTCGAAATAGTTCGCGGGAAAATGGTTTGTCATCGTTAACATGTTCTATGACTCTTTGCTCTTGTCGTGCTGAAGGACTGAGTAATTTGGCTGCTGACTATCCCCTCACGAGTAGCTAATGCATGTGTAGGTCCTTGAAATTAGCACTCCAAAGTGGGCTGTTCTTTTTAAAATCTAGTTGGTCGTTTACTATAAAATAGCCATCGTCTTTAATGTCGTCTAGATTAGGATTATTTTCAGTTAAGTTAAGGTGTTAAGCGAAACCTGAATTTGGGTTTCCAGGCTTTGCGCCATTAAAATGTTCTTTAATTATAGTTCTTAAAAATCGTTTGGTTTATCCAATGTAAATGGTATCACAATCCGAACAATTTAGCTTATATAGCCCACATTTGTCAATTTCATTGATTTTAGGTTTCAATTTGTTATCGACTAGAATGTTTTAAGAGTTCTATTATTAAAGAAGGCTAGCTTTATGTTTTTTTCCCTTATTAATTTAATCAAGCTATTTCATATTTCACCAAAGTAGGGGATCCTTCTCCATTTATTGAATATTGATCCAAACTAAGTTGTTTGGAAGAAAAAGTAATTTCTATTACGTTACCCATTGTTTCTAGCAGTTGTCATGAGTTCCTTTTTCAAGTTTTCTTGATTTAATGGTATTTTTAGCAATCTGTCAAGCATGGAGCGGAAGGAGGATATTTTAATATTCCACGGGTGCAAAAAAGATCTGGATATTACCACGACATAAATATATTAAAATCTAGTTTGTTATTCGTTAAATATATTCCCAAGTCTAAGAAATTAATAGATTTATTCTTAAATCTACTGTAAGTTTTATATTATTGTCAAATCTATTTAAGACATCATTCAGGAAATTATTCAATTTCCTATTTATTCCTATCGAAATACAAAATACGTCATCGAAGTAACGCTTCCAAACTAAAACATATTTTACAAAGAGACTTTCTAATTTAAAAGGAATTTTCCAGACCATCTTTTTGCAAATAAATTTTGTTGTCAAACATGACATAATTCTGGTCTAAGCAGATATTTAACAAATTTATTAATTGTGCGGATTGTGACGTGTCAGTTAGTTCCCTATTGATTGCTTCAATTAGCAAATACTTTAATTTGTTAACAGGCACCGAAGCACTGCAAACATCAAATGATACCAGCTTTTAAAGTGTTTAATTTATATATTTTAGTTTTGTTAATCATCAAGTTAGACGATTTTTCATTATTTTTTACGAATGTTATGGTAATTGCCACATATTTAATATTATTCAGTTCGACCCTTCTCTGCATATTTTGTAGCAGCGGATCTTGTTAAATCATCTTATTGTTATGGATTATCAATGATATAAATTTTGTATTAATTTTTAATCATTTATATGCATATGCTATGAGGGTACTTTTCAGTGTTAATGTACCATTTGTGCACCCTACCTGTTGAATGCTGCCTTCTCGAGGAGTTTTATTTAGCTTAAACTGAAATACTTTTCATACCCTAGATGAAATCTATAGGGTATACTAACTTCGTCATTCTATTTGTAATGCACAGAAATACTGATGGTAGAGCAAATTTGATTAGACACCCACGAATAATATTAAAAGTTATTTTAATATTTGCATGTCCGTCTGTCCGTGAGTCTGTGCGCCCCACAGCTCGAGAACGCGTGTATTTCGTGGGCAGCAATTTTGTAGAAGCACTTTAAAAGAAATTAAATGAAGTTCGAAAATAAAACAAATCGGGCAACTCCTTCGTGGGATTTTCATACAAAAATTTCGTTTTCTACTAAACATTTGGACACTGCGTGAGAACGCGTTGACATAGAGAGCTGAAATTTAGTATATATTATTTCCATGATAATAGGAAATAAAATTTCAAAAATTGACTAAATCGGGCAACCGCTTCTTGGTGTTGCCATATGAAAATTTAGGTTTTTTACATATACTGTGAAAATGATCAGTCCTAGACATATTTATTGTACCAAAAGCTTCTTCAGAATACCAAATTCTATAAAATTGGTTATAATAATTTTTTCGGTCCGACAAACCGTTCTCGAAGTATATGCGAAAAACCACTTCAAAAATCAAACTTGAATAGATCGGTGACCTTACGAAATTTCATACGGGCATTTATCTACAACAGAGGTTCCCAAACTTTTTTTTTCTCGTAGACCACTTTCAAAATTTTCGGTGGACCCCCTGCCACATTTTTACCATATTCCCAAAACTCGTCAAAACATGTGAAGATTAGATCTGACGATGAAAATTTGTGTTGAGGCTGACTTCCAACCCTAAATTCAGAGTGGTAAAAATAAAAAGAAGAGTAGTATATTTTCTTGTTTTCTATTTATTAAAATAATATAACTACAGACTTAATAGAATTAAAATTAAACATTAATAACGTAACATAACTTCAACAATGCAAACCAACAATCAAAAAAATAGTCATAATTTTATTGTGAGGAATGTACTTGATGGATTGACAGCAAATTATTGACTTCAGTTTTGTAAGGAATAACCTCAAATCTCTCCATTCGGTGATGTTCAATATGCTCCTTTTTTTTATTAATAGGTTTGTAACGACACTAAAACTTTTTTCGACAAGGTTTGATAACGGAAACGCTATATCAAAAGTTTTCTCGCAATTTCCCACAGCCCAGGATATTTTGGGTATTTCTGCCTGAAGCCAAAATGTTTGATAGCATTTTTTAAATTTCACCTTCTGCTCCTCATTGGCGCTAAGCTCGAGTAGCTCCTCTTATAATACCACATTCTCCACTTCCGTTTCGACAAATGTATTTATGATCCATGGTGGTATTTCTATCGTGAGAATATCTTGAAATCTGTTTTTGAAGTCATCATTCAGGGCATTTAAATGTTGAACATATATATGTCTGCGTATCCTGACATACTGCCTGTGACAAGTTCGGAAACTGGGAGAACTCGCACCGACTAATATTTTGCTTCAAAAATTTCAATTTTCGAAGAAAAGCCGAAATTATCCTTTATTTTATTAAATTTCGGCTGTCCCCTTGTAACTGCAAGTTAATGTCATTAAATTTTTTGAACAAATCTGTTAAATAAAATATGATCGGGTTTTCTCTTAAATCTGGATCTTTACTTTGCAGAAAGTCTAAAACTGATTCAAAAAGTAAGTAAAATCTTGTTAAACTTGCACCTTTCGACAACCAGCGTACTTCAGTATGTAAGAGTAATCGTTGGAAGTCGTCATCATTTTCGTCGCACAATTGTGCAAATAAACGGGTATAATGCTTTTAAGATGGCTTATAAACCCAGGATATTCCTCGTAAATGGCAGGAGCTCCATCTGTTGCCACCGAAATAATGTTTGTAAATGGAATCAATTTTTCCTTTAAAAAATCACTCAGGACATTAAATATTGATTTGCCTTTAGCGAATAGAAGCTCTTCATGTGTTTTTTCGTCCATAACAAATCGAACATATGCCAATAATAAAGCATCGTTACTAGGTGAAGTTGACTGAATAGAAAAAAGAGTTGTTTGCAGATAATTACACAAGAAGCTTTCAATATCAGAGCTCATTTCATCAACACGTCTTTGTACAGTGTTATTACTCAAAGGAATTCTTTCGAATATGTCAAATGGAGGTTTGTGCACAACAGTTTTTAAAACCTCTTCAACAGTGGGTAAAATTAAGAAAATGCTTGTAAAAACTGGTTTTTCTGCAAAATTCTCTCAATATCTCAATGTTTTATATAGCAATTTCAATGTTTTTTATACACAGTAATTCCAATTTTGTTAGTGTAA
The DNA here is from genome assembly GCA_963924295.1 of Dioctria rufipes. Classification (NCBI taxonomy): domain Eukaryota; kingdom Metazoa; phylum Arthropoda; class Insecta; order Diptera; family Asilidae; genus Dioctria; species Dioctria rufipes. Next base: position 84,478,435 of record OZ002744.1, read on the forward strand.
TCCTGAACAACACGTGCTTTCTGTTTACATTCGGTTTGCTCCGAAGAGGATTCTCTGATATTTTTGCGAGAAATGAGAATTTTATTTGACAGAAATTTTACATCTCCTTTTAGTGCATTGTTTAATGCGAAATTTATCTCTTTCTTAAAAAATTATGGTAGGGTTACGAAATGTACATTATTATGAATAGTTGAAAGAATTTTGGTGATATTTAAGAAGATTTTATCATTCGAGCAATCCTACGTTCTGTCAATTTTTGTTTTCAACTCATTGTCTCAGTCGCACTACAATAATGCATACTCAAGCTCTTTTCCCCCATTTATGCAAAAGACGAAAGTACATGGCAATATTTGTTTCCTTTCAGAAAACAAGGAAAATTTCCAATTTTGTTCCCCAGGTTCCCAACTTCTTGTTAGGTGAACGATAATTGCAAGCACAGCACCACAGGTCATATTTAGTTCCTTTGCACGTCCCAACAAGCGTTGCGGGTAGGATGGCTTTGCTTTACAAGCTTCGACAAGCATTATACTGAATATCGAATATGCAAGTTTTTACATGTAACAGTCGCTAACCTTCTTAAAATATTATCTTCTTACATTGATAGGTAAAGAAAAGCTATCGTCTTTGTTCTTCACTATCGGAACCACATAAATTTTCGTGGACCCCCACTTACAATTTATGAACCTCCATTTTTTGTTCTCGGCAACGTATACCCCCATCGAGTCTTCCAAAGACCCCTGGGGGTCCACCTGGACTACTTGTTGTTTTCACAGTGAAAAACATCGTTTGATCTGTAAAGAAACCATTATTTTTTTGGAACTCTTCAGCACATTAAGAAGGAGTTTGCGTTATTCAAGTCTTCTTTATTTGAATTGATTGCCAATGAGGTGCCTCTTGTTCCGACGGCCTCTCGACTTGGCTTTTCATATCTCATCGAGCTCACAGCTTGTTCGGGATTCACGTCACGATGGCCAAAGTCCTTTTAGAGTGAAGCCCTCTTTATTTAGATACTGCCTGTTGCTGTAAATTTTATAGCATATCTCCAGTACTGGAAGACGGCCAAATTGATTATACCGGCACCCACATGAGGATAATTTTATTTCTCCTCGGAAAATACACTACCTACTTGGAATAAATAAGCGAAGTGTTTTTCTCATAATACTCTTTAACGATTTCATGTTAACCATTTTATTTTTGTTCTTTTGAAGATATAATACAAAAGGTATGTAAAGGAAGGAAACGAAAAAGAAATCGAAGTTGTGGTTAAAAATTAACTTAAGTATGCTCCAACACATCTAAAATACTAAAACGAAAGTGCCACCTAAGTTGGGATAAAATTTATTATTATTAGTATTTATAAAAGAAATAATAATAGTATGTATTCAAGTGTTTTGCATTATATTTTTTTCCCTTTATTAATCTAAAATTTGAATCAGTATTATGAAACAAGCGACTTTATATTTTATTTTTTGAAAACTTTGCGATGAATAATATCAGTGTATTATATTCGGAACAGTAATAGAACTTGCAATAAATATTTTTGAGCTTTTCATAATTTAAAATATAAAATTGTATCATTTCAGACTTTTCAAGCATTTCGCATTTATTTATATTATATATATATATATATATTTATCAATAGGTTCTGAAATGGACGAATCAGTTTTAAAAGTCGTAAGAATGCTTATACCTACACATGTTGTGAAAAATAAATATTTGTGCCTATTTAAAAATTTGGAAACTTTCCAGTTTTATATGAAATCAAGTCGCTAAATATGAACCTAGTTTTGTGGTTACATATGCTTTACTAGCTTAAAAATGTTCATATAATTTTTAATGGGTATTGACACCTGAATGGAATTTCATTCAGAAGAAATCGGAAAGGATTACAAAATTTAAGGAAAGAAAACTTGAACTAAACATATTAAAAACACTTGTGTGTATGATATAAACATCGTAATTGGCACGTTTATCTTTGGCATTAAATACAACGGAAATTTCACTTTAAAAAACGTTTCCAAAACGTGTTTAAATCGAATATGTGCTACTTGTGATATTAGTCCAGAGACTGTTGAAAACGAAAATTTTTGGTTAACCTGTAATTTTTTAATGGTTTCCTCTTTAAACCACCTGCACAAATTGTAGCAATTTGTAGTTTACTTTTGTTTTACATTCCTACCTGAGCACATCCAAATGAAATATTCATCCTTTTAGAGTTGAAAACTCTGGAGCTTAATAAATTCTGCCTTGAAGCATCTATTTAAATTCTCTCAGTTCAATTTAAGCCTCCATCTCCCTACTTCATTACTTCTATTAGTAAATAATACAAAATACCAGAACCTAGCCGCTTCATACACATGTGAGAAGATATGCGTATGGATTTGTCATTCTCGGACATATTTAGAATATTGCAAAAAATTTTCACTGCCCAATATCTAAGCTGAATAATAATGAGCTTTAAACAACGTGCGTTGTATAGGTGAGAGAGGATATGCATTGAAAGGACATGACACATGACAACGTCTGTGCAAAATATATTGTTTTACTGCTTCATCCTTATCCTGTATTCTACCTTGATAATGCACATATCAGTTGCGGGTGCCAAGACTGATGGAAAGGATGATATACATACAGAATAATATACATAGGGAAGAACATAGGCAGAATTTTATGGAACTCACTGTATAAAAGTACTTACATTGTCGATGGCGATGGTTAATTCAGTTCGTTCTTGCATGCTGCATACACAATCATGAAAAAATAAAATGCACCTGACTTCGACATAAAGAAATGGACGTAAAACTCACATGCTGCTCATACACAAAACGCACAAAAATGGGTAGCAATAAATCAAAGAGATTCGAGAATAAACCGTTCAAGACAACTGAACCTAGTTTAGTGGAAAAAATCTTAAAATTTATTGATTTATTAGCGTGACTTAGAGTCCACCTCCATACCTCTGAATAAAGAGTTAATCATATGCAGCTTGCGGTACAATTCTGTGAACCAAAAGATAATAATTACCAATGAACTGCATTGTTCGAACCAAATCGCTTCGAATATATTTTTCTTAACAGATACCTTCTGAAAAGAAAAAAATCCTGAATACAAAGCATGAAAATTTTTATAAAATTAAATCTAATCTAATCACTCTCATTCAAAACACAGATACATATCCAAACAAAGCCATGTATTTGTCATCTATATAACATATTACACAAATACAATACGAAAGCCTAGCTTCATCGAGCAAATCACATTAAAATCATTATCATATGCTTTAACCGTTAGATTCGTGCTAAAAACATTTCCTGAAAAGGGAACATTAAAAATATCATGCTAAAATTGAGTTCTAAAAAGACAATAAATTCAGTATAATTGCAATTCTCCCAAAAAATAGGTGAAACATAATTCAATTTAACACAGCAGCATGTGTTGCTCTAAATTTCTTGTTGCTATGCATTTTTGTTCGTTGCTATGCAAATTTTATCGCGAGTACCGTAAGATCACAGCTGTAGTGCCAATTCTTGCAATCATGCGCCTTCGCTACTCCATCAGTGGTGTCGTGTGCAAGCAAAGGCTGTGTAAACGACAAGCTGACTGATCTCGATCTCTTTTTGTACTTGGCATCGCTTGGGTATCGACTGCTTTTTCACTTTTGACAACTAACAATCATTTCTGGTCTAGACGGAAATAAACGCATCTTATTTCGGGTCTCGACTGAAGATAAGATAACACTTCAAGCCGGGTCTCGACTTAAAGAATATTATCTCGGGTCTCGACTGAGATAATCTCTTACTAACAGTCATTTCTGGTCTCGACGGAAATAAACGCATATTATTTCGGGTCTCGACTGAAGATGACATAACACTTTAAGCCGGGTCTCGACTGCCTTAAAGAATATTATCTCGGGTCTCTATTGAAATAGTATGTTCCTAACATTAACACTTTATTTCTGGTCTCGACGGGAATAAAAATTTGGTTTAACCCATGGTTAGAACAAAGGGTCTTAACATTAGCTTAAAGCCAACCCGTCAAGTTATAGATCGGTGAGTACCCAATATAATATTTATTCATATATCTATTATATTATATATTTACACATATACATATTTACATATTATACCCTTTTGGTGCATATTTATTTAATATCATAATTTGACTTTATTCTATTAATTTTACATATATATATATTGACGATTTTATATTGCAATTTTTGCCAATAAGTGTTTTTCGGTGTGATATAAAAATTCTCTGACCCAAAACTTATATATTGAATTTTATCCCAATACAGCTTTTCTTAATAATCGTATATTCTAAGTGTGTAGTAATAAGTGTTTCCTAGTGTGTGTGGAGCTCTGACCTAATACCTCATTACATATTCTGATCTTAATATAATTAGTGGGCAGTCTTAAAAAATAAGTGCAGTATTTACTTGAAAGTTAAACTAAAATGAATAGTGTTGATTCGTTGTTAAGAAATAGACCACTGATCTTGATCCAAATTTATCAGTGCATTCATTTCAGTCACTTAATCAAATTTGCGTGTACGTTCTATTAACGGACAGTACATGCATAGCAGATAAGTTATTGATCGTTTTCAATGGGATAGTGAAAAAATGTGTTAGGAAATAAACATCAGATTTGCAATAAAAAAAAAAACCATTTTGGCACCACGATTAATATTAAAGAAAAATTGTTGTCGAACTGCCATCCATTCTATGTGGTGATAGTGAGACCCTATAAGTGAATCTATCAATAAAGTGATGAACGACTCCATTTTGAATGTCATTATTACTAGTTCTATATGGCATTTCTTAGATTCTGCAAGCTTTTGGGCGAAACATGGTAGAAGAATAAGAAAAGAAAGAAAAGCTAACGAACGAGAATAGTTGCCTCTATGAAAATTCAATTCACGGGATTTGATCGTTCAACGTGAAATGTTGAAAGCACATAAAAAAACATACATAAATAAAATATCTGCGATTGTTCCATAGGCTAAGCCTTTCCGGATATGGTGCAAGATGCATGTGCTAACTCGAAGAAAACCATGAAAAGAAAAACTTTTTGACCATCTCATATTAGTGATAATATCGATATGTAACCTAAATTGAAAATAAAAGAAAATTAAAGTATATGTGAAATTAAAACACTTCGTTCAAAATTAAACACTAATTTTGTATGATTTCCTCTGTTAAAAGTTTCAGGGCCGAAATGTTTTCCACTGATCTTAGAGCTTTATGATAAAAGAATATGGTTATCTCTTAGCGATATGTGATTACTGGAGACTGATCTATAAAGACCATAGAGTGCGACTCTATTCAATGATTCATTTAATAAATGTGGAGTGGGAAATCCTGGTTTTTTCAATTAGGAGCCTGGTGATAGGAATGGTGTGCAGAGGGCATCTATTTACATGCCCTAGATGATGGCATCATAGGGTATTCTTAGTTTGTATTCGAATTTTAACGCACAAAATAATGCTGGTAGAGTAAAATGGGTTGGACAACTAAACACAATATAAAAAGTTATATTGATTTTTGCATGCCCATCTATCCGTCCGTCTATTCGCCTGTCTGCCAATCCTCACGATAACTCTTGTGCTGCATTCACAATGCAGTGTGGAGCAGAGTGGACCAGAGCAGAACTGGGCAATACTTAAGTAAAAAAAGACTTAAGTTCTACTTAAAGTACATTTTCGTTACTTAAGACTTATTACTCAATACTTTAGAAATCCTCCTACTTAGTACTTAAACATAAGTACCTACTTGCTTCTATTTACTTGCACCTAAGACTTAGTTTTGTACTTAAGTACCAAGATTTTTACTTAGGTATTTCTGGGTCCATTAAGTACCGACAAATATCTAATCTTCGTAGAAAAGCAAACACAATATCTACCGCAACCGCTTTTTTGTTGAGAATGTACCGCACTCACGCGTCAAGGCAGAACCTTAGATAAACTAATAATATACACAAAATACTGGGTAAGTAGAACAAAAACCAGTAACGTCCCGCTCGAATATAAAATCGACGGTGCCTCCACTTGATGACATAACCACTGACATGTATAATATGGATTGCAAGAAGTGGGCTTACTTCTATATTGCTGACTCTTTCGGCCTAAGCACCAAGTACCAACTGAGAGCGAACTGAAAACTACAAATAAATTAGTGGTTTAGTAGAAATAAATGTTTTTAAATTAAATATTTTGGGTTATTACTGACAAAAACTGTTTTATCAAAGACAATGTATTCATTAGATACGCAGAAGAATTTCTAAATGTTTTAGTTAAAATCACTTCCCGAGCTGCGTGCTCAGATTTCAACTTCCCGCCAGTAATTTTTACAATGTTAGCACCGACGGAAGAACTCTTTTTGATACAAGCAATTGTGCCCACGTGAAATAGAACATAAGAACATAAGAAAGGGTAAGCAAGCAATGCCTCGCTCTAATATAAAATCAAGGATGCCTCGACCTGATGTAGGGAAGGCCTCAATTTTTTCTTAGAAATTTACTTGAAATTTTTTGCTTAGAATTGTTATGCATTATTGGAGACGACAATGGTTGCTTGGACGGTCGTGCACCTAATAGTTTTTGTGCGTGTTGCAAGGAAAGGTGAAAGTTTTGCTCTACTTACATCACCAAAAACTATGAAAAACAGTAAATAGTAGCCACTTGTTACTATACATACTATAGTTTTCAAAAGGTATTGATTTATTAATATCTATTAACTGAACTCGATAAACTTCATTATATTACTGCCAACATACAAAGATTCTAAAAAGTACTCAGTACTTTTTATAGACTTAGTACTTACGCTGAAGTACTTGCCTAGCTCTGGACCACAGTGAGCTTGAAGTCCTTAAAGGAATCTGATCACAATGTAGCGCAGAGCGAGCATCAAAATTTAAAATTAACTGTCATTGTAGTGAAATTTGAAATTAAATTTTATTATCTTCCATTGGAGAGAGTTACTTATATGGAAATGAATGCAAATGAAATTATTGCTGGCACTGCATCCTGATTCTTTTGATGGCACAGGGTTCACTTATGGCTGAGGAGGAAGAAACAAGGCGGAAACGACGATGGCTTGTGATATTCACCGTCGTCGGAAAAGCGAAAATAGGCATGGTATCTTGTACGAGAAATGCAGATGGTAGATTCAAGAAATTAAAAAGTTTCTTCTTAAAGGATGATAATAAAAGCTTGTAATGAAAATAATTATATATCAGTTTTCTAATCAAGATATAGATTAGAGAAATAAGACAAGTGGTAATTATATTTAAACGCATATTTCATTATTTCTTTTCCAAATTTTTTGACTTGCTCTGTATCAAGAACGTGGCCAACAAAATAAAAAACATGTTTGTATGATGAATGGCTTAAGACGACATTGACTGATCGAGGGCGCATGATATCAAACGGTTGCTCTTCCGGTTCATTGTTGACGTGTTCGAAGGACATTTACATTTCGCTTACATTGAAAATATTCAGTTTACTGTTTAGCACAGTATCTTCGGACTCTTCCATTCATTAGTCCTGTACTATATTAAAATTTCCAGGTGCACTTGAGTTCCACGTTTCAGATTGACAAATTTTGCAATGGAAGAAGTGAGAATCGTGCGAAAACCGAAGTTTTCTATAAATCGAATATACTTCCTCATTATGTAGTTCAAATCCAGGAAGCGAAGTGCCTCCATGTATTGCCACTCACCGCCTTTCGAATAGGCCGATCCACTTCGCCTACTTTCTTCCGCCTTCTTCTTCTCCCTTCGATACTTTCATCTAATTTTCCTAAATTGATTGTAAGCAGGTTTACTTAAAAGTAAATAATGTCTTTTTAGATCTTTAAACTAACATAAGATTGTTAATCACACACACACCTGAACGTCCGAACTCTACGCCTTTTATTACCCATATTGCATTTTTGTGGTCAATTTGCTTACCATCAGATTGTTTCAGAACTAGCTAAAAATTAAAGTAATATTTTGGTTTTCAAATTCCGGACTATGCAAAAAATACCCGTTGTTTTTTATTACCATTCATAAAAAATATTAATTCAGAAATTAACATTAAAACATGTTAGTTATGATAAAAACAGAATGGAGCTTTTTCCCCGCCATCTATATGTTAGTAGTTCGAAATTCCAGTTTGTAAAATTTCGTACCTGGCAGCGTGGAAATAGAATAGAACCTGTTTTCATGCAGCGCTACTCTGCGCTACTCTGAGCCAAACAGAGTTGGCTATATGCATCACTACGTGCGAAAAAAAGGATGCGGTTGCCACTCTACGCTACTCTACTCAACTCTGCATTGTGAATACGGCGTTAGAGTGCTGAAATCTTGCACATGGCCTTTTAAAAAAAAAGAGTAAATTTAAGTTCGAAAATGGGACAAATTGGAGAACTTCTTAGTATGGATGCCATACAAAAATCTCATGTTTCACTATATATAAGGTCACTGAGAATGAGAATGCGTCGACGTGGAGGGCTAACATTTTGTACACGGCATTTCCATAAAAATACTAAATTTCCACAGTAGTCATTAGAGTCAAATACTTGTGACTGATGACAATTTCCGAGAGCCCACGCTCCCCTGATACTACATAAAATATAAGATCTCTTACTCTCTTCATTGGGCTGTCAAAGCCCGTTAGCAGAAATTTGTATTCTGCGTAAAGAGTTATGGAATGTCAGAAGTCACCTGACCTCTTAACTTTAGTGGAGATTTTTTGTTAAGAGATTTGGTATTCTAGAAAATAAATCGAGCTGTCAAATATTTCTTAACATATGGCCTGTTCGCGTACTAGCTTGAAAGTACAAACTTGTAAAACTTTTTGCAAGTTTTTACTCGAAGGCGTTCACTTACTCGAAAATTGAGAGAGAAATTGTTTACGTCACTTTTCCCCTCCGTGCAATTTATTACTTGATTTAGCTCGAGAAAAATCGTCGAGTAAAAACTTCGAATGTGTCAGTTTTGACAGATCGTCACCGGTTTTCAGTTATTTTTAAAGTTTGCAGTTATTTTTCAAGTTTTAAGTTTAAAAAAAAAAGAAAAAGCTGTTACTCCTCCTCCAGTAGAAGTAGAATGTTCTCCAAGAACATTTCAACGTATTTAAAGTGGTAAATTAAATTTGTATATTATACTATGTGCTAGGAAAATTTCACGTCGTTATTACAGATCCCGAATATTTGCAATTTTTACAAGTTTTTACTCGAAGCCGTTCGCGTACTTTGTAAGTGTCACTCTCAATATCTTTATCATACATTTTGACGTTTTTCATGTTTTTACTTGAAAAAGTACGCGAACAAACCTAATATTGGACGCCACTGAGGTGGTACTTTTAGACCTCTTATCGTGGCCGTCGCAGAAATTTTTTTTGTTTCAAATACCGAAATTTTGGATAAAAATGAAAATCATGAGAGACCACTTGGATCCGTTTGCTATTTTTTATGCTGTATTCTTAAAGAATTTCAGAATAACAAAACTTCTGGCCAGCAAAGTGATTGAAATGACACCACCTTACGATAATCTTCATTACAACAATTAATTTTCTTGCTGCAGGTTTATACGAAAATCATATTGGGCGAAATTACATCCTCATTTTAAACTACCCCCTTCGATATCTAGGATAATTGGGCAATTGCAATTTTAACTGTTACCAATCTTAGGAAGTTGATAAAATTCATAAATCTCGGTAATCATTTAAGGAACTACAGCGTAGCAAAGTTCTCATGATGACACGTCTATGCACAAGTATCGCAAAATGCGCGTACTTTATTGTAGCTACGTGTGGGTTGCTTCTATTGCCATCATCGTTCCGCAATATTATATCTTCTTTATATTCTTCTTTCAAAGTGAATTGCCTTTCACAGCTGGGCTAACTAATAGGGGACTGTTAAGATTCTCCATAGCCACCTAATCTCTTATCCGCATTCACAATGCAGAGTGGACCAGAAAAAGAAGCTCTTCACAATACAGCGCAGAGTGAAATTCGAACTTTCAAATTAAATGTAACAAATCGCCATAACAACGCCAAATCAACTACCAACTTTGAAAGTAATATAACAAAATGCCATAGCAACACCAAATCAGCTTGCTTGAAGTTGTCAAAATAATAAATTCGGAAAAGGAGGATTCTGTTTCACTCAGATTGCTTGGAATCTATAGAAAATTAACGTAATTTTTTTGGTTTTTAATTCATGAAGTTTACAAAAACTACCTCTTCTTTTTTATTAGCATTCATAAAAAATATTAAATCAGAAAATAACATTAAAATATGTTAGTTATGATAAAAAGAAGTATGGAGCATTTTTCACGACATTTACACGTTAGTAGTTCGAAATTCCAATTTGTAAGCTTTCGGAAATGCCAGCGTGAAATTATACTAGAACCTATTTTCTGCAGCTCCATCCTGCGCTGCTCTCAGCCAAACAGAGCCATATTCACTACTGCGTGCGAAAAAAAGGATGCCAGCTGTCACTCTACGCTCCTCTACTCCACTCTGCATTGTGAGTGAGGCATTAAAGTTAAAATTTCTTGAAAAAAATTTGTGTAGAATACTAATTCTGTTAAAGTCTCTTACTTCCTAAATTTAAGTGGTGAAAAGATCTTTAAGAATCTTTTATGTAGAATCGGGGGGAAATCTGCAAAATGAACGAAATCGGTTAACTTTTTCTTTGCTTTGCCATGCAGAACTTTGGGTTTTCAATTTATTTAACTTTTATTTTCATCTAGTGTATAATATTACTGGTCTCAGACCAATTGTAACCATTTCTCTTGTTCTGTTTAATTTTGATAGAATAGGATAAATTTTCTGCAGAGTAGAGGCTTAGGATATCTCTCAAGTGAAACTCACACAAGACACTTTTTTCGTGATAAATATAGAACTACGGTTATCTGATTGGACCTATCGAACTCCATTAATAGCTCTATATTTTGGTATGAGCATAGGGTCGTAAATACAATCATTATTGATCTTTAAACCTATAATGTTTGTCTCCTTAGGGCGATCACAGATGGCGCTAAGTATTTCCCAAATTTCTTTCGTTGGTGTGCTAGCGTTACATCTTGAACCAAAATTTTACCATAACCTTTTTCAGTTCTTCTTTGAGATTTGGCTCTCTTTAGATTAGGAAAATTATTTTAATGACATATCATTATATACGTTTTAAGCTCATTTATGAACTGTGCCATATTTACCAGATGATATGAAACAATATGTTGTTCTCTGGAAGCGTTTACGTATAACAACCGAAAAATCACATTATTTTGAATTGCATTTCATTTTCTCAACCCAGTTTACCTCTGAAAATTAGCTACAGATTTTGTACTTACCTACTTTTTCTAAGAAACTTCTATACAAAATTATTTACATCCGGAATCCGGATTCCGGATATTGTGTAAAATATTTTCCATAAAACTATGCCTCCTACAATGCACCATATAATATGAAAAATCCATAAAAAAATGGTTTATTCTACACTCAAAGAAATCTTCCCAATGATAATATTGAGCTTCTTATGATCCACCCAGAAGCATTTTCAAGTAATTAAATTTTTTAATCAAATTCTCAACGAAGTGCTAAATCAGACAAAATAGCTGAAAGAAACTTTCTTTTTCCCATCCAGAATTATATAAATCTCCTTGTAATCCTTGTTTAAAAATATTTTTGTATGCCTGGAAATAGCTTGCCAGCAGGTGCATCCTTTCAGCTATGTAATAGACACCTCCTCGGTAATGTAAGATTTTGTTTGAAAAAAGTGAGCTAGAATTACACGACACGATATGAAAAACTTAACTAGTTTCTTCGAGAATATAATACAAAGGAGAGAGGTAGCCAGGTATGTAGGTAGTAGTCTAGTCGAGATGTAGATGTATATATAGTGTGTAGTCAACTTTGCTTTTATTTTCTTCTATCAAAGCAGCAACTTGGAGTTGGTAACGAGAAATAAATGAGCTTTTAATATGAGAGAGCTACTAGAATTATCAGGTGTCAATGGGAGAGTGTTTTCTTTTTACTACTGCTTACACATGAAGGTAAATCATGTGAAAAATATATTTAAAAAAGTTGCTAGTTTTTAACATCAAACACAGAAAACAAGGTGATTACTGCACTTGTCGTGATTATTTCAGGGTTTTGTTGTCACGATGTTACCAAAATGTTACAAAATCGTAAAAACAAGTCTTTTCCATGTTTCCATTTTGGAACTTTCCTTAAAGAAATCAATCAGTAGGGAAGAGAAGAAAGTTTTATTACTTAATTGTTTTTTTTTTTTTACCAAAATAAATCAGTTGAAACATTTTCACTGAAAGATAAACTTATATAGTTTCCTAGACAATGGAATTGTTATCAAAGGATTAATTTGGTTCTAAACTATGACTGTGATAGATCTAAAAAGTTGCAAAGATTCTTTCAACATAAAACTGATCTTCCCAAAGAACGGATCTTCTACATTACCTACATAAAAATCAGAATTAAGAACTTATGTTAATTCCTTATACGTTCCGAAAAAAAAAAAAATTAGGAATAGGCAATCTTTTGAAATCTGATTTAGAGAATCATTAAAAACTGAATAATTAAAATTATGCGAACTTTAATTAAGTAGCAAGGAACACAACATTGCCATCACGAAGAATAAATCAAAACAAATGTGTTTCCCACTACATTTATGGTCCTATTCTCTTAAGGATAACACCAATTCAGTAACTGTTCAGTGTCTTATATTTTTAAAAAATCCAAAAATTTTAGGTACATACCTGTTACAAAATTCATTAAAGGAATTGTTAATAAACAACTACACATAAATTGTCTTAATTATAAATTATAGATAGACTTTGTTGGTAACAAAACTCCAAAGCGGTTACGATACAGTGAAAAGATTGGTAACTATTTTAGGTACAGAGAATTTTCATAGAATCGTTACGTACCATTAGTCAAGATTTTTTGCAATTTTTCGAAAAGAAATTTCACAAGTTACTAAATAGTTGTCAATATTCTATTTTCATTAAAAGCGCCTTTTCCGCATAAAATTTCTTTACAATTATATACATACATATTATAAGTATCCAAAATCATTAGTGTCACAGAATCGGGTGCAATAACGACAACGGTAAATGTACCCTAAATAATGCTTAGTATATTCATTGCCGAACAAATTTCCTCAGCTATAAAAATTTATCTATAATACTTCTGTCTGTCACAACATCCTATAAAATAATTGCCAGTCTTCATTACAATTTCATTTACTGTTACTGCTATTAACATAATGTATACTAATTAACTGCTCCCAACTTTTACAAACAGATAACACTGCTCCCCGATAAACTTTAATTCCAGGATTCGCATATCTAATTTACATCATACTAGCATATTGCGGATATACGAAACTAATGCACGTCTGTCCACTTTAACCTAACTTGTGTACCTTGTTTCTTGAAGTACAAGAAGAGAATAAAACAAAACAAAAGGCAAACAATTCGACAGAAAATCATGCACAAGAAGTCTCTATGAAACTCAAAACATTCATTTCAAGAAATTACTCTAACTAAAAGTACTCCACCGGGTAATAATCTATTCCTAAGTCTTTCGTCCCCTGCCGCGGTTCTAGTTGTATAACCAGATCAAGGCTTTTGCTTGTGGGAATAATAATCCACTCTATTTTACACAGACAATTAATACTAGAGGAGAAAACAAAATACGAAAAGTATTAGTAAGCAAGAAAATTGGTTCCCCCTTTTTCATTGCCGGAATAATCCAACATCCTGCAGAGTTTCTTTTAACAAAACCATCATTGGCAGAGACTTTGCTTCCTATTGCGACAAGTAGCGTCATAAAGTCTGGGTCCATTTATCGTAGCCACCAGAAGTGTCCAGAATCGGAAGGAAGGAAAGTCATTTGGGTCAACTACTTTATGATGATGACCATCTTTACGTTTGTGTCATGAAAGAATTAATTTAGGCTGGCTCGAGTGCATAGAATCAGAAGTGATTTTTTACTTGGTACTTGATAATTTTGCTCGATTAGTTTCACAAAATAAGACTACAAATATATTAAGGGAACAGAAAATAAATCCTGCAAAGGATTCTGTTAGATAAATAATAGTTGAAAAGCTAAAATTTATCTCCTTTTAATAACAGCTTTTGGTGTTGAAATTCCATTGGTGCTTAGCGCGAAGTAAATTGCAGCGTGGGAGAAATAAATATTTCAGGTAATAAGCTCACCGGAAAATGTGAGACAAATACCACAACTAAAAACAATCAAATTCTTATTAGAATGACAATTTTGTTACTATAATGGTAATTTCCCAAAAATGGGAAACGGAACCAGGTCCCGCACGTATATGAAGAAATTGTGAAAATTTCGCTGATATGAGTATTTCATTTTACGTTCTGTATCTGTACTATATGCCCATCAATTTCTGGTAGAAAAGATTTTAAAATAGATGTGCGAGTCCACTTTGAACATAAACCATTCATACAAATTGTATAAACACCTGGCTATTTATAGAGCTCGACTATATGTATGTTAATGGCTAATTTAATCCTGTTTAGCGTCAATTTTTTTTAAGCTATCTTTAGAAAAATATTAGAAATATCATGGATTATGACAAATCAACTCCGCTTGAACCTTTAGACTTTATTAAAGTGTTTGACTTAGCAGATAATGAGCTCCTCTTATTAGTCATGTTTGTTTTCTTGATAGGAAATTATATTATAGACTGATCTGATATCATTATTTTTAAATCGAAAGAAAACTTTCTGAATGCATACTTCTTCCATCCATCTTAAATCCTAATTTGCTTGCGCTTTAAATTGACAAACTCAATATCATTAACTTGAATTCGAATATATACGATTTTCGGTAAATAAATAGGATGGAGTAAGCCAATTGATTCTTTGCAGAGTACTGTTCACACTTTTGCTCTAGACCGGGGAAGTTTTAAAATCATTCCTCCGGTCTCAAATTTACGTTTGACAACTGTCGTTTTTCAAAGGTTGTATAGTCAATTAGGGATCCATTCTACTGTAAATTTTTTTAAAAAGCTTATTTTATATTTTTTGGCACTTTGTTCAAATTTGATCAGAAAATTCTATTTAGTCCGGTTGATAGAACTTTTCTTAGAAAAAGGGCGTTAGACTATATATGAGATTTATTACTAAATGCGACTCGATTAAAACATCTCGAGTATATAAAATCACAGAGAATTACATCTAAATGGAATTTCTGCTGACAATGATCCATTCGAAGAAGCCGTAGGAATACTGTATGACCTCGAATCGCCGATTGATTGTAAGTATACAATTCATATGAAAATCTTGTACTCGAAACTGTAGACGGGTTTTTCCAAATTATAAAGAAAGAGTTTCCAAGCCCAAATTTGCCCACAATATTCTTCACGTCATTTTTTAGTATAGAAGCTTTGTAACCGGCTATCCATTCATGTTTACCTTTGAGCGTGGCCGCTTCTTGACCTTCGAACTCATCGAAAAAGATGACTTGCTATGGCTACTTTTTGCCTCTTGGTTGGTATTTAGGGTCAATGGCAGTTGACCATTAGATGATCACGGTACAGACTTTTGCCGGCTCAAGCAAAGGGCTTGGGTAGGCTCTTTCTTCTCCGGTCAACCACCTATTGCTGTACTTTTGGAAGAGTGAAAAGAATGGACAGAAATAAAACACAAAAAGTAAAGGATTAAAGAGAGGAAAGGTGACACCACTCAGAATGTCGAGTCACACTGGGCTACCTGCGTCACGCGCCACTGCCCTCTTCACCTTTTTGCTAAGTGAGCCTGCTAGTTATTTTATCCTCCCGGTATCTCGATCTTGTCCAAAACCCTAAACTAACCCGATTCCAAACGAAAACATGAAACTTAGTATATGGCTATGTTTTTATTTATTTCCCATAACACGCACAAAAATGTAAGTGTCACACTACTATACAAATATTTAAAATAAGGATTTTTATAAATCATTTCATGAACGATAAAGCTAGTACATCTTGACGGGTATATATGTATAGATATATTCAGAAAAAAACATTACGTCAGTATACTAGACTATGTATCAGTAATAAAACAAAAGGAACGAAAACCAAAAAAAAAGGACCACTTTGTTATTAAGCTAATACTTAGGTATGTATATATTTGTATATATAAAGGAAACAAAAAAAAATCGCTAAAAAAGAATTCGCTAATCCAAATTGACCATTACATTAATACAATATTCTAGGAATCTATCAAAAAAGGAAAAAAAAAGATTGCTAAATGGAAGTATGGTGCTACCATACATATGCAGGGGCGCACCGAGAGGGGGGATGAACGGGGCCGGTCCCCCTCCAGAATGTCAGTTTTCTGAACACAATTTACAAATTATGTATAAAATGTGATCTGTATATTATTCCAAAGTCCGATAAAATAAAATAAAACCTTTTAATATACAATGGAAGTCCTTAAGTGTTCAGATGGGTGCAGGACGCGACTTTAGAGCCCTATTTTTCGAACTAGTTAGGACCTCTTGTTCCTCCCCCCCCCCCCCCCCCCCAAACCGAATCCTGGGTGCGTCAATGTACATATGTACATATATATATATGCTATCTATCAATAAATCCTTCGCAAAACAAAGAGACACTACGTTAATATACCACTGCACTGCAATATACCACTGCACTAATTTAAATTAGATAGGAAAAAATCACTAACTTCAGAATTCATTGCTAATATCATGCTAATACGAACATATAAAATATTGTTCCAGAAATTTATCAGAATTGGTGTCAGCCAGTGTATAAATTCGCTGGATGAAGAAATGTTCCGATTTGATTGGGTGCACTCCATGCTTGACGTGAAATCCCGCAATATGTCTCCTCCGGGTATGGGTCTGGCCGAGAGATTCCTGCGTAATTTGCGCAGGTGATATTACAGCTTTGGCCGACTAATACAGTCTACAAGATTTTAGCTGTTTAGAGTTCAGCAGCGCCGACTTGGGACTCCAGAAACTGGGAGTGGAAAAGTTTCTCATTTGCCGACTCGCTTTGTCTCCAAGAAAACCCGATCGTTTTTTGTTTGTTGTTTTATTTATTTATTTTTTATTTAAGGCTTTATTATTTCTCCGTTTCTAGACTTTTACAATTTTTTCGTTTTCTCGATTCTTCGACTGCTTACAAAATTTTTTTAGACGGCTTCTGCAAGTTTGTCATCTTTTTACACTTTTTTTTTCATTTTTTTTTTTTCAATTACAATTTTGTGCCGAGTGGCGCTATTCTACACCTAATTTTTTCCAACATATAGTGCCATCTATTTTTAGTGCTTTACATTTATTTTCTCAGATTAATTCTTATTTACGTTTCTGATTAATCTTTCTTTGACATTTCGGTTTAACATTTATTTTCTAATTTTTACCAGTTTTTGTGTTTTCGTCTAATTGTTAATTGATATTTGTTCTAACGTTAATTTTACTTGACATTTCGGTTTAAAGTTCAGTTCCTAAGTTTTAACAAGTTTTAATGGATATTTAATGCAATACCCTCTGAATTTTTATACCCTAGATGAAATCATAGGGGTATACTAAGTTTGTCATTCCGTTTGTAACACCTCGAAATAATGATGGTAGAGCAAAATGGATTGGACACCCATTCATAATATTAAAAGTTTTTTCGATTTTTGCATGTCCGTCCGTCCGTTCGTCCGTCCGTCCGTCCGTCCGTCCGTCCGTCTGTGCGCACGATAACTTGAGAACGCGTACACTTAGAGAGCTGAAATTTTGTACACAGACTTTAAAAAAAAAAGTAAAATTAAGTTCGAAAATGAGCCAAATCAGGCAACTCCTTCATGGGGTTGCCATATAAAAATTTCGTTTTCCGCTATATATTTGGACCCTGCCTGAGAACGCGTCGACGTAGAGAGCTGAAATTTCGCACATGATGTTTTTACTACATTAGCAAATAAAATGTCACAAATGGACTAAATCGGGCAACTTTTTCTTGGTGTTGCCATATAAAAATTTCGGTTTTTTACGTATACTTTGAAAACGATCAATCCAAGACATTTTTATGGTACTAAAAACTTCTGCAGAATACGAAATCCTATAAAATTGGTTATAATCATTTTGTCTGTGCGACAAACCGTTCTAGAAATATATGCGAAAAACAACTTCAAAATCAATACTTGAATAGATCGGTGACCTTACGAAATTTAATACGGGCATTCATCTAGGGTATCCTAAGAATTGGTCTTAGACCAATTCTAGCTTTTTTACTTGTTATTTGTGATTTCAGTTGAATTGGCGTCAGATTATTTAGTGACTTTTTATGTACGATATTTGCAAAGCTTTTTATTTTAATTCAGTAACTTTCAAATAATTTAATGAGTTTTCTTTTCAGTATTTGCCAAATTTCATTTGTAACTTTAATCGAACAAATGTCAGATTATTTAGTGATTTCTGTTTTCAGTATTTGCCAAATTTGCTCGTAACTTTAAATCCAATAAATGTCAGATTATTTAGTGATCTTTGTTTGCAATATTCGCCAAATTCCCTCGTAACTTTTAATCCAACAAATGTCAGATTATTTAGTGAATTCTGTTTTCATTATTTGTGAAATTGGTTTTATTTGAAAATAATTTTGCCAAAATATAACTATAACTCACCCGGCTTTTCTGTTTATATCGCGAATAATTGTGAAAAATTATCCGGTTTTATTTAGTGTGAGGTGGTGTTGTTAAGGTAATGCATATCTCGTTTAAAATATTCTGTTCCTACAAATTGAATGCTAGCCCATGCGATGGCGTGTTTCCTCCAAATAGTCAACTGATTTTGCGAATTTAAGTGGGTGTGCTCAAGTTTAAACTTGGAAGATATCCCCGTAATTTCTGTGGGTGGAGTGGACGTAGCCGCTTATAATTACGCAGTAAAGTTTTTGGGACAGGGAGGTAAATAGATCTGTAACACTGCACCCCTTCCACAAACTTGTAGCTCCGTCGTAGCTGACCTACAACTGGTTTGACTATTGCATTGGGGAAATAAATGGACAGGGGACAAGAGATTAAAACCATCTCATAAAAACTAACCCAGAAGCGGTGGGTGGATAGGTCATCCACTCATTTAAGGTAGAGTTCCAAAGATCGTCTCCTTATAAATTTCAATCAGACCCCACGGATTGTAGGAAGAATGAAAACGAGATTGCAAAGATAAAACCTTCTACCGAAGGCTAACTCAGAAGGAGTTAGTGGTAAAAGTAGCGGTTACCTTTATTGGTCTTTGGAAATGGTCCCACCAGTTCTTTACATCAGTACTATTACCCAACTAATAATATTTCTGTCGAAGCTTACTTAAAACCTTGTCAATGCCGTAGTGTCCACCACCTAGAGAATCGTATACTTGATTGAAGAAAAGTTTTCGAAAAGATTTTGGGACTAGGATTTGCTTTATAGTTTTGTTTCCTTTACTGATAAGTCGAACGACGATGTTATTTTCTAGTAAGAGATCAGACCAAATTGACTAATACGCTTTAATGCCTGGGCTGAGGTTTTTGATGCTGTCTTTATCTGGGCGCTGACTAATAGCCAGCCAACTCCGGATGTGTCGTAATGTGGGGTCATCCTCCTGGTGTTGAGTTATATCCTCTTGCTCGTGTATTTCTCTTCAAGCCGCTGACAATATTTACAATCCTGTGTTGAACAAGGACGGCGAGACGTTGCATCTGCGTTACTGTTACTCTTACCTGGACGATGCAAAATTTCAAAATCACAGGCCTGCATGCGTTCTATCCGTCTTGCTACTTGTCCTTCGTGGCACCGAATGTTCATCAACCATCTCAAGAATGCATGATGATCTGCGAATTGTGAACTTATTCCAAAGTAAGTAGGGCTGAAAATGTGCGCAGGCTTTGACTATCGCAAGTAGTGCTTTCCTGTTGACACAGTAGTTTCGTTCAGGATGACTGAATATTTTGCCGTGATATTCCACCACGTGTTCCACCCCGTCTTTAACTTGTGAGAGAATAGCTCCCAAGCGTGTTTGCTGGAGTGGGTGTTCAAGATAAAAGGCAGATTTTTGTCAGGCTGAGTAAGTATAGGCGCGGTAGTTAAGCGGCCTTTCAATTGATTGAACGCTTCTTGACAGGAGTCTGTCCAGAGGAACTTTCGACCTTTCTCCGTAAACTCCGTTAATGGTTTCGCTATAGCCGAGACATTTTTAACAAACTGCCGGTAATAAGCTCACAGCCCAACAAATGACTAGATCTCTTCGTGTTTATGGCGGAAGACAATTCATGACAACACTAGCTTTGTCGGGATTTGTCGACAATCTGGAATTGCTGATAACATGTTCGAGGAACTTCAGTTCTCTCTGACACAACTGACATTTCTTAGGTGAAACCGTTCGATTGCCTACTCTTAGTCGAGATAACACAAGGCGGAGGTTTTTAATAATTTTTCTGAAAGTGGGGCCCTGTACTATGACGTCATCCAAGTATACTATGCACGCGCCTGAGGGGGAATTCCTTGGACGACTATCTCCATCAGCCTCTGAGAAGCTTTTGGGGCATTGGTTTGTAAGAACGGCATGACTGAAAATTCATATAAGCCACTGCCTGTAGTGAAAAAGCTCTTCTAGCGATCGACTTCTTCCACCTCCACCTTCCAGTAGCCAGACTGCAAATCTAGTGTCGAAAACCAAGTAGAACCGGCGAGTATAACAAGAGTCAGATCTATACGAGGCAGCGGATATGATCTTTTTTGGTGTCCTCATTTAGCCGCCTGTAGTCGACGCAAAATCTAGTCGAACTATCCCTTTTGTTCACCAGCACGACTGGAGAAGTCCTCGGGCTACTCGATTGATTAATAACGCTTTCGGTTTTCATCTCGTTTACCAGATTTTCGTTTCCTGTCGTTTGGCTAGTGGAAGCCGTTTTGGAGGCTGTTTTATCGGCTTTTGCTGCCTACGTCGATCTTATGCCGCATTATTGCGGTTCGGCCGAGCTCCTTTTTTGTGCGCGCAAAGACATCTTTATGTGCCACGAGCAGCTTTTTTAGTACTATAATCTGTTGATTATCCATGTGTACAGTTGTGGCTTCCAGCAATAGGTACAATTTAGGTGGTAACCTATTGAAATTAGGTGTTGCTTCCTAGGACGAACTGATAATGTCTGCAGCCACTTCCATATCTGCTAGAGAGTTACACCTCAGATCGATTGGGTTTTCAGCGATGTTAGTCACACGAACCATCATACTTCCATTATGTGAAAGGTAGACTGCTGATTTCATCCAGAGGGAAAGTGGGACATTCTTTTGAGATAGAAAAAGTGTTTCTTGTTCACGGACCATCGGATTGAATAGTGTTCAGTCCTATGAAGCAGGTCGATTCTGCTGGCAATGTAAAAACTTGTATGGTTCTGGCAAACGATCAGTCCTTTCTTCCATAATTGAAAAAGCGTTTCTCAAAGTTAATTGAACAATGGTGACCCGCAAGAAAATTCATTCCAATAATGCAGTCTTCGAAGACATCAGCTGCATAGAAGGTATGTGTTGTGGAATAGTTTTTAATAGCTATGCACAGCTACGATGCTGGTTCCTCCTGTGGCATGCCGAGTTTCCGTGAAGGAGGGTTTGAGCGAGAATCATTTTGAAATTTGGCGAATAATCTTCTGTTGAGTATGGAATGCTTAGCTCCTTTTATCTTGATGGTACTACAAATCGTGGTGGAGGTGGTATGTAGCCTCAAGGCTGGTGATTTCGTGGTGTCCAGCATTTCTACGTCCTCTATGGTAATTGGTGTGGCAGGAATTGTGGTACTGTTTTCTTCTGTATGGTGTGTGATCGATGTGCGGATGTTCTTTGTAAGGTTGTTCGTTAGTGTGTAAGTGGAAGTTGGACGGTGTATTAGTGGGTTAGTGGAAGAGATGGAATGGATTAGTGTGTTAGTGGGAAGTGGCTGGTTTGTAAGTGGGTTAATGCTGAGTCGACGTGAGGTTAGTGCGTTAGTGGGAAAGGGGAAATGTATTATCGTGTTAGTGGGAACTGGACGATTTGTTGGGGGGCTAATGGGAAGTGGACGGAAGAGGACGAAAGATTACTGTGTTACTGGGAAAGGACGAATGGATTAATGGGAAGTCGGGGTGGATATTGTTTGAGGTAGGGGTGATTGGTTTATGAGTAAAAAGTGTTCTAGTGTTTGGTATGATGTTTGGTGTAGTGCTAATTAGTGTTTTATTCTTTGATGTGCTAGCGATTCTTGGAGGGTTGATTACTGGTGAAAAGTTGGAGATTGGTATAGGGCAACTTATAGTCTCGCAGTGGACGTACTGACGAGCGGTACGTAGAGCGTTGGTGAGGTATGCTGGTCTCTGCTCCCTGAGATAAGCTGACTCGTGTTTAAATTTCCGTTTGGATTTCATGGAGTATTATTCGTGCTATTTTCTCTGTTACCGTGGTGTCTTTGGGCTTGATGCGAGTCCAACAGAGGAGCACGTCGTGATAACTGAACTGATTCAGTAGTTCTTACTGTGCCCTTTCCCGGTTCAATAGGTACCAGACGTTTATTAATAGTTCTGTTAGTACGACGCCCTTCAATCAGGACGAATTTTACACGATTTACAGGAAATAATTCGGCTTCTGGATTTATAATTGGGTTCTGCAAATTTTCGAAATGGAAGAAGACATCTATCTGAGTGTCATCACGCTCAATAGAACCGAACCTGCTTCGAAAACCACATCGGCGGATCGTCTCTGTCACATTTCGGGCTATCAAATTTGCTTTAGGAGAAGTGTTGACTGATACAAGAGCTGTTGAGTCTGGCTGAGCTAGCTGCGGCTCCCTAGCTCGCTGGCCTTTCCTGACGGCATTCGTGCTGAATTTCTTCCCACTGATTATCTCCTGAAGTCTGGCGGTTGTCGTGGTGGCGGTCTACTATTGCTCGATGCAACAGCGACTCTTATATTTTGCCTCGCAGCCCTTGTAGACCGATGATTGGTTTCGATTCGGAAACGTGTTTGTACAGCGTCCTGTATAGTAGACGGATTGTGGTCTCGAACTCTTTCCTGTCTAAGTTAAAAATTCCGTCTAGGAAATTTTCCAAAGCGATCTGGTCTCTTGCGTCCTCTGGATAATATAGGAACTTAAGCCGGATCAGCCGTAACAGTTCGGAAAAACTCTCCCCATTCTTCTGAACTCTTGCCCTTAGCTGAACGTGACTAAATGACTGCTTGTACTCAGCACCAAATTGGATGGAAAGCACATTTATCGCGTTAGAATACTACCTTCTAACCTCTTGACTTAACGTCCCATAAAAACACAATGCCATGCCGCGCAGAGATGCTGCTAAATATAGTGCTTCTGTATCATCTTCCTTGCCATTAGTTTCCGCAATTGCCTCAAAATGCAATTCGTAGTGATTCCAAGGAATTTAACCGTCGTATTCCATTGGCGAAAGAATCGGTTTCCTTGTGGATCCGTCGTTAGCTGCAGGCTGTGGTCGATTAGGTGACAAGGGTGTCTCCTCGGACGATTTCAGCCTCCCAGGGTTAGATCAAGCTTATTAGTCTCGGGTACCTGATGCTCGCAACACGCTAAGCTTTTGTCTGAAAGTCTCATTGGAGACGGGGTGGAGTGGCTCCTTCGTGACGGGTGACCGCCGTTTTGTCGGATACTGGTGCATTTGGTAGTACCAGTATCGTCCATGACCTCATGCATGAACGAAGATACGCTCAGAATCGACATGTCGGCCACCTGCCTTCGTAGTAGGACAATCTGCTCTCTGGAGGACGTATTCACCCCCTGTAAAGCTTTCATTTCATTGTTGAATGTCGCCATTACACTCGATTGTGTACTAAGTTTGTTGACCAAATCCTCGAGTTTTTGAAAAAAAATTTCGAGCGGCTCTTCTGTCGTGTTGATCGATTTGTTGGGCATTCGTTTGTGTTCCGAAGTCCGGTAATAGAGTTCCCTTTCCCGACATGGGCGCGATTAAGCTTTCGACAAAGTCTAAGTGTCGGAGATAATTCTCACTGGTGAAAGTTCAATCTAATTATCGATCATCAAGATTCACACACTACACACAACAACAAAAAAAAATGTTACTGACGCACTAATTAATAATCAGATGTAGAAATCGCAGAAATATTTCTTAATTTTGTGTGAAGAATTTAGATGGTTGAGTGGCAAATATGACACGTTAGTAGGTATTTTGTTCCAAACCTCGTCAGTTGACCGATGTGATAGGCACCTAACAATTCTTTAAGGCTACGAGCTCCCCACTAGCAGACGGGAAAACTGTTGAAAAGTGTTCTAGTTGTCATAAATCGTTGGCACCCGAATGTAGGAGGTTTTGCAGTTACACTGCCCTGCACTAATCGTCCACTATCAAATCAGTAGAATCTTCCACATTAATTTATGTCCCAGAAATAGTTGGCACCAAAAGATAGAAAATTTATCAGATTTAAAAGGATTTTGACTTGACTTTGTATTATTTCCTACTACCCGCGGTCACAAAACCAGAACTATTCAGAAATGAATTGATATTCCTCAAGTCGTCAACACCAAATGAAAAAAATTTTAAATTTATGATTATTCAGTGCCCTCTAATTCGTTAGGTACTGTTTACAAGGACGTATTTTTCATTCGACACCTCGTCGGTTGTCGAACATAAAAAAAATAGGAATTATCTTGGGTTTTACAATTTCGTTGACCAGATAATCAAAAGAAGTTATTTACAGTATTTTGTCTTTACCGTTTACTATCAAAGATAGAAAAGTGCAGACAAAAAAGAATTTTAGGTCGATTCGTTGAACGTGGTTACGAAATATAGATCAATTTTTTACTAATCGTTGGTGTTACAGTTACCATTCGCTATCAGGTTTAGAATATCGGAATATTCTCGTTGCTTATAAGTTCTTTAGGATAGAAAATGTTGCGCTTAGTTTGCCCTGTAGCCAACGTTAGCGCTAGCATATATAAAGTTGTTTTAGAAACTTCTCGCATTTTGTAATTTGCCGATCCCACACATAGGAAATTTTTCATAATTAAAGAAGATTAATCAATTAATTTAAAATTTCATCCTGGGTATGTTCAATTGTTCACGACCAACAGTCCGAAATTTTCTGAAGTTTTTTGACACTTCTGAAGTCGCTGAAATCCAAAGTAGAAAATTTATCTAGTTTGAGAAAGATTTCGAATTTGTTTCGAGAACTTCCACCTATTCACAGCTAAATATAAGAACTCTTCCGAAATTATTCGGTGTTTCGCAGGTCGTTGACACCAGATGCAGAAATTTTATCAAACTTAAAAGGATTTAGAACTCCGTTTGCGTATTTCCAACTGTTTACGACCCAATACAAAACATTTCATAATTGAGATTTCTGAAGTCCTTGACACCAAATACGGAAACTTTATCAATTTCCGAACGACTCCAAACTTGCTCCATGTATTTTCGACTATTCACGACCGAGATGTAAAAACTTGTCGGAATATCTTTGATACCTCTGAAGTCTTCGACACCAGAGTATCAAATTTTATTGATTATTGTGTGTTTTCTCAGTCGACTCTCATTCAGTCTAGGAAGTCTGGACTAGGTTTTAGGCTTTCTAATATAGACGAGAATAGGAAAGCTATTTTTCAAGTGATGTTTTGTATTTTCTTACTCACTACATGTGACTCATTTAGAAATGGTTCTAAGCGCACCAACTGGCACAAGAGGCAGCAGAAAAGAAAAGGAAAACTACAAATCCTTCTTCCTTTTAGGAAATTTAGCAAACATAGCAAATATAAAATCTGTTTCCTGTGCAATGGTCCGCGCAGATAAAGGACACCACAAATTTTTCTAACTTTTTAGAAAATTTCGCATGTACACTTTGGTTCATGTGCACTTAACGGTACAGAGAAATAGATACCGCAAGTCTTTCTCACTTTTTTATTTAGAAAATTAGCAAATATAGCAAATACGTAAATAATAAATTAAAAAAAAGCTTAGCAAATTTAGCAAATGTAAAGTAAATAAATAAAAAAAATTTGCAAATATAAAATTAAAAAAAAAAAAGGAAAAAATTCTAGCACATATAGGAAAAAGAAATATTAGACAAATCTAGAAATTCTGGCGTATCACGAGCAACCAGATAATGTGATAATTGTTTCGTTCTCCATCAATCGTAGCTAGCAAGTGTATATTTAAAAAAGAAAACATCGGCCAATCTTTCATGCGCTAGAAACCGCTAGTTAACCAAATCTCCAATTCAGCAAATATAAAACAATAGAGCATAGCTAATATTAAAAAAAAACATCTGAAATAACACTGACTAATGGGGCAATAATATCCCGACGCGTGTCGTATGATGTTCGTACAGCTGGCTAATTAAGGTTCGTGGGGGCCCTTTACGGAGTAACGATGTACCCCACACTTGACACCAAATATTCCAGAAATTTGGCAAAATTTGTGTCAGCCGGTGTATAAATTCGGCGGATGACGAAATCTTCGGATTTGATTGGGTGCACTCCATTCCTGACGCGAAATCCCGCAATATGTCTCCTCCGCTTATTGGGCTGGCCGAGCAGATCTAGCATAATTTGCGCAGGTGATATTTCAGCTTTGGCCGATAGATACAGTCTACAAGATTTTACCTGTTTAGAGTTTAGCAGTGCCGACTTGGGACTCCAGAAACTAGGAGTGGAAAAGTTTCACATTTCCCTTGCAATGCGACTCGCTTCCTCTCCCAAGAAAACCCGATCGTTTTTTGTTTGTTGTTTTATTTTTTATTTAAGATTTTATTACTACTCCGTTTCTAGACTTTTACAATTTTTTCGTTTTCTCGATTCTTCGACTGCTCACAAAATTTTTTAGACGCTTACAGTATGGCGGCTTCTGGAAAATTGTCATCTTTTTTCACTTTTTTTTTTTTTATTTTGTTTTCACTTACAATTTTGTGCCAAGTGGCGCTATTCTACACCTAATTTTTGCCATCATATGGTGCCATTTGTTTTTAATTCTGTAATTCTTTACATTTCTTTTCTCATATTAATTCTTATTTAATTTTACGTTTCTGATTAATCTTCCTTTGACGTTTCGGTTTAACATTTATTTTCTAATTTTTACCAGTTTTTTTTTTGCCTAATTATTAATTGATATTTTTCGAACGTTAATTTTAATTGAAATTTCGTTTTAAAGTTCATTTCCTAATTTTTTACAAGTTTTTCGTCTAATTGTTAATGGATATTTGTTCTAATACCTACTGGGTTTTTATTTGTGACTTCAGTTCATTTGGCGTCAGATTATTTATTGAATTTTTATCTACGGTATTCGCAAAGCTTTTTATTTTAATTCAGTAACTTTCAAATAATTTAATGAGTTTTGTTTTCAGGATTTTCCAAATTTTGGTTGTAACTTTTAATCCAAGAATGTCAGATTATTTAGTGATTTCTGTTTTCATTATTTGTAAAATTGGTTTTATTTGAAACTTAATTTTGCCAGAATTTTTTATCAGTTTTTATTTTGATAGAGTTGTCAGATTGGTTTATTTGGAAATTTAATAGATGGCCAAAATTTCTAACGGGGCTGTACGGATGGAGTTGGGTTTGTATTGGGTCGGTTATCAAGTTTTGGGTTTGATGTTTCGCTGTTGCTTGACGTCTATTGTTTTTGCGACAGGGAGGCAAGTAGTTCTGAAACAATATACGTATAATATAAAAGTTGAAACAAATGAAAAAATAATACAGAATTACCCTGTAACCTCGAGAAGAAGAAAAAACAAGGCAATTTACGCACAATACAATTTGTCGGAAAGGTACTTGTCAATCTCCCGGGGATAAAGCGCTTCAGCGGTCTGGTGATTAACGCGGTGAAATCAAAACAAAAACAAGTAAAAAAGCTAGAATTGGTCTAAGACCAATTCGTAGGATACCCTAGATGAATGCCCGTATTAAATTTCGTATGGTCACCGATCTATTCAAGTATTGATTTTGAAGTTGTTTTTCGCATATATTTCTAGAACGGTTTGTCGCACAGACAAAATGATTATAACCAATTTTATAGGATTTCGTATTCTGCAGAAGTTTTTAGTACCATAAAAATGTCTTGGACTGATCGTTTTCAAAATAAACGTAAAAAACCGAAATTTTTATATGGCAACACCAAGAAAGAGTTGCCCGATTTAGTCCATTTTTGACATTTTATTTGCTAATGTAGTAAAAACATCATGTGCGAAATTTCAGCTCTCTACGTCGACGCGTTCTCAGGCAGTGACCAAATATATAGCGGAAAACGAAATTTTTATATGGCAACCCCACGAAGGAGTTGCCCGATTTGGCTCATTTTCGAACTTAATTTTACTTTTTTTTTTAAAGTCTGTGTACAAAATTTCAGCTCTCTAAGTGTACGCGTTCTCAAGTTATCGTGCGCACAGACGGACGGACGGATGGACGGACGGACGGACGGACATGCAAAAATCGAAATAACTTTTAATATTATGAATGGGTGTCCAATCCATTTTGCTCTACCATCATTATTTCGAGGTGTTACAAACGGAATGACAAACTTAGTATACCCCTATGATTTCATCTAGGGTATAATAAAAGAAGGAAAGAAAGATAAGAAATTTCGCCTGTTTGTTCTTGAGTTACCTTTTTTTTCTCTCCTATTATTAGATTCTGTTGGTTTCTCTATCAACCTCGGAAGATGATTTTGGATTGCCTTCTATTTTAAGACATTATTATGTTTTGGGGTATGATTTTGCTATGGCATAAAAAACAAAAAAAAAAAATCGGACCGATTATCGAATCTTGTTCATTAAAAAAAAAAAAAAACAACATGCATATCAGAAATATTCAAGGCTGTCCCGTTATTGCTTATAAGTCCATTCAACTGTGTTATCGTTGATGATAAAACCTGATCATTTGTTACAAAGAAGACAGTTCATCCTTTTTAACGAAAGCTTATACGTCACGATCTGTGTTCAGTTGGTTCAGTTATATATAACCCCGACCCCAACCGATTTTCATAAAACTTTTAGAATTAGAATTATATATAACGTGAAATTCTTCGTGTTTGGAAGCATCTGTCACAAGAAGTTCGAAAACACTTAGTGCTAACGTTTGTTACTTGATTCATAAACTATCGCATAATAATATTATACCTTCATGAATTCTATATGGTAAAAAAATTATCAAGGTGTAAAACCTTTCCGAAATGATTTAGGCACCCTCAGATACTACAAATTGCCGCAAAAAATTGCCAGACGCATATAAAATGGTTACATGAGGATTTGTTACACTAATACTGTGTATGTGGCTTTCACACAGATTTGTTATTTAATATTCATTTTATCGAGATTACTAATATTATTCAAACTTGACACATTATCCCGGTATATTCATGGGACCAGTCCTATCAAAACTACATCTCTGATAGTTTAACAATTCCTTTTTTATTTATCAGCCGAATACCACCAATCCTTTTCTTATCTGCATCCTTCTGCGAAAATGTTACCTCATATAATATTCTATGCCATAAGCATTTACAGATATAATTTTGTATAAGCTTATAGTCTTCTTTTTAATTTAAGTAAGATAATTCACTCTCGAACTGTGCTCACAGTTTTCTAGTCCCACAAAAAAAAAAAGTATTCTAGCCATAAAATTGTCTGACAGGTGAAAGTATAGGACTAACAATGAACTCAACTCAAAGTATTGAAGAGACTTTTAGCAACAATCCCCATTCCATCTTTCCTCCTCCTTGCTTTTCAATAAAATTTCTTCACCGAAATATATCTACGTTCTTCAGCTACTTCTTAGCATGCACCCCCCCCCCCCCCCCCCCCGCAAAGCACTATCGTAATTTTGTGGGAATTGAATGTGACGCTGGACTGTAGAGTGAGTTGTGAAAGTTTCACAGGGCGATTTACGTATGGTAGGGACACATTGCGTAGCTGAAGCCAACGATTAATGCTGGCATTTTAACGCACTTTTCCAATCTGAGGCGACAGATAGCGCTGGTTGGGGCGTTTGTTTCTCTTCTTTTAGTAGTAGTAGGGAGCATTAAATTTTTCATAGAAATATACTTGCAAGTTGTACTTAACAATTGTAAGCAATAATATTCTCCGAAAATAGTTCAAACGAATTGGTGGATTGATCCTGGTGGTTCACTCTTTCGGACATCGGTAAAAGCATTCAGTTATATTAGCCATACTTGAAATTTTTTCCTTAGATCTTTGTAATGCATCTGTAATCATGCATCCTTAAAGCATGTGATTGCATATAAATCAAATGCGCATCTCCCTAAAAGAAATAAGAAACCAAGATTACAACAAAAGTTTGTAAATCGTTTCAATAGCTAAAACTCGGAGTTAAATTGACTCTGCGAAGAAACAAAAATGAAAACACAATTACATACATACACATTTGTATGTAATCACTTTTGTGTGAAGCATTCATACCTCGTTATGAATGAAGTAAAATAAGAGCGCATCAGATTACAGCGCAAGCAGAAAACAAATTATGTGTGTACAGCGCACCATATTACTCAATGGCAACAAAGAATGTTAAAGATACGGTGGGAAAATTATCGATTGTAGGTAGTCTTAAGAAATTAATGTAGATTGCTTACTTAGCAATAATTAGCGATTATAAATAAGGTAGCATTAAGAAGGAAATCAAGAATAAAGTTTCGGCCATTGACTGGTAGAATACAAGGCCTATTCTTCACAAGGCAGCGGCAATTAGCCAGGCGTTCTCGTTCCCTGAGATATAGAGGCTTCTTAGCCAGATTTCTTCTGCATAAAGATATTGAGGCACTCCAGTCAAATATCGAGTAAGGATTGATGCATTAAGCCAGATCCAAGGTAATTTTAATTTCTGTTGCCTTTTATGAATAAACACGCCATATACTCGACATGGTAATTAACTAATTTGATCATGAGCAGAATATTGGACATCGGCGAATAGAATGGATAGCAGAAATAGATGAAAAATTGGAAAAATTATACGCGAAACTCAAGGAAGAATTAAAAGAAGATTTGAAGCAAAACTCACAAGCTGGATCCAGGCCAATTTCCATCGGGAAATACAGACAAAAGTTCCAGCGAAAAAACCAAACAATAGCAGACAAGCAGCCAGAAGAAACCACGAGGAGCAAGATTGGTGAGCAGCGCCAACTTATAGCTGAACTAAAGCGGCAGTAGGACAATTCAAAACAAAAGCAATAAGAGAATTAGATGAATTAAAATAAATTCAAAGGGTTGCAAAGAGAAAGAAAAATAGAAATGCGTAATACACAATCCCAAGAGGGTGGTGTTAATTGCAACACAGAAGAAGTGATGGAAAATCAGATACTAGTTTATGTAATCTTAGGTATAGTAATTAGCATATTGATTTTTAAATTGCTTAGTAATTATAAGAAATATGTAAAGTAATTTAGTTAGGATAATAAATGTATAAAACAGATGTTCTCTTCCATTATATAAAACATTCTTGGTTGTGTTAACAGCGTTAGTCAGCGGTAATGTACACTAATAAGGGTTTCACTGGCGGAATTTGATCTGCCCATGGAACTGGTAGGAAATTTAAAAAAGAATCCAGGTAGGAAATATACTGCAAATTACATTGAAATAAAAAATAAAGAAATCAACGAATTCTGGCTGGAGATAAAAAAAAATATTACTGATCAAGTAAAATTAGAAGAAGCAGAAAGAAAATTTGAGGAATTAGAAAATAAGATAAATGTCTACCTCATTCCCTAAGAATTATTGGAAATTTCTGATGAGATTACACAAGAAACAATGGCAAAATTTGATATTGCGACTTCAACAAAAATAATACCACAGTTTGATGGTGCTTTTAAGACACTATCAAATTTTCTTGATCTAATAGAATTATATAAACGACCGCTAAAAACCGATCAAGAGAGTATATTGTTGCGATTTATAACAACAGTAGAACTATCTGATAGAGTCAAGAACAGACTTTTGTCGGAAAGCGCACCAACAAAAATATCAGAAGTAAAAGCAAGTCTACAAAAAAAAACATACAAAATAAATAAAAATCCACTGAAAATACACAGTGATTTGGCAACGATACAACGAGACAATTAGAGTGTAAATGCCTTCGCTTCAAAAACAGAAGCACTAATAGCATCATTAAACGACATTCAAATAATGGAACAAGGAGAAAGTAATCGAGCACTGATCCTGAATATGAATGATCAATTAGGCTTAAGTTTATTTCAGAATGGCCTTAATGAACCATACAAATCCATTCTCATATCAACAAGGCCAAAAAGACTATCAGAAGCCATAACCATCAATACAGAGATCACTGATAATCCAAAACACACGAACATGTATCACTACAAAGAAAACTTCAACGGTGCTAACAGATACAACAACAATAAATATAAAAAAAAAACAATTACATGAAAAAGAATGGGAACTATAACAACAACTACAATAGCAGCCATTATAAACATGAGAATAACAATTACAATAATAGATATAGGAATAATAGCAGAACCAATAACAACAGATATTGTTCAGCCCCGAACAAGCTGAAAAGAATAGAAAAAGAATTAATAAATTAAAACCCCATGCACACTACTTAACACAACAAAACCTAGGGAAGGCGACTGGCATACATTCCTGCTATGGGCCTATGTACCTACGTACATAAATTTAACAGTTGAAATATACAGAAAATATGAATTATTTAAAAGAATTAAACAATGAATTACAATGAATTACTAATACTAAGAAACATTAAATGAAATCATAGGAAAATGTATAAAAATTTATAATTTCCACATACAACGAATGTAAATATAGTGTCGACAAAGCTGCAACAACATTATGGGAAATGGGAATTTATTAATAGTTGGTTAAGTTTCAATTTCCCTCACTTGAAATCTGTACCAACTATTGAGAACATGTTAACTATGACAAACCATTTTCCCGCGAAATATTTCGAGGAAAATTACATGAAAATTGGGTTCTTAAGGGATTGTGAAATGCAATAACTCAATAAAACCGGAGTTTATGAGTAATTGAACGGATATCCTATACAAAATCAACAAAAGAAAATCTCACCTGAAGAGAGGTTAAGATTACAAATACAATAAAAAAAAACAGGTTTCTTAGAAAATAACACAAACAAACACTGAATCGCACATACAACATAAATTGCATAACTTTCCTTTATGTAATTACCACAATTGCCACGAGAACAACGCGATCGAGAACAGTCACAACAAACTTTTAATTATCGCGGAACTGTAAATTTTTATGTTTTGCCAACATATCGTATATGAATTTGGGGTACTTTTTACCGAAGAATCCTATGGAGGTATTAAAAAGCTGCTAAAGTATCTCAGTGAAAAGATATTTACGAATTTATGACTTCTCATATAATTAATGAGAAGGAAAGAGATAGAAAGTTGAAGTGCGATGGATTAAAATACGTTCCACATCAAATTCTCTCAACATGGATGACAAGAATTTAATTGCGCCATGTTATAGCACAACTTAGAATTTTAATTTTCATTCAATTAAATGAAAATGTGAAGAAAATCTTTTTATGTGAAAAGATAGATATTAATATTTTTCATCGAATTAGATAAATCACACCTGACGAAAAGTAATATATTCTGAGCAATTTCCATTATGGTTGCGGGTTCCACACACAAAATGGCGGTTCAGACCCTATATAAGGCAGAGCCTTTGCATGAATCGCTCTCTTAAAATTTTCGAGTTCAAGGAGTTCAGTTCGTGACATACATATAGTTGGTGAAATTTTTAGTTACGTTTTTTTTATGACTTCTCACTTTGTGCAAATCGTGAAATTGTCTTATAATCTGCCTATGGTAAGCATAAGCTCACATGCGATTTTTTTGGTAAAGGTAATATTTGTGCAAAGACATAATCTAGTGACATTATTGTGATTAATAAGTATTTTTGTTCCTTTAATAAAGTGAATTAATTTTATTGTGATATTTAATAATTTTCTGATAACAAATTAATAGTCAATTAAAGTATCTTGTACAGGATAAATTCAAGACAGTTATTCCTATACTTCCCAAATCGGGTTAGCTGAAATATACCTGCTAATTCTCCTTTGTTTGTTTAAAATTGTAAATGACTTTAAGATAATAATTTTGAAGAATTTTCTAGATTTATAGTAGATAAGTGCCTTGCTGTGAATTAGATTGCTTAAGCTAACCTGCATATGAAGTTCTTATTAAATCGAAATGTGAGTCTATTTATGCTCGTTCTAATTTTAATATATCGCTACACTAACATAATCCACCAACTATAAACATAATTACATGTGGCTTGTTAACGGTTCTACAGTACCTGTTCCGTTACACACGTGCTGAAATTGCAGTATTATTAAATAATAAGGGAATTTTACATCAGCCTAGTATACAGTCTTATGGTGTGACCTTCCCCATATGGTTTTTTTATACAGTTCCAGGAACTAATTACTGCATTTTAAATTGTTTGGTGATCCTACAGGAACCAAGCTTCTTGCGCAAACATATTTTGATGTTTCTATCTAGAATTTGATATAATTCATTTGTTAGATTCTTAAGTTAATCCGAAATAAGCAAGCATCATTTAACAAAACATTACTAAGCTACTGTTATATATGCACATTACCATTACATAATACATTATTAACGGCATTATGTCTTCGCTACAAGAATTATTCAATAAGGAAACGGTATTGAGAGGTAGACAAGACAAATTTATCGAAAATGCAAAAAAAAACTGCATTACCTAAACGCACTCAAGGATTCTACGAAACAAGAATTGCAGATTTCAGAAAAATCTGGCAAGATTATAGCGCAATTGATTTAGAACTCAATGAATCATTGATTGGGGAGGATTCAGATGAATCAGATACATTTCTAGAAAAAGACAACTATGGCAAATCAGAGCACAAATACACAGAATATATGAGCGAGTTGGTGGAAAGCTTAAGAAAATATTCAACTATTATTGAGTCACAACCCAACACATCTGTTTCAACGCAGCCAACTATAATCATGCAACAAAAATCCTCATTATCTAGGATTGCATTACCTATTATGAACCTACAAAAACAATTTTCAAGGGATCCTGAGTTCAATCAGATAACAAGAATTGTCTTAATGACTATGTAGAACGTGGACACATGGAGGAAATTGAACCTCCCAGGGAATAGTGCAAAACATTACTGTATCCCACATCACGTAGTTTTCAAGGATAGCACTACAACCAAGTTGAGAGTGGTATTTGACCCCTCAGCAAAAACAGCAAACGGAAAGTCAATAAATGATTGTATGTTGGAGGGACCAATGTTACAACCAAAGCTATTTGTGACATTATTCCAGATTATCGTACATTTCAAAGAATCATATGGCAGCATCCTGTTGCAAAACAAATTCAGTATTATCAACTTAAGGCAGTTACATGTGGTACATCGTCTGCTCCATATCTAGCTGTCCGCACACTGCACCAAATGGCAGTGGATGAAAGCACAAACTGGTCACTAGCCTAAAGAGCTACGCTCACTGACTTCTACGTCGATTACATATTGACAGGTTCTGATAGCATCACCGAAGCAAAGCGGTTGCAAACAGAGCTACTGAATATGGTGAAGGCCGGCGGCTTTAATCTGAGGATGTGGGCTAGTAACGAACCAAGGGTGCTGGAAGACTTCTCAATGGATTATTGTGAAGTTAAGGGCACTTTAAGATTTTCCGACAATGTGTCAATTAAAACTCAGGGAATCCGATTACATCCTGTACCTGATTATTTTTCATTTACAATTGCACAAGAAGAGACGGAAACAATCATAACTAAGAGAACTTTATTGTCAAAGGTAGCATCGCTGTATGATACACTTGGATGGCTTGCACCAATAATAATTGTAGCAAGAATATTGATGCAAATGCTATGTATCACAGGCTGCACTTGGGATGATCCAGTTGATAATACCATTCATACCCAATGGGAAAACTTTCAAGGAGATTTGCAACATGTAGAATTAATAAAAATTCCAATATGGACTCATTATTCTAGCAACGCAAATATGCAATTACACGGCTTTTGCGATGAATCTGAGAGAGCGTATGCAGCTGTGCTATACTTGCTGTTTGTGAATACAGATGGCAGTATAATCGTGACTCTCCTAACAGCGAAGTCAAAGGTAGCACCCATCAAGCCAACAACTATACCACGACTAGAACTGAACGAAGCAGTCATACTAACAAAACTGGTTAAAGTCACTGTCGATGATATGAAATTACAAACCATTCCTGTATTTGCATGGACAGATTGAACGATTTTCCTTCGATGGATCAAGGATAACCCATCTAGATGAGAATCATATGCAGACAATCGTGTTGCGGAAATACAAGATATCATCAAATTTGACCGATGGCAACATGTGTGCACTAAGAATAATCCAGCAGATCTTGCGTCGAGAGGGAGTTTAGCTGAAAATTTGCACAAAAATAATCTGTGGTGGCATGGACCATCATGGCTAGGGAAACATCGAAATGTTTGGCCCAAATCAACAATAGTCAACAATGATCAAACAGAGTTGGAAGCCAAAAGCGCAGTACCCAACAGTTTTTTCAATGACATTTTATTTCGATATTCATCCTTCACACGTTTAGTTCGCATCGTAGCATCGCTACTACGATTGAAACATAATTGTAGATATCTATAAATAAAACGAATAGATTTCTTCACTAGTACGGAATGGAGTCAAACTACCAATACCATTCTGAAGAATACACAACAAACAGTATTTAGAGATGAATACGATCATTTATTGCACAATAAACAGTTGCCGAGGCATAGTTGCTTATTGAAACTTAATGCATTTATGGACAGTGATGGACTAATAGGAGTAGGTGGAAGATTAGAAAATGCTGACATCTCACGTACAAGAAAGCATCCAATCAACTTACCTCAACTACATCACATCACTTCAATCATAATCGATAAACTTCATAAGGAATCATTGCATGGCGGACCATCATTAGTCTTGAGCATGAGTCGCAATCAGTATTGGATTCTAAATGCAAGACGATGATTTACAAGCAGGATACATGTATAGATATATGTGCCAAACATCGCAAACTAACTAGCACACAATTAATGGGAAACTTACCTTCCTCAAGGGTAAACATAACCAAACCGTTTACAAAGGTTGGTATTGATTATGCAGGCCCGATAACTCTAAAAACTTCAACACTTCGTAAAGCCAACCGGAAAAAAGGGTACTTTTGTATTTTTGTCTGTATGACTACAAGGGCAGTACACATAGAATTAGTGTCAGATCTGACAGCTTAAGCCTTTTTAGCAGCCTTAAGGAGGTTCGTAGCCAGAAGAGGTTTGTGTACCGACGTATTTTCGGATTGTGGTATTACTTCGTCGGAAGCAAAACGATGCTAGATAGAGACATAAGGCAAGCCATTTTGATATTGCGACTGCAACAAAAATAATACCGGAGTTTGATGGTGATTTTAAGATACTATAAAATTTTCTTGGTCTAATTGAATTATATAAAGAATCGCTAAAAGCAATCAAGAGAGTATACTGTTGCGATTTATAACAACAGTAAAACTATCTGATAGAGTTAAGAACAGACTTTTGTCGAAAAGTGCACCAACAAAAATATCAGAAATAAAAGTAAATCTACAAAAAAAAATACAAAATAAATAAAAATCCACTGAAAATACACAGTGATTTGGCAACGATACAACAAGGCAA
Organism: Dioctria rufipes; assembly: GCA_963924295.1. NCBI lineage: Eukaryota > Metazoa > Arthropoda > Insecta > Diptera > Asilidae > Dioctria > Dioctria rufipes. The sequence goes on from OZ002744.1 coordinate 84,516,161, forward strand.
TCAGAGTGTAAATGCCTTCGCTTCAAAAGCAGTAGCACTAATAGCATCATTAAACGACATTCAAATAACGGAACAAGGAAAAAGTAATCGAGCACTGATCCTGAACATGAATGATCAACTAGGCTTAAGTTTATTTAAGAATGGCCTTAATGGACCATGCAAATCTATTCTCATAACAGCAAGACCAAAAAAAAAATATCAGAAGCCATAACCATCTCTACAGAAATCACTGATAGTCCAAAGCACGCAAACACATACCACTACAAACAAAGTTTCAACGGTGCTAGCAGATACAACAACAACAAATGTAAAAAAAAAAGAATTACATGATCAAGAATGGGAACTATAACAAGAACTATAATAGCAGCCATTATAGACATGAGAATAACAATTATAAAAATAGATATAGGAATAATAGCAGAAACAATAACAACAGCTATAATACCGCAGGTATAGCTATAACCAGAACCGGGGGAAACACACTAAGAAGATAGTACATCTAAAACAAGGAAACAATTACAGAAACTACATAAATATACATATAAAAGAAAGAAAATACCCGATAACATTTCTAATTGACACAGCAGCAGGTATATAAATACTGAAAAGTAACCTAGTAGAAAATAAAAAAAAAGTATAGATGAATTGTGTCAAATAAATGGAATTACTGAAAAGACAGTATTTGTTTTAACTTATGTCTTATTTCATGAAGTAGAATGTGCCTCTTTTTTTTTTTTTGTTATTTCTAGTATGCTGCCGTTCGAAACCGGGATTCGGAAGAATTTTTTTCGCTCTTTTGATGTGATCCTATGGAACAGTATTTGTTTCTAGTCATTGGATTATGCTAGGAGTGGCCATAATTTGTTCAGTTCGGTTGACCAGAATCCTTAGTGTTGTACTCAATGGTTGCCCGTTGATTGCTGGGAGATTAGCATTGTGTGAGAAGGTTTTGGGCTATAGTTTTGCCATCTAGTACTGAGATTTGAGTATATTTTCGATCGAGTTCAGTTTGTGATGGCTGCAAAGTAGCTGAACTTGATCGAGATAGCAATAGTTGTAATGTATTTCTCCTTTTTGTAGAAGAATGTCGATTTCACGTGAAATTGAGAAAATAGCATCTGCTAGCGGGAGGTTTTGAATTTTTCTCCAGTTTGACACTTTAATTAACTGAGACTGTAGCTTGCTGTACAGCTGTATGGGTGGGAGTTGTACCAAGTCCAATTAATTCTTGGGTGGTTTGAGATCCTTTAAGTCGCAGTAGCTTAAAGGCCTTTTTTGTTATAATGGACACTTGTGACCCAGAGTCTATTAATGCTCGGAATGTCATCGTATTTCCGGATGGTGCAGTTACATTAATTAGAGCTGTGTGAAGAAGAGCTCTTTTCAGGTTTGCGGTTAGAAAATTTTGAACTTGTTGTGTGCTTTGTTCAGCTCCCATATTGCAATTTTGGGAGGATTGATTAAGTCATTCTGTCACCGAATCGTTTTACTGATAATGGAGCAATGTATTATGATTTTTCTGGCAATGACAACACTTTTTAATGCTAGTGCAATTTGAGGTTCGGTGCTTGGGTGACAAGCAATTTTTGCATAAAGACAACTTCATGACTTTTCGATTGTTCATATTTCTAAAGGTTGGACAGTGAAATATGATATAGTCGCCCTTTCCATGGCTGCAAGAAGATTTTTATGTAGATGGGTGATGTGGTGCTGAGCTCTTAGTTTTTTTTGTATAGTCCATAAGTTGGTTTAGTTGAGAACAGTCTTCTCTGTGTCATATTGGATGACGTATTTATGTTTCCTATCATTTCTAGATTTCGGAAGCGAAACTCTAGGAATGTAGACAATGTGTTTAACTTAGGTAGCTCTGTGCTACTCTGTAAACTTTACTCGTGTCTGGACGTAGTTTTTGCACTGTCAAGTAGATGATCAGTGGATCCCAATTCTTTGTTTTTACTCCTAACTTTTGTAATGCCAATAACGCTTCGGTTATTTTGCCTAGTAGGCTTTTAACATTGTCGGAGGTGTCATGGTGAATGGGTGGGACAGAAAATAATTTTTTTAATTGCACGTTCACTAATATTCGTTTCTTTGTATTGCGTTCTTTTAGGAGCATCCAAGCTGGTTGATAATTGTCATCGCATACTTAGTAATGATTGAGGAAGTTTTCAGCCTCTCCTATTAGATTTGTCTTTTGAAAGTATAATATGTCAACGTCTCTTGAAATATTGTTGTTGTGAATGACTGAATGGAAAAAGTCGTGGAATGAAATCCACGTTGGGCACTCTCCATTAAATGTGGGTAGCTTGATTCTAGTGAGTTTACATTACATGAATATGTGCTAGCATATGTTGTATGCGTATAATGAGGATTGCTGACAGATATTCATGTTAGTTTGTCTATATCCTCATTCATACCTGCTGCCATTTCTATATAGTATTCCTGTACCTCGATAAACGTCTTTAGTGATATATTATAATTGGAGGTTTTATTTTGTCATTCTCCTTTTTATTGATTTATGTCGAGTTGGAATTCTTTCAAGTACTCAGTAAATGTTTTTAAACGTTTTTATGTAGATCTGACAGTTTTCTTTAGCCTTCTCTCGAATGCCTTTTATATGGGCCTTCCATTAATTCTTTGGTTTCGAGATGCGAATTAACTCTGACATAGAGTCAATGGTTTCGTCACCATCATCCGAGGAACTGGAATCGCCATTTTTAGGCATTTTTAACGGAGAGGCTTATTTTTTCTCACTGTGATGTAATAAACAATATATATGAATTCTAGATTTGATTAGCTGCGTTATCCGGCTCGAAGGACCAATGTGAGATCTGTGCTTTAGGGAAGGGACCGGGGCGGTCTGTCGGTTGTAAAAGCATCACTCAAATTTTGTAAATTCAAATATGAAATTTTAATTGTCAATATATAGTGCTTAAAACTATATCACAAAAATTCAGTACTTATACTAATCAAAACTATCCTAAGCTAAAACAATTCAACAATTATAATTCAACAATTCAATAAATGCCGGCACACAGTTTGCTCTTTTATATTTCTGAAAAAAAAAGAAGAGCATCCACAATTAATTTTATGAATTAATTCAAAACAAAGTATACGCACGGTAGCAGTAATAGAATTACGTAATTAGGCAGAAGTAAATTCCTGCCTAAATAACGGATAGAATGAAGCAGAATTAAATTTCTGCAGCAGGACTAAATTTCTGCACCAGGACTAAATTTCTGCTTAGATATAGAGTGGACGTGAAGGAGAAGTAAATTTCTGTCAGATGTGGGATAAAGGTGAAGCAGAAGTAAATTTCTGCAGTAGGTGTAAATTCCTATTTACGTGTAAGATGAAGGTTTCACTGAATTTAATTTCCATGATTATAGAATTAAATTTCTATATAATGGAAGCATAAATTAGATCTTTTGCAGAGGATAGGAACCAGATTAAATTCTGGTGGAGGATGTGTTCAGAGTAGATTCTGAACCAAGAAAAGGGGGTGCTTCTGTTGGTGCTCGTCGCTTTTTATAGCCACCGTGAGCCATTACGGTTCGGCTTAATAATGGGTTTCCCTGTCAACGCCAATTCTCAAAGTTGTATTCCATTGCACTTTGACTGCGGCGTCACGAATTGACGTCTTGTTGTGACAATGTCATTTGATAACAGAAGAAATCTAAATAATTGGAGGGACGTGTACGTTGTTTGCGAAATGATAAGTTTGTTGTTAATTATGTTTCTTTTTTTAATTGTTAATGAGTTTTTAGTTTGTTTTTAGATACAGTGTTGCACAGGACGGATGTAGGCAAGCATGGGACTCGTCTTGCTTTTAATTACATAAGTATTATACGTTTTTTTATTTATTAATTATATGATACTTTGTGGTATCGTTTGTATTTTTAGGAGGCACGTACTAGGGAAGAATTTTTCATTGGGATGAGGAATATGTATGTAGGCTGAACTTAGAAACTGCTGTACAAATAAATTTGATGTCGGTTCATATTTAAAAAAAGATAGATCTAGTCTCGGACGTGGGAGAGACTGCCGGTTTTTAAAGGACAACTTAGTCTTTTTGTATTTCAAATATAAAATTTGTATTTTTAATAATGCATTTGCTTAAACTAATATCACAAAATTGTTTAAAAGCAAAATTCAAAACAAAAACTAACCTACAAACTACTATACAATTCAACAAAGCTTCTAGCAAAATAATAAAATAAAAGTAATAAAAAAATATATAAAAAAAAAAAACAAGTTAAAAATTCAAGTTAAATGAGCTCCTTCTCAGGCGCTACCAATGTTCTACTCGTTCTGAAAAAAGAGAGAAGACCAGAATTGGTTGTATTTTTAGGAGGCACGTACTAGGGAAGAATTTTTCATTGGGATGAGGAATATGTATGTAGGCTGAACTTAGAAACTGCTGTACAAATAAATTTGATGTCGCTTCATATTTAAGAAAAGATAGATCTAGTCTCGGACGTGGGAGAGACTGCCGGTTTTTTAAAGGACAACTTAGTCTTTTTGTATTTCAAATATAAAATTTGTATTTTTAATAATGCATTTGCTTAAACTAATATCACAAAATTGTTTAAAAGCAAAATTCAAAACAAAAACTAACCTACAAACTACTATACAATTCAACAAAGCTTCAAGCAAAATAATAAAATAAAAGTAATAAAAAAATATATAAAAAAAAAAACAAGTTAAAAATTCAAGTTAAATGAGCTCCTTCTCAGGCGCTACCAATGTTCTACTCGTTCTGAAAAAAGAGAGAAGACCAGAATTGGTTATCTGTCATCAGAGTGAGAAGAAAAAGAAAAGAAAATATTGATGCTGCTAGTGCGTGAAGGCACAAAGCAAGCAAAGTGACCGTTGCTCGTACGTGAAAAAGCGAGGGTAGCAAAGTACTATAGTCGGTGAAACGAGTCAGATTTGCCTCTGACAGTATTCTGTGCGTACGCAGAGGTGAAGCGATATGCTACTATAAAGAAGAAGCGTAGGTTAGTCTCCGCATCAGAAGTATTCTTCTGTAAATGTGAGCAGGAGATGTAGCAGATTAATCTCTGCAGCAGTATTATTATTCTGCTTAGATGTGGACAGGAGATGTTGCAGATTAATCTCTGCGCAGAATTAAACTTCTGCTTAGGTGTGGGCAGGAATATTGCAGATTAATCTCAGCGCAGAATTAAATTTCTTCTTAGGTGTGGGCTGGATTTTGGAAATGGTAGGATTTTCAGATTAATTTCTGAAATATAGAATTAATCTCCTATAATTAGGTTGGGAATAATATTCTTGTCACTCGGACTATTCTCCGAATCAGTTGAGCTCTGAACCAAGAATTATTTGGTGCTGCGGCTCGTCGGCTTTATATAGCTGTCGCATCCATTTACGAGCTCTCTCCTCTTGGCGTTGCCCTAGCAACGACTGATGTGATGTCTGAATGTACCACAGACAGCTGGCCGACGTAATGTCATTTGCCGTCACTGGAAAGTGTAAATATCATGAGGTAGGTATGCATTAATGCAGTTTTGTATTTATTTGTTGATATCATTAGTGACTTTTGATTGTTTTTAGTATGTGTTCAATGCTCGGGTGGATCTAGTTCGAAATTTCACCAAAAATTTCCGAGAGTTTAAAATGTGTGAAATGAAGATTAGATAAGTATTTTGTCATTTATTAACTTAATAATTTGTGGTTTCTTTCTTTGATATTTCAGGAAATAATTCGTCGTGGGAAGGTAACTACATCGGTGGACTGAACAATGAAATTGCCAGAAGAAATCATCCAGTTAAGAAATAAAAAAAAGTAGCAACATACACATGTGAAAAATTAAGGGTAAGAGGAAATTTTTCAATGCGTAATTAGTAACCATACTGCAACATTTAATTTATTATTGTCGAAACCGGTGACAAATCTGACAATGTAACTATTGTAGATATAAAAATTGACAAACATAATTTAATAAAACGAGTAATGAAATTAGAAGAACAGAATACGAATGGAGAAATCTTTGATAGATACAAAGATTCATTTGAAGGTCTGGTGTGCTTGTATAGAGAGCCAACCTAGTTTAAAAGAAAAGGCCATAGCCGTAATCGATCGTCCTAAGAGAATACTATTTAAATTGCATGATAAATGGGAAAAAGAATGAAATAGAATGGAAAAATTTAATTTAATTTAAAAGGTAAACGGTCCCACACAATGGGTTAAATCAGTGGTAGTTTTAGCAAAACCAAATGGAAAATTCCGTCTATGTCTAGATTTACGGAATCTCAAAAATAACTTGTTGCGGTGTCGTCATTTTCCATTGGCTGGATTAGAAACTATTGAGGCCAACATATTTTTCTACCCTCGATGCAAGTTCTGAATTTTGGATGATTAAGTTATAGACGAACCTCTGAAATTTGCACAGTTGTTTTAACATTTGGTCGATATAAATTTCTGAGGCTACCATTTGGCCTTATCGTGACATCAGAAATTTTTCACAAAGAAAATCTCATTATAATATGGGAACGTACAAAACAAGAGCTCCATATGCACCTTGGAAGAGTTTTGGAACGGGCGCGAAAAATGGGGTTGAAATTGAATAAAGAAATATGTCGTATAAGTGTGACCAACATGAAATATTTTAGACCCATTTTTTCGAAAGATGGGTTCCGTCCAGATAGTGACACGATTAAAGCTACTTCAGACATGTCTAGCCTCAAGTGCTTGAAAGACGTGCAACGATTTCTATGTTTAATTTGTTACTTGGGGTCATATGTAATATCGAATGATACTATGACTCTCAGAAGGCTACTTAGAAAAAAGTCTGCATGGGACTGGTATGAATCCCATGAGCAATGTTTGTAAAAACTGAAGTCTCTACATAGTATCAAACCCGCTTATATACTTGTATACTAAGTGTTAATTGACCAATAAAACTTTCGGTCGATGCCTCTCAATTTTCTGTTGGTGCAGTCATTTTACAAAATTATCGTCCTCCGGCTTAAGTCCCTAAGACTCTTATAGAGTCTCAGAGAAACGATGCACAAATTGCAAAAGAATTATACGTAATTGTACTATTTTGATGCAAAAAATTTCATCAGTAACACACACAGACATCACAAACCCTTCGTCAGACTTTCAAAGCAGGCAGTAGCTGATATTCCATCTAGCTCGCAATGCATGATGCTCAATTTACAAATGTATGGCTTAATGTTCAATTCTTAATGATAATTTCGGTTGTATGATTTTGGTTCTGGTTTTAATTTATTATAAAATCATCCAACCAGACGAGAAGTCCGCTATTAGTGTTCGTTGCTGTTGCCATATTGATTTATATGTGGTCTAGTGTCTGATATATGATGTAGAAGCTCTCGAATTGATTTCCTACCAATATAAGAAAGGATTTGAAAGCTCGGGTTTTCAAGAGCTTTACTTTTTGGCATTCATTTTGAATACAAAAAATGCCAGGTTAACCCCCCTCCGGGTATGGTATAGAAATATATCATAGTTGTATGCTGGAATCCCTTTGAAATTTTTCCAAGGGCTTTTAGACTCTATGCTTTGTAAAATAATATAAAGTAGGTAACCATAAGTTCCACTCTCATGAGCAGCAAATCAGTTAAGTTCTTCTGCGTATGTACTCGTATATAGGGGTGTTAGTTTATTAAAAAAAATAAAATGATAATTTTGCAGGACAAACAGAATTACGCGTGTGTTGTCATACAGTGTCGTCCTTCAAATTCCATTAGTTTTCAGTCTTTACTTTGACAATATTTTTCATCGTTGTTGGTTTCAAGTTGTTACATGTCTTAACAAACAAAAAAAAAAAAAATGCACTGTCTAGGGCCCTTACGTTCTTCTCTCTCTTTATCCATAATGATATATGAGATTTCTCCCACAGATTGCTTCACAGTTAAAAAAATGTCAATTAATTTAATTTTTGGTACTATTCCTCAGATTTGCCAACGCATGCATATACGCATGCATACAGGTATAATGGAAAAAATATGCTTTAAAAGCAACCGTTCTAAAAAATAAATCCATCAAGAGTGATATAAAATGCACTGAAGTAGTATTTGCTGCGTAAAATAATAATTTGTGAAAGGGGAGAGTGTAGCTACACATGTGCACGCGTACATATATGTTTGTTGGTAATATTAATTTTAGTTGGTACGTATCCACATGAGAGACATATCTATGTATATTGCTTTGTGCGGATTGGGAAATATGAAGTGCAGTCAGCGTTGTGAATTATTTTAAATAGAAAAGTTGTGTTCCACTATGTCAATATGTTTCATTTAAACTCATAACAAAAACCCTTATTTCATGCGGCAAGCTGGTGAGAGCGTACCTGTATGACGTACATGCCGTAACGGCAAATGCATATACGAGCACCTCAAAGTAAATAATAATAAAGAACGAAAATAAAAGCAAACATAATAAACAAAAGAAATACGATTGGAATAGCCACGCGCCATTCTACAATCCATTCATGAAATATCATAGTCAGAGTTGTAAAAAGTAATATGATCATCACTGGTCACCATTGTACCGTGGTAAAGCATATTATATATTACTCAGTGAACTATAAAAAAGTAATTGCGCAATGATGCAACCGATGACTGTATATTATTTTTATTTCATTTCACTTAGCACTCTTTCAATAAGAAAAGATTGCAATGTAAGCATTTAACACTTATTATTGCATGTTTACATAGAGGTCAACATGCATGCATTTATACTTTATAGATAACATTAATTTTTATCGATATGAGTAAGGTAAGCAATTTTCACAAAGTATTTGTGGTACTTTTAGTCTTTCCCATGAGAAAGAAATTTTATTAAGGTTTAGCAAATTAAGCGCTTTTAAAATAGTATAAATGTTGTGCTATTGAAAATAAATATTTAGAGCTTAACCAGTAACTCTCGTGGTATTTTCATTTCTGCCATATATATAGAGCTCCACAGCTCTAACATGGCTAACACAGGTAATGAGCTTCTCAGCTCCTGTTAAGAGATACACCGGCGCACCAGATATTGAGCTTCTAGCTCTAGCTTGGTGGATTTTCGAAGGATTGAGCTTATCAGCACTAACGAACAAAATCGAATAACATCTCGTTCATTCTTATTAACAGAGCACTCTACTACGATATCGAGAAGTTATTCACACTGGGTATTTATTTAATAAAAACTTCTGGGATATTTAAACTTCGAGATACAAATGGAATGTACCTACTGTGTTTATTTATTTATTTTTATAACTACAAATATATGTTTCAACTGAAATTAGCTACTAAAGTAACTACCAAGTACAAAGAAAATTATTAATTATTTTTCTTATTCCAAATTTTGCCTGGTAGAATTCAAGTCTTCAAAATTAAATTAAATTTTTGTGAAATTCCTCTATACAAGGTGCAGTGTAGATTGTTATTGGTAGGAGAACATGGGGTAATATTAACCCCTTAAGTTTGAGATAAATGTAGGTACTTATTTATTTATAATCGACGATATAAGAGAAATTATAACCACTTCCAAATATCTAATTTCCCTAGCTTATGAAAGAGTCGTTGGTCGAAGGAAATTTATGGAAAATCAGAAAGAATCGATGTTTGTCTTTACAGTAAGCTGCTACACATTTTGGTATTCATAAGTAATTCATTGAGAGTAGTACACTCCTCAAATCATGCGTATAGATTCATATGGATGACCACATTATCCTTTATATTAAGATATTTACTAATTTATAATCAGACTTAATCAGCATATACATTAAATAATCTTACATTCCCGTAGAACTGATGAGAGAGCCTGGAGGGACTCCTCGAACAACAGGAAGTGATGAACATTTATTAAATTATCTTCTGAATTTAATTTGAAAGATCTACGATTGAGTCTAAAATAGAGGAAAAAAACTGAACTTTTCTGAGAATTTTGGTAAGTACCGTGCGTCGCGTCGTCCAGACTATCGAGCGCCTTAATAAAATGTATTTTATTTTATTTATTTTAATTAAGCTGTGTCGAAGAATCAGATTATATGGATATTTTTGGCGATATTAAATATACAGAGGTGGATTTTACAGTTGATAAATTTTTCGAGTACCTACTCTGCTAAAAAAAAACAACAGAGGATATTGATTATTGAAAAGTCAAGTACACTTCTTAGCGTCGGTTTTTTGTAAATAGTCAAAGCAGATACAAGGAAAGGAGGGGGAGATGCGTTGTTTTTGGAAGTAGCGGGTGTTGTGTTTATTGCCTTATTATGTTTTTATTATACACATATAAAAATAGCTTATGTATCAAATTGCCAAAGTTTTTCCCAAAAGGAAAAATACAACCAACTCTTTGTTCCTATTACATGGTAAAGTTATGAGACATCAAAGAGAAGAGAAAATTTCACATTTTATAAAAAAAAAAAGGGAATCCTAAAAATACCACTTTCTTACAAATGTTTTAACTACCGAATTTTATCTGCGAATTATTTTTCCGATTTCTAAACACAATTATGGTGCTGTCATCAGAAAATCAAATTTCTTTAGAAATCAGTTGCACATGGCTGAAGAAAATCTAATGAAATTATATAATTCAAGAACGTTTAGATGTAGGTATTTATGAACATATGAGAACTAATTGCAAGTTAACCTTCCGACTTTTATACTAGTACATCTCTTATTAGGTATATGTAAGGTATATGTATAGGTAAGAAATATCCCAGTAGGAAATCTATTCCTTACTTCATTAATGAAGTAATGAATATATGTACACTAATATACATTACTAACACAGTGAATTTTAGCACAGAGATGTCATTGGAAATTCGGGCATTACTCTTTGACACTTTAGTCTTCTATTATTTCATTGAAGTGAATGTGGAATAAAAGTAAGGGGCAATTTAAGGATTACCAAGCCATCCATGAATTCTTTGAAGTACAAGTAAACATTTAGAGATCGTTTATTTTATAAAATATCAAGCCATAGCAGAACTAATATAAGGATATAAGTCGCTTTTATATACATATATATTTATACTCTAAATTGGAAATTTACAGAAACAAGGTATTGTGATTTTGTGTTCATTTATGTAGGGGACTAGGAAAAAGGGCCAAGTAATAATAAGTAGATGTTTTCAACTAGTGACGACTTTATTGACTGACCTTTAGACAAAAATGATTAAATCGAGAACGATAGACATAGCGGCACATATATATATATGTGTATGAATATACACAGCACGCACAATATAGTTTGTACTGGTTTACACACAAACCAGATTGTGATGATCAGAATCTGCACTGATAACAAGAACAGATATTCTTGTTCATTTTAAAAAGCAACGAAGGCTTTTAAATATCAATATATCACCTATATTTATGTATATTCAAATTCAAGTACATACGCTACCCACTTGATCTCAACTCAATGCAACTCAAAGAGAGAATAATCACACCGGCAACTGACTGATTATGCCAACTGCACTCTGAAACAAACAAAAATCAACAAAAAATTTCTTCTTATTTCCATATGAATAATCATTTTCATCCTGTGTAAGCAAACGTGCTTACATTACCACACCGTCTGCATTACCATGTCTTCGATAAAATAGACGTGTGGTATTCTTGGATGAAATAACTCATTACCATGCTCACTAATCCCTCGATTTCACTGGGATAAATTCGAAGATGGTTTGCATACATAGATGATATTTAATTATTTTTTTATATCCGATTAAATATCCATTAATAAATAAGGGACACAGAACGGAGGGTTGCGAGAGTCCACTGAAAACAGAGAAGTAATCGAAAAAGGTACGCAATAGTAAAAAATATGTCAATGACCTGTAGAATAGGAATCATTCTAATACAGATGCAGAGTTTAAAAAATCTACTTAATAAAACTCTATTAAAGGGCTTGCAAAAATTAAAATCTGTCAAAATTTGAAAAATCAAATTTTTTTTTTTTAATTTTTGACTTTCTCTTACTCATGAATAATGACAAAATAAGAACGACGATTTATTACTGTAAAATACGAAAACCGTGTTTATAAAGTGTATAATAACAAAAATTTTATGGAGAAGCACACAAAAAGGCAAAATAAACCTCTCTGACCAAACGAAAGATCCTACCTACTCAGTGGGTAATAATTTAAAAAGAGAAGAAAAAATTGTGAATTTTGGGGATTGCGTAGATTTTCTATGACATATTACGAGTAGTGCTACTTATCTCGCTCCTACCCTATCACACAAAATTATTTTATACAGACATAGCTGTTACGTAAAACTAAACATTCAAGAATATATTTAAAGAAAAAAAACAGGCACAGCCAGTGGCGTAGGCCCCGAAATTCAAAAATAAAATTATATAAGGATGTCGCACGACCATGCTTGGGTTGTACCGGTTGTACCAGAAAATAGCTTCATGTGATTTGATAGCAGAACCCGTACAACCCGTTCTCAGAAATTAAAAACACCACTCCACACATCGCTCTCTGTTTACAATTTCTCTGAGGATGCTATTTTTTTCCTTAAAATATCCTAAAATTAGAAAACAAAAATCACTTTGCTGGCATTGTTTACGTTACATGGTTTTCGCGTGTGATGTAATATGTATGTAGTTAAATGACGTAGGTATAGTATAAACATGAATGTTTGCTCCAATATAAAATATAAAATTAACGATATTTCGACCTGATGTATAGAAGCCCTCAAGTTTTTCTTAGAAATTTACTTAAAATTCTTTAGAAGTTTTATACATATTATTGTAGACCGATACAGAATCTGAAAATAACTCCTGTCAGCCACAAGGAGTGAATAAAAATTCTGCAGAAACATTTTCTGTAAATTTCTAAAAAAAAAATGAATGTTGAATGCTTAAAGGGTTACACCATTTTTAGATTTGCACAATTCATTTTTTTTTCTTTCTAAATATTCTTCATACTTTTAGGAATATGCTAAGCGTTTAACAATTTCAAAATTCAGATTATCTCCGAAGTTATAGAAATTAGAATTAGCGCGGCAGGGACTACTAGTTGTTCTTTCTTGGGTGCTTGCATGAATCTAAGTTTTGCAAACTGGTGTACAAAATATCTCAAGACCTGTTTAACCGATTCTTTGTAATATTATATATCAGTTACAAGAAAATATTTTATAATATATACCAAATATGGCACCGTCCTAATTTTTTCACCAGCAAAGACTTATGCATAGATATAATATGTATTTATGTATTAATACATGCATTTATATCTATACTTAACTAGGAATATTAATATCTTTCAGAACTTTTTGCTCTCATTTATGAATGGACTGCGATCTTTAAATTACAGTATAGACTGTACCTGACGGCTTACAAATTGAGACTTCCATTTTCAAATGTGTATTTTAAAAGGGCTCCTAAAAATTTCGCAGGTGGGCCCCTTAATTCTTGTCTACGCCACTAGGCACAGTAAGATTCCTTTACAATTTTTAGTGTACTTTAAGTGTTATGATTTTATTAATAATTCGTAAACAAGCTATATGTATTATAAATCAAGACTGCAAGGAAGTATGTAATTAATTCTAATTTAGGACCCCCTTAAACCAAGATTTATTTATGAATTGGAAGTCTCAGTGGGTTGAAAAGTTTCATCGTAGTAAAGTTTCAAAAAGAGTGATTTTCTGAAGTTCTCCTTTGCCAGACAGAAATTTTGTCTATCTTCCATCACTGCTGCAAAGTTGAAAACTAATTTTAAAGGTTCCATAAAGCCTAGACCCTTGAAATTCATGAAACTGGTACTGTGCTATTGTGTGTCCTGAATATCTCTTCACTTACCACCAACTGAATGAAGTTTACTTAGGAGGAACATTTCCAACCGTATAAATATCCAATAAAGTGTTGAGATCCGACTTGCTCGTCTTTAGTCCTTTACCATTAAAAGATTTTGTTTGGAAAGTTTTGCTTGTGCCAAGGTTTAAGGAAAGGTATCTTGTGAACGGAAAAGTGAAAATCTACAAATAACAGATTATTTTCCACTCTAGTCTGAGATTGTTTATTGACTTTTACAATTTAATTTTAATTTAGTTCAATTCAACCAACTTTCTTTCAAGTTTGCATATACACAGATTGTAAAAATTTTGTTGAATTACTTTTTATATGTCATGAAGCTGTTGAAACTTTTAAATCCAATCAATTGTGGCAATTGAAGGTAATTTAATTGTTAGATTTGTAGAATGAAACGACTTCCTTACAGGCGAAGAGAAACAGAGAGGCAGCAAATCATTAAAATTTTTCTAATTGTTCAAAAGTTATAGTGTCATTAATTTTAATCTAAAGCTAGTTGCTTTAGTCGAATCGATATGAATAGATAATTATCGACAATTATTAATTCGACTAAAAGGTATAGCTGCCTACTTGTTTTCTGTGCACATTATCGCGCAGATAAATATGTAGAACCAGCAAGAAACCGAGTTTGAAGATCAAATCTCATTCGGCGCTTCAAGCTGCACGTGATAAACTTAAAAAATCAAAATGAAACAAAAAATATTTTGGTGCAGTGCTCGTTTCAAAATTGGAAAAAAAGCCCTTGAGGTATTCAAAGAACATGAACATCAACTTATCAACAAATCGGAATCGCTGAGCAGTTCTCAGAATGCGTTCGATGTGTCGATAAAGTTAGCGAGGAGTACACACTTCGGGAAAATTTGTACATGTTTAATGTGCGCACACCTGGCGATATGAGGGAGGCTCTTTTGTTAGGGATCTGAACAATTAGAAAAATAAATGCGAACTTTCCAAGCACATTATAAATATTATTTTGTCCACTAATCAAACCTTTAACAGATAATTCTTTAACAAAAGTTCAATTCTTTAAACAATACTTGATTAATCAAACTATATTTAAACGATAAAAACAGATGTACTGTGTAGAGTAGTGCCGGATTGATGGAAGTAATTCTACTGAATTCTACTGATAAGAAACGACATTTTGAAAGGGTCTTGAAAATATGTTGCTTACGACGTTAAACAACGTTGATGTAAAACTATCACATATGAGAAGAAAAGGTAAGTTTAAAACTTGGCTGATTTCTTGCAAAAAGTATTTCCTGTTTTTCTTGTTATGTAAATTTGGAAAGCTTATGATGTCGCGCGTTCTATGAAGGTAGAATTCAAGGGTTGTGCTGCCATAGTACGGAATTCTTATCAACAGGCTATTTATATTCATTACGTGAACCATAACCTAAACTTCGCCATTATGCATGCTTGTGAAATACTTGCTATCCAAAAGTGTATTGGATCTTTCAACTAAGGCTGATGTGGTTTTGAGCAAGAATCGTTATTCTCAACTCAGAAATAGACGCTCTTCCTAAAATTTTGCGAAATGCGTTGAATGTAGAATTCGTACTCACTGAGTTGGTTCTGCGACATATTTGAGCATATTTGTTCTGCATTAGAAGATTTCGATGCATTAGAAGATTAGATGATTTTGATGGAATCAAACAACATGTTTTTCTCGCGTTGATTCCAAGACCTTAATTCATAACCGCACTTACAGTGATCAAGCCGATATTCGGCTTAACAAAAAATCTCAGTCTGTTTTTACAGGAAGAAAACAGCATTCTAAGCCATTGTTTCGATTTAGCAAACAATGTTTTTAAAGAATTTAATGAGATGTGTGCGAATGCAAAATCATTATTCAAGACATATTTAGCAGAGCCCAGGAACGAAATATTCGAAAAAGCCGGCGTCAGTTTATTGGTTCCGCGACATTTTGATAGACAGAGCAGTCGCAATCGTGACCACTATGAAGTAGTAAAAAAATCCTAAAGAATAATCTCTGCCTTTAGTATGAAGTAGGTCGAGAGGTATGTTTCCGTTCCGTTTTTGGACCAGTTTTTGGAACAGTTCAATTTGAGATTCTTGAAATATCATGAACTCCCCCCAAAAATTTAAAATATCCCGTCGAATAAGATTTTCGGAATGGACGCTGAAGAAATACAGAGGACAATGGAGACTTTTGCAGCAGGGTGGCCAAATGAAGTTACTGGATTTCGTAGCAGTATTTACAATGTGGGGCAAATACCCTTTTTTTCTTGCATTATACTGAAAACTACTGAGATATACTTTTTTTTCAGACATTGTTGAAATATTCCGAAAAAGAAGCAAAGGGTAACGTTTATCGATGCCAGATCGATTCTTAAGATGCCTTGATTTTTAGCTGCAACGTTACTCGTTTCCGTTCCTCGGATCGAACGCGTATTCTCGTATCTTCATGGATTTAAAATGTATCTATGAAATTAGACAGATGAGGAGAGACTAAACTGTTTGGTGCTGCTTAACGTACTCGGTGTACCTAGCGCTTTAGATGACGAATATATCCCAAGCACGGTGTCCAAGGGGACCCATTGTACTAATGTGTTAGAAACACCGTTCCATCAAAACTGTCCTTGCATCAGGTCAAACGTAGGTAAGTTTTTCAGGTCATACACAGATAGAAGAGCAGATCCAAGCATACAAGCCTGCTCGGGACAAAGGGAGGACAAGCACATAAAAAGTTGTCGGTTGTTTTAGTCTCTTCCTGGTATGACAGACACTGAGGGCTGTCAATAATTCCAATCCTTTTAGACCCAATAGCCGAAGTTTCAGCAACTGCGGCGGTTCCCGTCCAAGGAAGGGTAAACGAGAGTCGCACGCTGCTAGGGAGTCATCCTGTTCGTTCCCCATGATTACCATGTTCCCAAAACCCACTGAAAGGACTCCTTGTTGCGGATACGCAGCTTGTCCATACAAGATTTGTAGGCTCCAGTAACTCAGATGTTATCCGAGGGCAACTCAGTGCCATCCTGTCTGCCTGGATATCCGAATAAATAGAAATGACCTTTTCGTTGATGTACATATCAAGGGCTTTCTTCGCCACAATTGCGATGGCGGAAACTTCAGCCTGAGAGACAGTGGTGTACCTTCCAAAAAGTACTGCCACTTTGGCAACAATCGTATAAAATGCCTGCTTTGGGCAACAGCTTGTTACAGGGATACCCCCAAATATTTTGAATAATCTACGTGTCCAAATTATTTCCGTTCCGTTTTTGGACCAGTTTTTGGAACAGTTCAATTTGAGATTCTTGAAATATCATGAACTCCCCCCAAAAATTTAAAATATCCCGTCGAATAAGATTTTCGGAATGGACGCTGAAGAAATACAGAGGACAATGGAGACTTTTGCAGCAGGGTGGCCAAATGAAGTTACTGGATTTCGTAGCAGTATTTACAATGTGGGGCAAATACCCTTTTTTTCTTGCATTATACTGAAAACTACTGAGATATACTTTTTTTTCAGACATTGTTGAAATATTCCGAAAAAGAAGCAAAGGGTAACGTTTATCGATGCCAGATCGATTCTTAAGATGCCTTGATTTTTAGCTGCAACGTTACTCGTTTCCGTTCCTCGGATCGAACGCGTATTCTCGTATCTTCATGGATTTAAAATGTATCTATGAAATTAGACAGATGAGGAGAGACTAAACTGTTTGGTGCTGCTTAACGTACTCGGTGTACCTAGCGCTTTAGATGACGAATATATCCCAAGCACGGTGTCCAAGGGGACCCATTGTACTAATGTGTTAGAAACACCGTTCCATCAAAACTGTCCTTGCATCAGGTCAAACGTAGGTAAGTTTTTCAGGTCACAGATAGAAGAGCAGATCCAAGCATACAAGCCTGCTCGGGACAAAGGGAGGACAAGCACATAAAAAGTTGTCGGTTGTTTTAGTCTCTTCCTGGTATGACAGACACTGAGGGCTGTCAATAATTCCAATCCTTTTAGACCCAATAGCCGAAGTTTCAGCAACTGCGGCGGTTCCCGTCCAAGGAAGGGTGAACGAGAGTCGCACGCTGCTAGGGAGTCATCCTGTTCGTTCCCCATGATTACCATGTTCCCAAAACCCACTGAAAGGACTCCTTGTTGCAGATACGCAGCTTGTCCATACAAGATTTGTAGGCTCCAGTAACTCAGATGTTATCCGAGGGCAACTCAGTGCCATCCTGTCTGCCTGGATATCCGAATAAATAGAAATGACCTTTTCGTTGATGTACATATCAAGGGCTTTCTTCGCCACAATTGCGATGGCGGAAACTTCAGCCTGAGAGACAGTGGTGTACCTTCCAAAAAGTACTGCCACTTTGGCAACAATCGTATAAAATGCCTGCTTTGGGCAACAGCTTGTTACAGGGATACCCCCAAATATTTTGAATAATCTACGTGTCCAAATTATTTCCAACAAGTTTTATTTATTTTAATTTTCAGCACCGTATCATGGTAAGTGGCTGAACTCGTTCTTTATTACAAGAAAGCGATTTATGAGTTCCTGCATTTTAGAGCTCATTCAGTATGATTAAAAAAAAATTATGGGGGAATAACTTGTTTAGGACAATGTCGACTTTTTCTTTTTCAATGATTCGGCCTTTTAAATTTATTAGCGCTGCCCCATAGCAGCTCAAATGCCGAAAATTGTGTTTATCTTAAAGAATGAAATATGCAACCTATAATGTTATGATATGATTAATATTTCTATTATTCTTTAACAGTATATCAGAGCAAAAAATAACAACATTACAAATTTCCACCCCACTAGAGATAATTTATTCCCTAATTGACTGAAAACACTTCATGAGCTAATATGTGTTTAACGGCTACAGTGAGCACATAGGTATACTAGGTAAATTAAAGAGGAGAGTTCACAATATACAGTTTTTATAAAAAACAATTATGTTAACCACCCTTTTGTAAACAAAAAAACAATTTAAAAGTAAAAAAAGTAAGAAAATCCGAAATTCATAGTTTAGCCCACCATAACTCCTGACGGGAGAGGAGTACGGGGCTGGTCGAACAGTCGTTGGAAAGGTCATGAAGTTTTGCATACAATGAGCTCTTTAAGTGGGCGTACACTCTGCACTTTTTAAAATACAGGGTACTTGGTGAAAGACTACGAAATATTCTTAATCACCCTGTAACTCCGAACCGGGTCAGGTGCCGCTCCCCCTTGCCATACAATTTTTTGTTTGGCTTGGTCACTACTATATCCTCCTGTCCTGTAGACCACCATGAACGAAACACCCTGTATAAAAGGCACTATATGTATGCATTTTTTTTTTTTTGAAGAATGTTCACGTTTCCGCCGCTGCAACTCGTTACACATCAGACTTACAAAAAAAGTGTTTTTACAAAAAATTTAGGGAATTTAGTTTTCTTCAAATTTATATTTGTACATTTTTGTCGCAGGATCAATCGTTGAGGAATACCTTTGAAAAATACAATTTTTGGTACCAAGATTACGGACCGCGCGGATCCCCTCCCCCACTGGTTCTAAACTTGGACTTTTCATCGGAGCCCGGAACTGAATAACATATATAAAAATCACAACTACCCCACCTTTTGTAGGGCAAAGGCCTTATTTATTCCTTATTGACTGGACTTATATTTGCAAACAACTTTAATATAGATAAATTATGGAAAATAATTTTTTTTAAGAAAAATGTTCAGTTAAATCCTACATTAAATTTTAGTAAGACTATTAATTTTCTACAATTTTTTCACGTGTATCTTCTCAAACCCATTTCGGACTACACTAGAAAGATTTCTAGTGGCAACACTGCTTCCAAGTGCGTACTCCAACCCAGTGCGAGTTTGAACCAAGTAAACACCAGCATCAACTCCCTCACTAGTGAGAGAGCTATCTGTGAAAATTTGAAGAGTGGACCGGAGGAGACTGGATAAGGAATTTCTCGCAGTTCACGATTCTCTTTCAGGAAAACTAACAGAAAAATAGCGTCCAAAATAAATCTCTGGTATCAGTACATACAGTAGCTTTCGGGTCAGAATATTTTTCAGTTCCATTCCATTCATCAATTAGTAATTGGAAGAACTATTCCAGTAGTACTACCAACGTGTCTACAAGCGTAATCCTTTTGGCACCTGCCTGAATGACAAAATCCAGGGGTGGCAGATTACGTAAGAGCTCAAGGGCAATAGTAGTCGTAGATCGCATGGAGCCTGTAAGTCCAAGGCGAGCAAGCCCTTGAAGCCCCGCTAGGTTCCAGGTAGGGTCGCAGTCCCCAATGGCGTCCTCAGTCATCATACACAAAAGGCATATGGATCTTACAATCGAGGAAAAATCCTGTGCACAACACTTGGATTCATGCTACATGTGCATCCAAGATTTCTCCTGCAATGAGCTGTAATAATCAAGCCGTACAGAAGATATTAACTGGAGTAGCTACAAAGCATAGCACCACAAGATGAATATGTGGAGTAGCTAAAAAGCATAACTCCAAGATGAACACGAGGAGCATAGCTCCTAAGATGGCCAGGAGCAGCTAGATGGCATAACTCCACCGAGAGAAGGCACATCACTTGACTTAACTGTAGTGTTCTGAGTTCTGTATTACTGCCTTCACACTGTCTTCAATTCTGTATTTATTAGTCATTTACCTTAGTCTATTTATACTTATTAAAATTAGCTTATGACAACGATAATTGATAAAGAATTGTTATTATTTCAGCATCGAAGCCATTATGATAAGTCGCGAACAGTGATCGATATTTCGTCACTGCTTGTTGCTTGCGTGCTTCTTTAGTGGGTCGCATTAATCGATTTCGTTTGTTTATGTTGATGTAATTGTGTATCTGGTAAGGGTAACCTAGTCGTGCAGTGTACAGCGTTATTTGCCGTGTCTCATATTTCTTTACGTACGACATCGTACATCGGAAGTATTTTGATGTTATGATTACTTATTGTGCTTGGTAAAAAAGTATGTCATTATTATGTCGTAATATTGTGAGTACAAACAGGTATATTATTGCGATATTATGATTACTATGAGATATGTATGTAGGTGGGTATGTAGGTAGGTATATAGATTTGTAGGTATACGACAGAGCAAAGACACTCATAACCGCATTAGCTTTTTCCTCTTCATGTATTCCCCACGTCAGGTTCAAGTCAAGGTTCACCGTAGTGCTTAACATAGGAAGAGGTGCAAAGTGTGTGCAAAGAACTTTGGATGAACAAAGTACCCATGCATACGTCTCCTGGAGAAGAGCACTAAGCTGGTCTTTATAGGGCTCTCTGTCGCATCATGGTTGAGGTGTTACTGTCCGTAGACACGTTTTTTTAAATATGTAGCCAAAAACAGAGATCATCTTAAGAATCCGTCAAAAAATCCATTCCAATTCTCAGGAATTGAAGCGGATTAACGTCCTCCAAAGAATTCTTTCGGAAGATCTTTCCAAAATTGAGTGACTTCTGTGTATTAAATCACCATAGTATGAATTTACCTAAATCACTTGGCAGGTACAATAAGAATACATAGAGAAAGTAAAAATTGAATTTACTTGAAAAAGTAAAAAAAAAAAAGTCTTCAAAAGCCCGATGGGAGTAAAGTTACTTTTAATAAAACGATGTGAACAGTATGAGAATTGTAAATCCTTAATACCTACTTATCTACTACACTGCTCTCTTTCTTTCTATCTACGAATTTCCACATATATAGTCTATATTAGGCTTTGATAACAAGAACATATTACAAGAAAAGGCTTAAGGAGCGGTGTTCTTATAAGGACCTTAATCCAGTTTGAATGGAATAAGTCAAAGTACATTTTCGTATCTCTGAATATAACAATCACTTCACATTCAATGGGGAATTTCGAATTGAAAATCTCTTGTGATGGAAACAAAGGGTAAGTCTTGTTCAATAAATGTTCTTAAATTTTATATTCCAAGTGAACCTGTAAGTGACTATTATGGAATTGAAAATCATCCTTGTTCTAGAGTTTATAAAATTTTTTTAGTTTTTGAAAAATTTTGTATACAGAGTGGGCTGGATAAATTTACAATTCTATAGTGCGGGCTTTATAAGTGGGGAATTTTGATTTCTCTTATTTTCTGTTGCATTTTCAATAAACGAAAGACTTGAAGGACTCATACCAACTCAGTCAACTCCTATTTCGATTATAAACTGGTTTACCATTTAAGTAGTCATCTCCCAGCGATTAATTGTCTAATAAAACAAGCAAAAAAGCTAGAATTGGGCTAAGACTAATTTTTATGATAACCAAGATGAATTCGGCCGTATGAAATTTCATAGGGTCACACTTCTAAGCAATTTTGATTTTTGAAGTGGTTTTTCGCATATACATATTTCCATAACGGTTTTATTTTATAGGACTGTATATTCTGAAGAACTTTTCAGTAAATTAAAACCATATAGGACTGATCGTTTTCACAGTATACGTAAAAATCTTAAATTTCTATATAGCTTAACCAAGAAGGGGTTGCCCGATTTATTCTATTTTTAATACTTTTTTTACTATTTTTATGGAAGCACTATGTACCAAATTTCAGCTCTCTATATAGACGCGTTCTCAGGTACTGTCCAAATATGTAGTGAAAAATTACATTTTTGTATGGTAACCCTACGAAGAGGTTACCAGATTTTCCCCAGTTTCGAACTTGATTTCATGTGCGAAATTTCAGCTCTCTAAGTGCATGCGTTCTCGAATTATCGAACGGACGAACGGGCATGCAAAATCGAAATGACTATTAATATTATGCATGCGTGTCTAATCTAATTTCCTCTATCTTCATTATTTTTAGGTGTTATAAACGGAATGACAAACTACGTATACGCTTTAGATTTCATCAAGAGTATGAAACTATACTTAAGATTGCGCAATAACAACAATAAGACTTACAAATTCGCCATTGGAATGCTAAAATATGTTATGGTAACTTTAATTTGATACACTTTGTTCGCAATACATGCGAAATTGAATTAGTTTAACAAGACCAGATTCTGTTAACTATTAAACAATAACGCATTGAATTAGTAAACAACTTTTATTGAAACTGATCAGAATATATCGCCTTGGCATGGAAGGCTGTACCGCTTATGTCGAAAGACTGAGCTAAACACTATACACTAATGAAAACAAGAAGCCATTACAACATATAAAAAACAAGTTGTTACGTATTTATGTTTACATTGCTAAATCATGAACAACTGATTTGCCGAGATCTTTTTTTTGTTTCAGAGAGGTGTACCTTCGTACATGCAAAAGATGGAGTCTACACATAAGGATACACTCCGAAAGTAGCTCGAGCACCCGTACCTAGGAGAACCTAAAGGAACACTACACGCATTCACATGAAGATAAAAATACACTAGTTAAATAATGAAGAAATTTAAAAACTTATCAGGAGATATATAGTATAAGGCAAATTGTTCTCATATTGACTCTATATAAGTAGTATAATGAAGTACTGGAGTAGTTAATGTTATCAAGTAGATGCTCTGGCAGCATGGAGGTTGATATCGTATTAAGTTTAAACTATTTCAAAACTTTACAGGTTGGTCCAAGATTCCAGACGCATAAAATAAATATAAAAGAAGAAAGAGGGGAAAAGAAAGAAATGAAGATACATGAAGCGCGTACGATGGTCCCGAGGAACT
Organism: Dioctria rufipes; assembly: GCA_963924295.1. Lineage (NCBI taxonomy): Eukaryota > Metazoa > Arthropoda > Insecta > Diptera > Asilidae > Dioctria > Dioctria rufipes. Next base: position 84,539,624 of record OZ002744.1, read on the forward strand.
CTGGCATAAGCTATAAGTCAAAAATATCATTAGTCATTAAAGAATTTAAAAGAAAAGTAAAACAAACAACAACAAAACTTATTAATTTAAACAGAGATTAACGCACCAAAATACCAAACTATATGGATTGCGTTCCCGCAAAGGTTCACGAACTAATGTGAACCGACAGAAAGATTAGTTGGGAAACGGCACTAATATTCGTCCACTGGCGGAAATCAGAAGAAGTTTTGGCCTGTTGTTCTCTCGTGTGTGCCAGCTCGTCCACTTCAGTACAGCATTTCGACAAGTGACAAGCAAAACAATTTGAGTTTAGTTTTGTTGGAGATTAAAAAGTAAAAAAGATTGAATTGAATTTAAGAGAAAAGAAAAACGGAAAAACGGAGAAAGGAGAAGAGGAAAAGGTGCGTAGGAATCCTGGACCAGCGGCAAGTGCGATGAAAAATCAGCACATAAGAACGGAATAACATCTTCAGGCACTCCACGCTGCCACCAGTTAAGTAGTTTAAAGAGTATTAATTTTTATATTTTCTTATACGCACGAAATACAAAGTTGAATATTATATTATCCTGTGTACTGCTCTCAAATTGTGTGTGTGAAGTATAAGTGTTTCGAGAAGTCGCTGAAGGAAAAAATGTGAGTTTCGTGATATCTCATATAGCAAAACAAAAATTACGTGGCGCCCAATAATTCCCCTAATAATTATCTCGTTTCACCCTACGACCCAGTGACATACAAAGGAAGCAAAGTCAGCAATAGTACAGTAGGCATAGTGCATAACAACCAATAAACTAGTGGAGAAGTTTCTCCATAGGTACATATGTACAAGTGATCTGGGCTTGAAGCCGTCGATGTGATCCCAAAGGCTATAGGTAGAAACAATACAACCAAAAATATCAGATGAGTGGTGAACAAAAGAAAAATTTTATTTCACTGCTGCCATGGAAGGTTAAGTACTGAAAACGGCATGTCCGTGATTTACCGTATTTTAGTGTTCATGAATATTGGAAGGCTGGGTAAATGTCCCGGACGGTTATGAAAGAGGAAAATTGAAAGAATAGTTTCGGTGTTGACAACATAGTGATACATTATTATATTTATTTTTAAGGGAATTTATAAACCATTTACTTCCTCGCTATACTAGGCAGAGAGCAAGAATATTTTCGGCGTTGGTAACATATTGATATATTATTATATTTACTTTTAAGGAAATCTATAAATCGCTTACTTACTCGCTATACTAGGCAGACAGCAAGAATATTTTCGGTGTTGTTAGCATACTGGAATATCTATATTACATTTATATTTGAGGAGGGCGATAAATCGTTTATTTATTTTTTTTTTTGCTAATCAAATGGTAATTGAACGTAAGATGAATGGTTAAAGACCAGCCAAACTTGGTGCATATTGATATAGCATAGTTTTTTTTCCTGCGTCTACTCTTTTGTTACTTATTACGCAAATCAGTTGCGGGCATTGGTACTGTGTGTCAACCAGCTAATTAAAAGTACACAGTGAATTATATTGTTCCAGGCAATGATGTTGAGTATGAAAGATTTTATATCGAGTTAAGTTTGACAAAGTAGGTAAGGCAAACAGTGAATTTTCTGAATATTATGTTAGTTATTTTCCCGACATCCAGACTATTTCCCTGTGAAGCACATATGTACAAAGAATTTGGTTATTTCTACTAGTTAAAAACATTGGATATTTAAGTTCTACAGAGGCTGAGTTACCTAATATTACCCCATATTTTTCTTGGTCTACTTGTCGTATGGGCGCTCATAATTAAGATAACTTTTACCTTTAGTGAGGTCATACCTAAAACAACATCCTAGCACAAGTGGCGAAGCTCCCAAGACATAAAATTATATTATCGTGGGCCCCCCGACATTACATACATTGGAAGCTTTCCATTTCTGCATCTTCGATTAATCCATTATAAGCTATTATTTAAATTTAGTGATTAAAAATTCAAAATTAAAATTCATCCTAGTTTTAGGAACAAAATTTCCATATATATATATATATATTATTATTGAGGTTTGCCCGAATTATTGAAAATCTTCAGGTTACTATATAGACGTAACTAATTGGAATAGATTTTTTTTTAGTTACTGGAAATATGTTCGGATGTTCGGGTATTAATTTATAAGCGATTTGCTTTAGTTAACCCAAGCTGGAGCGAAACTTTAAATACATGCTCGTAGTATGAAAATTCTAAATGATGTTCTGAATTACTTTATTATTGGAAGTATTTACGGGCTATTAAATCTTATTAACACTCAAGTGATTTTCGTTAGCTAACGCAGATTCGGGGCGAAAATTTAAATAAAGTGCTTTTGAGTATTTGGTGTATTTTGTGTAAATCAAATTTTTGCTTTCTTAGTTGTTTAGTTATTTGGTAGATATCCAAAGTATACTCAACATAAAGATAATATTGCATTTATCCGGCCTGGGGGGTTGATCGTTGTCGTCGTAAAAATTTGTACATAGTTGTTATAAAGCTCCATGTTTTTGTCAGAATGGAGGTAAATCGCCTTAACCAAGACGAATTAACCTACCAGTTACTTGTGCGCGGCTTAGAGATAGGTACAGAGGAGATGCGTAAGAATCTGAGAGGCGCTTTCAAGATAGAGAAAACTGGGGAGTTTCTAGAAGCGGACAAATACCCTTTCACCTTTGATCAGGATGCGGAATCAGTAGGAAGCAAGGTCAGTGAACTTAATCAGATGATCGAGAGTTTTCCAGACAATGCTTCCAGCGGTCATTATGCAAAGATAGTTTCAAAGATTAATTGGGCATTGGATACGATTAGGCGAATGAAATCAGAAAAGCAAGATCATGCAGCGGTCAAAAGTAAACTGAAAACGGAACTGATATCCGCCCTAGGGTCGATACAAACTCAGGTAGAATCGAATATACCTAGTAGTTCAGACACTGAAGATGATGAAGTCCAGAATTGTACCTTAACCTCGGGAAGTTCTCTGCGCCTGCCAGTTACACAAGTGGAATTTGAAATTTTCTGGGGAACAGGGTCAGTCCCTTAGTTCGTTCCCCGAAAGAGTGACGGAGTTACGTGAAGCCCGAGGAGTTTCTGAAATTCAATTGTTTAGGGCAGCTTTGGATTTGTTCAGTGGGCGGGCTCTGATCTGGTACAGGGCGAATAAGACCAATTTCAATTCCTGGTCCGATTTAGTGAAGGAGCTCCGAAATGAGTTCCTGCCCATCGACTATGATGACCGTCTGACCGACGAAATTAGGAAGCACACCCAGGGTAAGGATGAATCTGTAGGGACATACGTGGCGGTAATGAATAGCTTATTTTCACGTTTGACGGAACCAATGAGGGAAGACCAAATGATGAAAATCTTAAAAGAAACATAAGCCCTTTTTACCAAAGCCAACTCGGCTTAAGCGAGATCGTCTCAATAGCGGATTTAGTTAGAATGTGAAGAAAGCTAGAAGCGCTCCGTGCCTCGGTTGAAGCATTTATACCCCCTCCGTCGAGAATAAGCTCACATTTATTAGAGCCGGACCTTGCGTACGTTTCATACTCGAGTCAGCATATATCGACCATTACGAATCAACAGAAAGTGTATAAATGTTACAACTGTAATAGGGAAGGTCACACATCTCGTTTTTGTAGGCAACCTCGGCGTTGTTTTGGTTCTGGTACAGTAGGAACCATTCGTGCTCATTGTCGTAATTGTGGAGTACAAGCCCTCAATAATAGCAGTCGCGGAAGTCCGGGAAACGAGTCGAGAGCTCAGCGGTAGGCGGCAATCTGAGCTCCAATACTTTGCAAAAAGCCGCAGCAGTAAAAAGCATATTTAAATCGAGTGGACCAGATTATAATGACCCTTTCAAATCAGCCATGCTGGATTTTATTTTCACTCAAGTGAAAGACGATGAAAGGCCGTATTTAGAAGTTTCAATTTTTAATGTACCGATGATTGGATTGTTGGACTCGGGTGTCTCGAGAACTGTAGTTGGGGATATTGGGTGGCAAAAACTACAAGCTATGGACATAGAACTTAATAAAACTCTTGCGAACTCGGCGACCCTTGCAAATGGAGATAAAGTAGAGATAACCGGCACGGCGACTGTACCTATAGAATTGAGGGGTGTAATAAAAATACTTGAAATTTCAATAATCCCAGCGTTGCCTCAGGAAATAATACTCGGAACCGATTTTTGGAAAAAGATGCAAATCACGGCAAATTTAAATGAAGAGGTATGGCACTTTAAAAATGCTCCCAGCCGGGTTGATATCTGTCCTATAGAGAACCGATTAACGCTTACAGAGGAGCAAAACCGTCGCCTGGAAAACTTAATAATTGACACGAAACAAGTAATAGGTGAAGGATTAGGGAAAACCAACGTGGTTGAGCACGTTATAAAAACAGATTCCCAACCAATCAAGCAACCGTACTACCCGGTTTCTCCTACTCGTCAGAGATCTATTGATATTGAGCTGAATCAAATTTTAGAAGAAGGGATCGTTGAACCCTCTGATAGTTCTTGGGCTTCGCCCATAGTGATGGTTAGGAAGAGAGATGGAAGTTTTCGTTTCTGTGTAGACTACAGAAAATTAAATAAAGTCACGAAGAAAGATGCCTACCCTATCCCATATGTATCGTCAACATTGGATAAGTTGAGGGACGCCAAATATATATCATAGTTAGACATTAAGTCTGCTTTTTGGCAGGTCCCCATGTCGGAGTGCTCAAAACAATATACAGCCTTCACGGTGCCGGGAAGAGGTCTTTACCAATTTCGCCGAATGCCATTTGGTCTAACAAATTCACCTGCGACTTGGCAAAGATTAATTGCCGCGTATTGTCGGGTGCCCTAGAGAATCATGTATTCGTGTACCTTGACGATGTTATTATCGTTACTCAAACCTTCGAAAAACACTTAGAAGTATTAACAGATGTATTTGAACGATTACGAAAGGCCGGCTTAATTATGAATTATGACGAGTGCGGATTCTGTCGTTCCGAGCTTAAATATTTGGGATACGTTGTGGGTGCAAATGGGTTGCAAGTAGATCCCGATAAAGTTAAGAGTATTTTGGATATTCCGCGTCCTAAAACCGTTAGAGAAGTCCGTAGATTAATATGCATGGTAGCTTGGTATAGACGATTTATTCCCCAGTTTTCTTCTCTTTGTGAACCTATAACAGCCTTACTCAAGAAGAATAAAAAAATCGTTTGGACCGTTGAGTGCGAACAATCCTTTCAGTCTATTAAAGAAAGACTAGTAATCGCTCCAATATTGACATGCCCCAAATTCGAAATTCCATTCATAGTGCACACCGATGCATCCGGCTATGGAATTGGTGCAGTTTTAACGCAAAAGGAGGAAGACGAAGAAAAAGTCATTGCCTATTTAAGTCGCTCTCTTAACCGCTGCGAAAAAAATTTTTCCACTACAGAGCGTGAATGCCTCGCGGTCTTATGGGCAGTGAATAAATTGAGGCCTTCTCTGGAGGGTTATCACTTCGTAGTCGTCACGGATCATGTATCGCTGGTTTGGTTGAGCAATTTAAAAGACCCCACTGGTCGTCTCGCGCGATGGGCAGTAAAGATGCAGCAGCATGACTTTGAGATTGTGCATAGGAAAGGCAAGGAGCATGTTTTACCAGACTTTCTTTCAAGGGCCGTACCCATAATTGATTCGATTAGTACCGAATCGGATGTGAAGTCCACGGACAAATGGTATAATAAAATGTTGGAACGAGTAGACACACATCCATCGGAATATCCAGATTGGCGTATAGAACAAGGGAAGCTATGGAAACACATTCGAGTAAAGTACCATCCCTTAGCAGTCGACTAAGACTATTGGAGAGAAGTAGTTCCGAAAGAAAACAGGAAAGAGATACTATATTATGCGCATGATAAGCCGACATCAGGTCACGGAAGTATACAAAAGAGTTATGATCGTCTTCAGCAACAGTTTTACTGGCCAGGTATGCGGAAAGACACTGCAAAGTATGTTAAAAATTGTCTAATATGCCAAGCGGTCAAGCCGGAGTTGCGTAAGCCTGGGGGACTAATGGCTACGAGAAAGCAGGCCACTCGTCCTTGGGAAGTTGTATGTATTGATTTGATCGGTCCGCTTCCAAGATCAAGCCAAGGCTATACTTTTATACTGACAGCAGTAGACCAGTTTAGCAAATTCGTACTTCTCTTTCCTCTGAGGTCGGCTACAGCAAAATCGGTCTGTCGAAACATTGAAGACCATATAATTATACTATTCGGAGCACCTCGAAGTATCATCTGTGACAATGGAGCTCAGTTTACTAGTAAGGATTTTAGAACCCTCTGTGATAAGTACAAGGTACAAATAAACTTTACCGCCCTATACCATCCCCAAGCCAACCCGTCAGAACGTGTCAACCAAGTGGTAAAAACAATGCTTCGCGCTTATGTTTCGGACAATCACCGTAACTAGGATATCCAGCTACAAAAGGTAGCTCGTGCTATCCGAACATCACAGCACGAAGTGACTAAGTTAAGTCCTTATTTTGCGAACTTTTTCAGAGAGATGTCAACCAATGGAATGAGTTTAAGGGTCCGCAAAGACTGTGTCGTACGGGATATCCAAGCTCACGCCAAGGCTCTTCTAGAGCTGCAGAAGGAAGTTCAGGAACGTTTGAAGAAAGCCTGCATTACGAGTCAGAAGTGGTACAATCTTCGTAGAAGAGATATAAAATTCTTTCCAAATGATATTGTTTGGAAAAGAAACTTTGTACTTTCTGACGCAGCAAAACATTTTGCCGCTAAATTAGCACCTAAATATGTGGGACCTTTCGCAATTAAGCGCCGAGTTTCACCGTGGACGTATGCATTAGAAAACGAAAGCGGAAAGGGATGCGGCATTTGGCATGTTAAAGATTTGAAGCCCTACAGTCCGAGCTCACCTGATGATTGATACGTCGGCCTCACTCAATCCAAGCAGAAGATTAGTTTTCTTTTGTCGAAGGATATATATTGTGTAAGGGGCACGTGAGGTGTTGGGATCGTGGCTACACGAAGTCCATCATGTAAATCTATGCATTTGATATTAATTCTTCTCTTGTCAAGCCTACGTGTCTTCTGTCTCAGGATTAAACAATTTCTATTTGAATGTTTTTACATACTAAATTTTTTTTTATTACAAGGGAGTTTGGTCAAGCTTATATTGGCGATAATACATCAATATTTTAAATTGTGTACGACCATCAAAAATACTGTAGATGATGTATCTACGATTTCATATTTATTTTGTAGAACTTTTTTTAGAACACTAATTAAAAAAAAAAAAAAATCGCTTATGCGACGTAAGAATGAAATGATTTTGTTCAAGTCCTCTAATTCTAATGCAATATCTGATAAATTTTATGGTCCGACTCGATAGTACATTCTTCCTCTGGAATATAAGGATCGTGTAATATCGTTCTTGCAAGGATATCGGTACATACGAAGAAGTTGATTATTGGATGGTTAAAGATGTTGGTATGGGAACCGGTATTTTGAAAGTAAAATATGTGAAACCAGAGAGTGCGGGTATATCAAACAATTGGTAATATCACTCTGGGATACTACAAGAGTATTGTTTATAACTTATTCAATTGACTTCGACACAAATGTAGACTGGGTATGCAGGTAACAGTAACATTTCCAAAGGTGTATCTCGAGATGATTAAGAATATCGATTTAGATTTTGTCAGATCGGACACAAACAGTCTGGCATAGTAATTGAGGAAATAGCTTATATTAGAAACGCATATCCTGAAACGAATTATTAATCATATATCTTTGTTTTTTTGATCACGTGAATTTTAAAAGTATTTGCCATTAATGCGAGTATACTATTCACAAATTAGCTGAAACTACATCGGAGAATTAAACTATCATCGTAACTGATATGCTCAAATCTCTGTGTAGTTCCACCAAGGGATATTCCCAGATTATGGACCAAAGTCGACGATTTGTTCTCTTTTTTTTTTTGGTTGCGGGGAAACTGGCAAGCTATGACAACGGGATAGAGCCATTACACTTAAACTTAAATAAATGTTCAAAGACTTCGGTATTTCAACCGAAACCTTTAGGAAGAAGGAATGGGAATGTTACGTATTTACATATATTTACATTGCTAAATCATGAACAACTGATTTGCCGAGATCTTTTTTTTTTGTTTCAGAGAGGTGTACCTTCGTACATGCAAAAGATGGAGTCTACACATAAGGATACACTCCGAAAGTAGCTCGAGCACCCGTACCTAGGAGAACCTAAAGGAACACTACACGCATTCACATGAAGATAAAAATACACTAGTTAAATAATGAAGAAATTTAAAAACTTATCAGGAGATATATAGTATAAGGCAAATTGTTCTCATATTGACTCTATATAAGTAGTATAATGAAGTACTGGAGTAGTTAATGTTATCAAGTAGATGCTCTGGCAGCATGGAGGTTGATATCGTATTAAGTTTAAACTATTTCAAAACTTTACAGGTTGGTCCAAGATTCCAGACGCATAAAATAAATATAAAAGAAGAAAGAGGGGAAAAGAAAGAAATGAAGATACATGAAGCGCGTACGATGGTCCCGCGGAACTCTGGCATAAGCTATAAGTCAAAAATATCATTAGTCATTAAAGAATTTAAAAGAAAAGTAAAACAAACAACAAAAAAACTTATTAATTTAAACAGAGATTAACGCACCAAAATACCAAACTATATGGATTGCGTTCCCGCAAAGGTTCACGAACTAATGTGAACCGACAGAAAGATTAGTTGGGAAACGGCAGAAGTTTTGGCCTGTTGTTATCTCGTGTGTGCCAGCTCGTCCACTTCAGTACAGCATTTCGACAAGTGACAAGCAAAAGAATTTGAGTTTAGTTTTGTTGGAGATTAAAAAGTAAAAAAGTTTGAATTGAATTTAAGAGAAAAGAAAAACGGAAAAACGGAGAAAGGAGAAGAGGAAAAGGTGCGTAGGAATCCTGGACCAGCGGCAAGTGCGATGAAAAATCAGCACATAAGAACGGAATAACATCTTCAGGCACTCCACGCTGCCACCAGTTAAGTAGTTTAAAGAGTATTAATTTTTATATTTTCTTATACGCACGAAATACAAAGTTGAATATTATATTATCCTGTGTACTAAGAGTATTAATCTTTATACTGTTTTATACGCAGGAAATACAAAGTTGAATATTATATTATCCTGTGTACTGCTCTCAAATTGTGTGTGTGAAGTACAAGTGTTTCGAGAAGTCGCTGAAGGGAAAAATGTGAGTTTCGTGATATCTCATATAGCAAAACAAAAATTACGTGACGCCCAATAATTCCTCTAATAATTATCTCGTTTCACCCTACGACCCTCTCCGCTGCAGCTACTTTTCTTACGCGTTAAGGGCTTCGTAACAAAGTGACACATAATGAATAAAGAAAAACATAGTACATGCCGGTAAAAAAGTTGGGAGAAGCTCTCGAGAATACTGAACACAGTTACATATATGTGCGGATTTGGTTCGAACACTGCCATGGGATAAAGAAATATGAATTCCTGAACATCCAACTAAGGCTCCGACATTTAGATGGAGCAATGAAAGAACTTTCTAGTAAAATAAAGAGTTTCGAATGAACTGAATTTGGAGGAGATGTACAGGTAAAATCTTTAAAAACTAATAATTCTTGGTTATTTTTCTGGCCCACGTGACCGCATCATTTATTTTTAACAAAATTCTCAAATTGGTGGAGCTGCTCCGACCAACTTTTGTAACCTGAGCTTTAACTAACTTACAGCGAGCTTATGATAGACGGTACAGCAGGAACGAGCGAAAATAAGTAGCCATTATTTTTTTCTTTTTGAGACAAGTGGGTTGGTTGTTGTCTTTCGAAATGCATCCATAATACTGTAAGGTACGCTTAATAAATATTTCAAATGTCTTATTATACTCTTCACATTAATTGTCATTCCTTTTACTATTTTTGTATACATTTCTTAAGAATATAACCATCCTGTATTTAATAGTTGGCTATTATATACGAATACTGAATAAATTTTGCAATAACGCACGATATGATTGATCCCACGAATATGTTATGTTGCATATTTTTCTAACAATTCAATTCAAACATTAAGAAATTTAATAGTTTTTGCACACACTGAATTTTGCTTACAGTTAGCAGCACTTCTGATTTTATTATTATAAGTATAGTATTAATTAAACACTCGTGAAATCAATATTAATTCAGCACTATTATTACTGCCTACTGATCCGGGAAACTACTGACATTTCTCATTGTCATAGACAAAACAAAAGCTCTAAATTTTGCCAAAGCTTCCAAAATTGGTCATATTTTACAAAAGGGCGAAATTATGATCATTGCTATGGTTGTGCACTAGGATCAACTTGATGGATTTATTCTCGGTTATTAGCCTTTGGTGACATGCTGATTAGCGCATCGAAGTGTCGACATAACAAAAGAAAATCTGCTAACTGTTAGGATGAGCACAGTGCTATTATTGATGATAGATACTTGGTACTAGGAAAGCACAGGCGTGGATCTAGCATTGATAGGGGGGGGGGGAGAAAAAAAAAAACAAAATCCAACGTCGTAAGTCGGTTCGCATAACCACCGCAGTACTGCAGTACTTAGAACTAGGAAATCCGCATTAAGCGGTGTGGATGAAGTGTCATTTTTTTATATACCTTTTTTTTACAAAAACTAATTTTTTTAATAGAATAGGGTGAAAACTGCAGGAGTCATTCAAGCCAAACTTTTCTCAGTTTTACGCACTGGCATATATAATATGGACTGTTCGATATGCTTTCATGAGGGTACAATTTTTTGTGTCAAAAATAGTTCATACGTCGGTGCCAACATTGAAAAATCCATTGGCGGAAAGTTGAAAAGTGAAACCTCTCGAATTTCTATTAACCCAAATAATTAATTTAAAAACATTTATTTCGACAAACCCACTTATTTATTTATTGTTTACAGCCCTTTCTCAGTTCGCACGTTACATAGAAAAGTGACCCAACTCAAAAAATGCAACTTTTCAGGAGCGCGAAAAAACGAAAAGCTGTACATAGAATTAATTCTAGCTTAACATAGTAATTGTTTGCTAAAACTAGTCTGAACTCTTAAATTTATTAGTAAATATATTTCTGAAGATTTATGTAAAAGAAATTTTAAGTTTTTGTTACCGCATTTGGCGACGATAGCTGTTAATTCCGCATGCTATTAAGTTGTGTCGCTTTTCTTTGTTGCGAAATAAATATTTTTACAAGTTTTATTTAAGTGGCACAACTCAAAATACGATTTTCAAGAATTAAATTCTGTACTTTGAACTTTGTGGAAAAATGTCATAACTCATAATAAAATTTGTAAGAAATAAATGCTGTTTTGTGGAAAAGTGACACAATTTAAAATAATACCTTTAAAATGTCGAAAGATATTTACGTTTGTTATGAAGATCGTCACAACTGAAAAAGTGACACTGACACACTGTTCTATGAAGAATATCTCTGTTCTTAAGTAACAGAAAAGTGACACTATCGCTATCTAACGGCAAAAACAATCAGATAGAAATATGCCAATTTCATGGTGTAATTAACTCAAAAACGACAAATTTTGAGTTAGGTCACATTTCTATGTGACGTGCGAATTAGTAGTTGGTGCTTAGATCGAAAAAGAACGCTATATAGAAATAAGACCACTTTATGCAGTGTATTTCCATGGACGTAGTCAGTCCATATTTTAAATGTCAGTGGTTTTACATAAGAACGCTGCAAATATTTTAGAATGTTAGGAGTGTTACATGCCAAAATTACCTGAAAAGGGGCTTATCTCTCTTTAAGGCGAATAAATTGCCATCAGCAATTGATTCAAATTCCTCAGTTGAAAACAAAAAGTATTTCCCATAGAACGACTTGGGACAAATAAAAGTTTTAAATTTCAACCCAAGTCGTTTCTACAAGAAGAAAGCCCCACGACAAATCTTACCTTCAGTAAGATTTGTCGAAAATAAAAATATGATATGTATGTACATATATACCTACATACATATCGGACGGATAAAATTTACTCGGTGAAGATTTCAACGATCAAGTCTTCCCCAAAAAGACTCCTTTCAGCAAATTGTCGCGAGCGGCATACATTCTGGGTGCAACAATGTATGCACGATAGCAAGACGATGGTTTGATATTTATAAAAGTATCAAATTTCATTTCAACAATCGTCCGCCGTGGTAGGCTGAACACTAATTGTAAACAGGTAAAGAAAATAGAAGTTGCGATAAGAAAAAAAAATAAACGTTTGGTGAAAATAACCATAAGAGGAAGTTTGTGAAAGAAAAAGTTTGTGAACAAAGGAAAAGTAAAAAAATATATATATAAATAAAATAAAAGTGTGCGAGTTGTCTTAATCATAGCTTCCTGAAACGGCGTAGAGTGATTGCCTTCGACTAAGCTAAGCCCCGAAATATAACAGGAGTTAGGACTAAGTTAAGTTAGGGCTCTGATGTGGTAGTGAGTGAGTCTGTTTCGTGGCTTGGGAAGTGTTTCTCTTGGATCATCCAAAGCTGAGGTCCGAAACCCAAATTCCGAGAAAAACCTATACACATACATCACATGCATACAATAGCATTCATTGAAATAAATTTTTATTTTTCTAAGTTTAAATTTTTTTTAAGTTGAATTATATAATAAATAAAAAATATATTTTTTCCAATAACTCAATTAATTAAATATTTTTTCTTCAAATGTAGGTGGAGGTCATGACTCCCACGACCCCCCCCCCCCCACGACCCCCCCCCCTGGATCCGCCACTGGGAAAGCAATCAGTAAGGTTCAATATGCGTTTGTAACGCACAGAAATAATGATGGTAGAACAAAATGAATTGGACACCCATGCATAATATTAAAAGTTGGGTATATGATGTTTTCATAGTATTGTGAAAACGATCAGTCGTAGACATTTTTATTGAACTAAAAACTTCTTCAGATATGAAATCCTTTAGAATCATTTTTTCTTTCCCACGAACTGTTCATAAGAATTGGTCTTAGGCCAATCCTAGCTTTTTTACTTGTTTTATCCCAATTTGTATATCAAGTTTTTCAAATTTGTTTTTACACTTTGAGGGTAGCGGGGAGAGGAAATGTATGATCTTCGATCTCGGATCTCAGATCATTGGATCATTGAACCTTTCCATTACCTTATAATGCTTGAAAAGGTTATTTGAAAAAATTGAAAAATTCGGAATTTAACTCACTAATTTCCTTTTATCAGTCCTTTTAGCAATTGATTACAGTTAGGTTCATACTGAATTTAAGAAACTCAAGTGCAAAACTTTTTTAAGCTTTTTCCAGCCAAAAATTTCTATAAAAGCTCATTCATATAAGAAGATTGTCTACTTTAATACCCTAGACAGACTGTTTGCATATGGCTCATTTTGAAATTCAGTCAATTGAGAAATGAAGAGGTGACAGACTGTTCAACGAAAATTATTTCATTTGGAATGTCATTGACAGTTCCTCACTGTGAGTAAAGATGATGGCAGAATGCAATTCATTGCTATCAAAAATATTCTTGAATATTTGCTGTAACTGAAAAACGTTCAAACAGAACACAATTTTGTTTATGCAAGAGACCAAAAACATAAGGAAAATTACTAAGAGATTCATTTATGACCAACAGATGGCTGCCATTGCTAACTTTATTGGTAAATCATTCCTCGTTTTTCATTAAATTTACCTTATTTTAATGACGATAGGTAACAATTTTATTTCACCAAATGGAGTAGAAATTATGCCATCTAAAAATGAAACGAAATTTCTCAAATGGATCCATGATGGATTTCATTTGTGTGATACACTGCTCATTTGACTCCATTTAATCAAATAATAAGTCATAATGGAGACATTCAGAGAATTGTTCATTTGCAGATATTTTTGTATTAAGTACAAAAATAACAAAAAAACAAGTAAAAAAGCTAGAATTGGTCTAAGACCAATTCTTATGATACCCTAGATGAATGTCCGTATTAAATTTCGTATGGTCACCGATCTATTCAAGTATTGATTTTGAAGTTGTTTTTCGCATATATTTCTAGAACAGTTTGTCGCACAGAAAAAATGCTTATAACCAATTTTATAGGATTTCGTATTCTGCAGAAGTTTTTAGTACAATAAAAATGTCTTGGACTGATCCTTTTCAAAGTATACGTAAAAAAACCGAAATTTTTATATGGCAACACCAAGAATGAGTTGCCCGATTTAGTCCATTTTTGACATTTTATTTGCTAATGTAGTAAAAACATCATGTACGAAATTTCAGCCCTCTACGTCGATGCGTTCTCAGGCAGTATCCAAATATATAGCGGAAAACGATTTGTCTCATTTTTGAACTTAATTTTACTTTTTTTTTAAAGTCCTTGTACAAAATTTCAGCTCTCTGAGTATACGCGTTCTCGAGTTATCGTGCACGTAGACGGACGGACGAACGGACGGACGGACATGCAAAAATCGAAATAACTTTTAATATTATGAATGGGTGTTCGATCCATTTTGCTGTACCATCATTATTTCGAGGTGTTACAAACGGAATGACAAACTTAGTATACATACCCGTATAGATTTTATCTAGGGTATAAAAAGGATAATTTTATTTAAATATTAAAGGGATAAATGTCACAGTTTTCTTAAGTTTGATAGGATGGCTTTGATGATTTGTCATCTGACGGCAATCTGTTTAATAATTCATCATCTCCAGGATGCATTTTTCAGCAGTTACAGCGTGATTGATAAAATATGATGGAAAAATCTTTAACCTACGCATTTTGCAACCTTCACTTACACAATTTTTTTTTTCTTGACCACCAACTATCATATTTTGTATTAAAATAGATTGCTCCATATCACCCAGTTTCTATTTAACTAAATAAAAATGATATATGAGGTCTACATTGTTTTCAACAATTTAAGTAAATTTTTATAATTATCAGACTATGGCTTCACTATCGTAATCCACCATGCATACTTCCATAAAGCAGATATTAGTATGTGTAATAACATATCATCCCAGACTTAGGATAATATTTCAACATATCTACACAAATATGTATAAATATCTATGGCACCAGTATCAAGTACATACATCTGATTAGTTTTCAGTTGTTATGGAAGTATGTTGAGAGTGAATGGTTAGGACGTGAAGTCCAAACTGTCAGCATGAGCTGACAGATCACTCGATGACAGCGATAGCACAGGGCGGCATGCTAGCACCTCGGCTAAGGGTGGCGGAGAGTGTGGGGCGGTTCCCAAAAATGCCTGCCGCTGTCACCACCCATATTCAAAATGCATTTTGTTATGGAAGTATGTTTAGAGTGAATGGTTTTTTCGGGAACCTCCCCACACTCTCCGCCACCCTTAGCCGAGGTGCTAGCATGCCGCCCAGTGCTATCGCTGTTATCGAGTGATCTGTCAGCTCATGCTGACAGTTTGGACATCACGTCCTAACCATTCACTCTCAACTTACTTCCATAACAAAATGTCCTAACCATTCACTCTCAACATAATTCCATAACACAGTAAACAAACTCGTCCTTTTAAAAGTTTCGTAATCAATATGAATAGTATAGGCTGCCGAAACCAGAAACGATTTAGATTCAGTTCAGTAACACCAAGAATTATCTATACAAGGATCCTTTTGACAAACTTTTGTCACATTATTTTGTTTCAATAGAAAAAAAATTTACACAAAACATATTTCCGGATTTAGAACATCCCATAGACCCAAAGTAAAGCAACGGTAAAATACATATGTATTTAGTTATTTATAGATATATGTATGCATACATGGTGTTTATATGTATACCACAAATTCCTTTTTCCTATAAAATTTCCTGAATTTATATATGCTAGTAGGTTCTATGGGAAATGTGCACAGACTGGAAAAAACCGTATCTCAATATACAATGCTATCATTAATTTGGGTACGTTCTGACAATGACCACAATTTCAAATTAACACACACACGTATACATACGGGCAAAGGTTAGGACAACTTTGTCGCTGTGGCATACGAAAATTACTCAGGAATTATTTAAAAGCAATGCTGACATCTAAAATACTTTGTTTTCATAAAAATGGATAGTGTAGCGGAAGCTACATAGTTCGATAATTTGAAGTTTTGCAATTACTTTTTGTTTATATTTAAAACTAAATTTTTTTTATATATATTTACTTTTGTCAGAGTAATATTTGCGGTGACGGTAATTAAAGGAAAAATATTGGATTTGACATTTTAAAAGGACGAACACCTCGAAAATCCTTTGAAAAAGCTTTAAACACAAATAGACACTACTGCATTGTTTTGAGAAAATTGACATCAAAACTTGTGGAATGTATTATTTTTAGAAAAATATAAGGATAGATTCAGGATAATTTTAGACGTCAGAGGGCATTGAACTAGAAGATTAATGATTTAAATTATTTTCAGTAATAAAAATAATAATTTTTTTCCTATATTAAGAATATCTTTTGTGTGTTTAAAAAAGAAAATATAACGAACTAAAATACGCATCAAATAAAATAATTATCAAAGCAAATATTTACCTTAATGTATTTTGTGTCTTGAAATCAAACATTCATAACTAAAATAAAATTCTCTTTTTTTTTATTGAAAAAGAGAAAAGAAACGTAAAATTTAACGTCTACCAACCGGTTCAATTTGTGACCCCGACAAACAATTCTAGAAGAGGTATCCTCCTCCAATGGTATGGTGCTCTCTTTTGGAATTCTGGATTTGAGACACGAAAAAAGAAAAGAAGATTAAAGAATAACACGAAAAAAAGAGAAGAATATTGATTACAAAAGAAAGAAAATTATAGAAAAAAAAAGAATAATAGAAAAAAAGAAGATAGAAGAGAAGATGTGGAGAAAATAAGATAGAAGAAACGACGAAAGCATATTATTTGAAGAAGAAGGAAGATAATAATTGAACAATTAACAACTGAGAAAAAAAGGAACGAGTACAGTGAGTTTGATTTTAGACTTAGATTAGATTTTGAGTTTTTGTTTTTTTTTTTAATATTGATTATTTTGTATGTATTATTTATAATTTGAAGCGTTAATGTAAAATCAATTTCCACAAAATACTATTAAATATACTTACTCATTCCATTATTTGTTTTTAAAGTTTGCTACTTTTCGGGGTATTTTTCCCATATCTTTCCTTTTTTTTTAAGTAAAAGTGTAGAGAGGCTCATCTGAGTAGAGCTAGTGAGTGCGTAAGTAAGTAAAAAATTTCTGTTTGTTCTTTTCTTTTGTGTTTTTTTTTTATTTTGTTAAAGTGAATTGTTCAGAAATGCCAGGAGGCAAAATTAATATCCAACAACAGGGTTGTGTCCCGGTGGCTTCTGTCAAACTACCAACCTTTTGGACACCATGTCCAGAAGCATGGTTTATACGAGCAGAGGCCGAATTTCGAGCTAAAAGCATTCGAACTGACAAAACAAAATACGGCCATGTATTGCAAGCCCTTCCGCTGCACAGGATTATGAAAGTCGTGGATTTTCTACAAGCACCTCCGACTGAAGATAAATACGAGAATCTCAAAAGGATTCTCATTAGATTGGGAAGAGAAATAATTAAAACTACTTGTTTGACCCTCAGAAATAGGAGATAAAAGACCTTCCTTCTACAGGTTTATGAAGACCCTTGCCGGCACTTCTACAACATTTGGAGCTGAAATAATAAAAAAAAAATTGGATGAGAAAACTAGCTGGAAACATAAACATCGGATTGGTTGCTTCAAGCAAGGAAAACATAGAAGATATTTTGGAACTAGCAGATAAAATATTTGACATTACAAAATTACAATGCGTTTTCTCAATAAATTAAAGTTTCAATTTACCACTACCCCAACAAAATTTTTCAGCAATAAAGTATGATGTACAATTATTTAAAAAATAACAATTTCGGAAAATAAATCACAGGATTTAGAAAATTTATTTCGCAATTTTACGATGAGTTATAATAATCATAAAAACAATCGTTTCAAAAATGATTTCAAGTAGAGATCACGAAGTCGTTCAAGGCTTGATAACAATAACCAATTTTGGTCGTACCACTTTAAGTTCGAAGAGAAAGCTACTAAATGCATTTCTCCATGCGCTTTTGTTCATAATATTAATCCAAAAAACTAAATATCTCCTCAGCGTCCTGTATGCCAAATAATAATGTTTCCAAAAGACTTTTCCATTTAGACAGAGAAAATAAATTCAAAATTTTAATTGACACTTCTGGGAATCTCTCAGTATTGCTTAACGCGTATTTCGTAAATTTAAAAACAACACAAATTCTAAACAGCAGGAAACGGATCGACAATTAACAGATATGGTTGGAAGATTATTCAAGGTAGATTTGGGATTAAGATGAGATCTAGCATAACCGTTCATCATCGCTAGAGTAAATAAATCCATTATCGGAGCGGATTTTCTTGAAAAATTTAATTTATTGGTCAATGTTAAAAGTAAAAAATAAATTGATGAAAAGACGTCAATAGGTGTAAATGGAATAACGATAAATGCAAATGCTCCTTCACCACGTCATTATGTATTCGATAATGAGTACGGTAAAATTTTGCGAAAACTTCTATCATTAACAGAAGCACTTTGTTACGATGCTCCCATACGCTATAATATAGTAAGTACATCACATTTCACCAAAAGGAAAACTTCCGTTTTCGATACCAACAAGTCTCGATATACAAAAATTAGAAATCGCAAAATTAGAGTTCGAGCGTATGGTTAAATTGGGTTCTTCTTCACCAGTTTCTTCTCCATTACATATGCTGGCGAAGAAAGACTAAATATATTGTCGAATTTGCGGGGATTACAGACGTTTAAATACAATTACTATACCCGATAGATACTCGATTCCACATATTCAAAATGTTTCCTTAAATTTGAATGGTTCTTCAATATTTTCAAAGATTGATTTAGTGAGCGCATATCAACACATTCCAGTAGCCCATGATTGACATTCTCTAAACAGCCATTACCACACCTTTCATTTTATTCCGATTCACTAGAATGCATTTTGGTTTTAGAAACGCAGCACAGACTTTCCAACATTTTATGGGTCAGGCTTTAAAAGAATTGGGTTTTGTTTTCA
Organism: Dioctria rufipes; assembly: GCA_963924295.1. Taxonomy (NCBI): domain Eukaryota; kingdom Metazoa; phylum Arthropoda; class Insecta; order Diptera; family Asilidae; genus Dioctria; species Dioctria rufipes. The sequence goes on from OZ002744.1 coordinate 84,558,803, forward strand.
TTTACATAAATAATGTTTTAATGTTTTAATAGAGAGTCAAATCGCTTTTTGGAGTAAATTCTTTAGATATTTTGAGCCATAAAATCACTAAAGAAAGAATTCTTCCATATGAGAACAGAGTTAAAATATTTCAAAATTTTGCTTCTCTTAAATCAATCAGACAAATTCAGCAATTCGTGGGGATGGTAAACTTTTATCATATATTCATTCCACATCTATCTGTATTGTTAAATCCAATACAGATAAATTTAACAAAATTACTAAAGAAATCCAAAAATATTAAAAATTTTGATTGGTCACAAAATTATGAAATCAGCTTTAAAAAATTAAGGAAGCTGTGTCTAGCTCCACACTTTTAGGCCATCCTCTAAAAAACCCCAAGTTTATTGTAACAGTCGATGTGTAGGACGTAGCAAAAGAGGGAGTCTTAGAACCAGGGCCTCTTTTATACTTTTGGAGGCTCTAGGCGCATAGTCATTATGAGGCCCCAAAAAAAGAAGTCTCTTTCAGTTAATAAAATACAAATAGGTACATTTTTCTTAGTTTAGTGGAAAAAAATGGTGACATTTCCATAATAACGCATTTTAATAACATAAAAATAACACAACATTGGTATTTAAAAATAGTATAAAAACAATTTAGTTCAATTTTAAATAAAAAATAAAGTAATAACTAAACCCTTCTTCATTCTGGCTATTGTTTTAGCAAATAAGTTCGTGCGGAAAATTAGCACCGCACCTTCGCATTATGTAGTTTGTCGTTAGTTGAGTGTGGTGTTAAGTTTACGTCAAGTTGGCACCCCAACACACTGGCACTCGGCCAAACCTTATCGGATTGGAAAATTTAACATTTTGTCGTTAATTTTTCGTGAATTCCATACATTTGCCGTGTCCTTTTTTTAAAACAAACTGGATGTGGTGCTAACATGACGTTAACTTAACACCACATCCAGTTTCCTTTAGAAAACAGGACCCGACAAACTTATGGTTTTCATGACAAATTAACGAAAAATTATGAGATAGTTCCGAACTACATCAGGCGAAGTTGCGGTGCTAACATTACGCACGTCGAATATGTCTATAATTTATAATAGCGACATGTCTCTTGTTTTATTTTAATGAAGGTTACTTCATAAATAACTTCTTATTCGTTTCAGTACCGAAAATGAGCATTCAGCACTTGTTACGTTCGAAAAAGTAGACCTTAACCAATCTTTTATAAATTTATACCTATTTTTAATTAAAACACTTTCTTCCTTAATCATTGTTAAAAATTTCTTAGCTTCATCAATATATTTTTCTCAGTCGATATCAGTACCATGAGTTTCAAACGGATCTAATATGTCTGAATAGATTTTTGATCTTTCATTTATTTCCAAATTAACTTTTCGCGGGTGGCTCGTATAGAAGTTATGATTCAGCCTAGCGCGTATTTTGTGTACCATTACGCGATGTGCATATTGTAATAAAGGAAAAAATACAGGCCCAATAAAGATCACAAAATTTCGCGTTCGAACGGTCATGCAATAGATTTTGCCTCATTGGTGGCTTGCAGAGATTCATGCATTTTATGCAATCCTGTAGTTCCTGTTGGTTTTATATTCTAATGAAAGAACCTTAGAATATATAACAAACAGGAATGCCGATAAGCTAAATGAAGTGTAGCCAGCTGATTTTTGTATTCGGTGCAAATTTTTTGTGTGGGAGCACAGCGCAGTTATAAAAAGGTAGCACAATCCACGAAGGCGCAATGACGCAGTCAATTACTTCTAATGGCAGTGCAAATTTCACGTCCTTTCTACACGCTGCTACTCACTTATCTATAATCATAGCTTGCACTGTTTTTTTTTTTGGTTTCATTTTTTGTTTTTAAACTAATTTTCTGTCCTTCGTTATGAATTCCCCTTCGAGAGATTATTAGTCGTTTTCGGATTCACTCATGTACACAAATTTTGTACGATACCCACATTTCTGTTTATTATAATATGTTTTAAGGAAAGAACAATATATGTGTACATATATCTTTTTCGAATAAAGGAAAATTTTTCAGCCAGGCTCTAGTTTTTATGTTAGATATAATCTTAGCTTAAAAGTATTTTTACCGACCACAAATAATTAACGCCTACAATCTGGACCAAGCCAGAAAGAAGTCCCAGACAAGCCAGAAAGTCACATTTCATAACACAATTCACTTCGAATTTTAAACATATTAAAGAAAAATTGAACATTGTTGGGGATTCCTAATCACAAGTAGTCGTCATTGATGAAAATTTCTACGAAATAAATAAAAATAAAGCAGAATTAGATATGCTATATCACTCTCGAAATCGATATTGACATGGACATAATAACCAATTCTGGTCAATAGATTTATTGGCTTTCTCAAATGAATTTTTGGAAAGGTTTAATCACTAAACCTAAAACAGATCAAAGACAACAAACCAAGTATGCTCATATTTTACCCAATGTGCAAGAATTATTCTTATATTCAGGAACACACTCAAAATTATCACTTCGGTTGGGGAGGAGGGATGGCTTAACTTAACCTTCCGGAAGTGGCGTGAGTTACATATTCCACACCGGAAACATTTCAGACACCGTCCTTCAGCAACATTTTCCACGAAACCATATAAATTCGTTCCTATAGCTCCATATCCACTTTTCTGGAAATACGAAACTTTTATTTTTCGGGTCAACTCGAAACTAATAGAATAGGTTTATGATAAAAGTTAGTTCTCGGTAGAATATTGTAATGAAAAGTACGGAATAAAGTCTCTTAAAAAAAATTTTTTTTTTAATTTTTTTTTTTTTATTTTATTAAATTATAATTATCTTAACTGGCGCAGTCGGTAGGACACTAAAAAGTATCCATGGTCAATTGCTAAATTAATTACTTGTGTCGCGAAAATTATAACGACGGATTATCGTGAATAAATTTCGCATACCAACGATTTATTGGTAGCAGTGCACAAGTGGACCAATTGATCACAAATAAATAAAATATAAAAAATGAACACAGGTGCCAGGCTCCAATATCAAAATCTATCGAAGGATTATCGACAGAATCAGCAGAACAATCGATCCTTAACTTGGTGGGTTTCAAACCCTTAGTGCCCAAAGGACATTAAAGTATACAGCATATCCAGCGTACTTTATTGGGGATATCGTTGTCATTTTCCCGAAGGATTATCGTAAAATTAGAATAATAAAAACATTTATTATAATATTACAGTAAGTCAAATGTATTTATTTATTAGTTCCTTTTTACTGCAAGTAAACTATATTCATATATTGCTTTCTTTTTACTAAATGCCAACTATTATTAAGAAGAAGTTATATTATTTAAGGAAAAAACCTTATGACGATATTAATATCTCAAGTGATTCTCGTGAAAGTGTTGATAATCTAGATTTAATTAATAGTGAAAATGAATTTAACCTTAACAGTGTAACTAGTGATAATAGTACTGACGAAATTGAATACAAAACAGACCCCTTGACCCCAACTATAATGATTGCGAAGAATATTTAAATAATATTAATAGTTCAATTAAAGTAGAATCACCTTCCGGCTCTACACAATTTTATATAGTAATTACAAAGAGCATACTTAACAACGAAAATATTGATAAAATTAAAAGTGATATATTTGAATCTTCGGAACTTGTTTGTAATAATTTCATTGACTCAACTGCAAAAATGCCTAACGCAAATAAAGCTCCAATATCAGCTGAATTAAATTCAGAAAACGAGCGAAAGCCTCCTACAACACCTAGTGAAATTCACAATAATCTAAGAGTTCAGGGTGCAATTAAGGATTCACCGATATTCGAAGGTAAACACAAATTGCTCTACAATTTCATCAATAATGCAGAAGACATAGGTATTCACATTGATTGTAAAAATCGATGGGACTGCATATTTTAGAATCTTGCTAAGAGCCATAAGGAACAAAATTCAAGGTTCCGCAAACGAAGTGTTAATTATGTACGGCACACCACTTTTGTGGACCGAAATAAACAAGAATCTCATACTCTATTACTCTGACAAGCGTAATGAGACCTCCCTCATCAAAGATCGACAATCAATTCATGAAACAAACCCTTTTGTAATTCTACGAGAATTGCATTCCGAGATGTGTCTCAATGTATTCTTAGCCGGATTGAAAGAACCCCCGTGATCAATTATAAGAGCTATGAAACCAAGTACTATGGCTCAAGCATTCTCATTTTGTATCAAAGAACAAAATGTATCCTATATGAGATCTAACTACCAACCAATGAACAGACATATACCAAACCAAAGAACTTCAAAACCAATCTTCAACACAGTTCAACCATTTAGATCTCAACAAGTATTTCAACAACCAATTCAATTTCACAAATCAATGAATGCTCAAAGGAATTATCAACAAAAAACACCTTGGTATCAGAGTCAGCCATCAGCATATCGCCATCAACAACGAACTTTTTACACCCCCCCCCCCCCCCCCCAACAATATAACCGAGCACCTCCGGAACGAATGGACTGGTCAGGAATAACTAGATCAAGGTAATCACACCGAAATCCCAAAATCAAAGAAATTTTAATCCAGCACCCAATAATTTCTTTAGAACCACCAAACCACCCATCACAAATAACAGAGAAATTCATAATTTTAAAGAACAGAACACCTAATGATCATCGCGACGATCACAGTAACTACTCTGAAGTGATATCAGTTATCAAAGACAACTTGACCAATTTTCATGGTCAAAGTTATGCAAACATTGAACAGTCAAACGAAATAGATGATTCAAATTTTCTTCTCGATAAACAAATCGGCTACTTAGATATTAAAAAAACACGGTTTTATTCTTTCTTATATACAGATATCCTCACCTTGTAGAAAACCCCTGAAGTTCATAATTGACACAGGAGCTTTATCCTCCTTTATTAATTCAGAGCATGTTCATCCAGCTAATGTTGTGACTATCAAACCCACTTTTATTACAACGATACTAAACACCCATAAAATAGATTATCGAGTAACTCTACCGAATTTTCTAGAATTCAAGCAAACTGAATATATGCGGTTTTTAATATTTCGATTCCATAACTATTTCGAAGTCTTGTTAAGTCTAGACATTCTTATATCTCTTTCTACAAAAGTAGACATAGAACATAAAGTCTTAATTACTAAGAATTCAACAAATCCTCTTCACTTCATACCAAATTTCACATCCAATAAATACATTATATTCATTATTCGGAACCTCCAAGACTATCACTAAATTACCAATGGACGTTCAATATGGCGATGCGATATCTATATACAATCAACGCAACTAAAACCAATTTAACTACTAGCCGAAGGAATCTATCCAGCAGACATTTGGTACAGCTCAGTTGAAGTAATTAATAATTCCATTGTAGATTCAACTCCTTTTCTCGAACAACCATTAAAGGTTAATCCTTTCAACTATAAAGATTTTATTGCGTTAACTAATTTCAATATCTGTTTTGATAGTAAAAATTACAACCCAATCACCGTTAATGATGTTACAAACCTCATCCGTGCTTCACATCTAAATCAAGAAGAGAAGAAAATACTTTCTAAAATATGTCGAGTATTCGAGAACATATTTTTCAAGGACTACCAAAAGCTTATATTTAGCAACCAAACAAAGCACAACATAAGGACCACAGATGAGGTCCCAGTCCATTCAAAATCATACAGATATCCATACATACATAAAAAAGAAGTGTAATCTCAAATCGAACAAATGTCGGATCAAGGTATAATAAGTCCTAGTTATTTACCTTGTAGTTCACCGATTTGGATTGTTCCAAATTGGGAAAGACGGCGAACACTACGAATTCGTTAGAATGCCTTTAGGGTTGAAAAACGAACTCCTTTCACCTTTCAGCAGGTAATGGACCATAATATAAAGGACATACAGGGTAAAATTTGTCTAGTGTACCTAGACGACATTATGGTTTTTTCCACATCCTTTCAGAAACATGCAGAAATCCTCCGAAAAGTATTTAGCAGACTACGCGAAGCGAACTGAAAAGTCAAACTCGAAAAGTCAGAGCTCCTACATATAGAAATATCATTTTTGGGCCACATTGTTACTAACTAAGGCGTCAAACCCAATCCAGACAAAATAAAATCCATAAAAAACTTTAATATACCCCGAAATCAAATAGAAATTAAGTCTATTTTAGGTTTGTTACGTTATTATCGTAAATTTATTTAAGACTTCGCAAAGCTTACCAAACCACTGAAAGAATGTTTAAAAAATGGTAAATCAATAGAACTGAACGAAATATATGTAAAAATATTTGAAATTTGTAAAGAAATTTTAATAAACGATCTCATATTACAATATCCGGATTTTTAAAAACAATTCAAATTAACTACAGACGCAAGTAATTATGCCATGGAGCAGTGTTATCTCTAGGGCCCATAGGCAGTGACGGATCAATATGTTACGCAAGTAGAACTTTGACCAGTTCTGAAATCAATTATTCAGCTATTGAAAAGGAGCTCCTTGCCATAGCTTGGGCAACCAAATACTTTCGCCCAGATCCATTTGGCAGCAAATTTAAAATTGTGACAGATCAATAACCTTTATCATAGCATATGAGTCTTAAGGACCCAAACTATAAGTTAGTACGTTGGAGAATGAAACTCGAGGAGTGAAATATCATAAAAAAAAGGTAAACGAAACTCTAACGCCGACGCATTAAGTCGAATAAGACCAAGCAATGAAAATACACTCAACATAATAGAATTAAACCTCAACGAATTAACCCTCAATTACCCTGACAATGATGATATCTCTACAATACATTCCCCAACTGAAAACCTTGATGATCACATTCCAATATCAGAACGCCCTCTAAATGTATTCAGTTTGCAACTCATCCTCGAAATTTCTAATAAAACTCCAGAAAAATCAACTGAAGTGATATTCAAGAACAAAACAAGACGCACAATTCGTAGTGTAAATTATTCAGAAGAAAGTATAACCAACATCTTCCAGGAATACTTACCACCAAACAAGCTTACCGCCGTATACTGACGATAATACTTTTAAAATGGTACAACCCGTCTATTCTATTTTGATGTACCATGCCCACTAATAGAAGGAGTCTATTATTGCAAAGAAATCATCAATACACCAGAAGTAAATGAACATGCATATGCATAGCCAACATAATAAGGAATGAACCAACAAATTACAACCTACTGAAAGGATCTAAAATCAGTACTGTATACCACTCAGAACCAAACTACGTTTTATTAATTAATATCCCCAGTACAACGATGACATCAACCTGCGGACGTTCACGGAACAGCATTAATTATTTCCAAAACTGCAATATCAAGATAAATGATATAGTAAATGAAAGCAAGACGAGCATTTACTGGAACGAAATCCTTATATACCCTTCTATGTTCAGCCGAATAAATGCTTCCACAACCATCGAGAATCTCAACGTGGAAAAACTGAAAACTTACCACTTTGAAAATAGACAAGAAATTGATCTTCTAAAAATCAAATTAACATATAAGGATTCCACATCATATAGTCTTATAGCTATAATTTGAATTCTCACAGGACCCCTTGCGTTTGAAAAGTTAAGACAAAACTGCAACCAGGGACCAGCATAATCACAAATAGAAACCTCTTCTAAGGATGTATGATCTGAGACGATCATCGAAGCTCCCACAAAAGAAAATTCAAGATTCATATTTTTGGTCGTCGCGTCACACCAAGGGGGAGGAATTACATATCCAACACCGGAAAAAAATTCAGACACTGTGCTTCAGCCACATTTCCCATGAAAACATAAATTCATTCCCATTACTCCATACCGACTTTTCTGGAAATACGAACCTCTTATTTTTCAAGTCAACTCGAAACTTTTGTTTGCCTGAAAATATGATTAGTTGCATTTTTGTAAAAACTAGCAAGCAGAATTATTTTATGATAAAAGTTAGTTCTCGGTAGAATATTAATATAAAAAGTTCGGAATAAAGTCTCTTAAAAAAATGCGTCATTTATTTTTGATTTCATTTAGTTGTGATTATCTTAACCCTCGCGCCAATATTATACCCCTTTTATTTTTCTTGTAAACTAATCTAGCTTTGTGAGCTGCTGTGTATTCCCGGTAACGCAGTAGACGTGCACGTCAGTTGTTACTAACTCTTATCACATATGTTTGTGTCCTGATATTGTAGTTTGCGGTCCCACAGACCACACGCTCACGATAGAAAAATATCAATTTTTTCCGATGCAAGTAAACGAGAAAAAGGAAAAGCTGTTATTAATAATTATTCAGGAGAATTGTTAGCATGACTATTTGATTTCTTCTTATTTGTGTTATTTTTTTGTACTACATTTTTTATTATTTGTATACAAAGTTAAGCTGTCATTCTTTAATAAGAAAAAGTTAGAAAATTAAGCAATAATATTATATTTTGTAAACTGTTATACTGCGGTCCAATATACCGCATACAACCGTTCATACCCTGGAGGGGGTAGCCACTTTCGGGAGGTTAATAATTACTAGTTTTTTTAATTTTATGTTTTAGTAGTTTTTTGTTTTATAATTTTATATTTAAAATTTTTTATTTTGATATTTTACAGTCAATAGGAAAAGTGTACTAATGTGATTAATTACGTTAAAGCCACATCAGGAGAAGACCTTTCACCTTCCGCATGTGACAAAGAGTCACATCCTACTTGAGATGTTCCTGCATAGGCAGCTGGTGACGCCCCCTGTGGCGCAGCTATTTGTCTGATTGAATACGGTGGATCTAGATAGGAAAACTCGATAAAAACCCGCAATCCCAGGAGTAAACTACAGTATCTGTGAGATGAATGGTACTGCGTGAGTGTGTCTTGTAATGATCGACTCCGGATACTAGGTGACTTGCAGATTCAATCCTAGCCTTACCTCGGCATTCCAGCTCTGCCGAGATGGACCAGACGTTCCGAGCATACTCGTGGGAACAAAATTGATAGACCTGTTAATTCTGAGGGAGGTGTATCTCTAAATGTACCAACAACCAAATCCGGGGATCTTAACGACTCCCACCTCATCTAGGACATTACAAGCCCACCTGACCGAGATGCGATGGACACGCTTCCCCCTACACGAGGACCTTCTTAGATCACCAGATCAGGGCCAACAAGATACACGGAATATTAAAATTCCCAGGAGTAAAGGACAGAAGACAAAGCTCTCCGGCGAGGCAAAACAGTTTAAAAGTTTAAACAGCCTTTAAACCACAGCCACACAGAAGCAGAGGCTAAAAGGATTGCTGTACTCCAAATAGAAGAGCGGAATGTTGTGAATCTTAAAAACGGGCTCGCTCTGACGGCTCTTCTCTGAAAGTGGAGCAAGGCAATAAAGGAGAATCCTTCGAAAAAGCACGTCTGCCTACATTTGCGGAGGCCGCCTACCTATAAGGAGGAAGCAGAAAGTGTTTGGGTAGGCATTGTTCTCGCGGTTATCCTGACGTGGCGCTCAGCTCGGATCAGCTAAAATTCGTACAGAGAAAAATCGCGGCAAAAAAACAAACCCCAGAAGCCAAGATTTCTGCGATCGACGTTCATACCAGTGTGGTTGGTTCTCAACTGCGCCAATCAGGACACCGTGTCCTAGCTAAAAGGCATAGTAGGAGGGCTTTAACCCTGGAAAGAGCTAGTCATGTGGTAGTCGAAGAAAATTAAATCCTCGGTAACAGGTTCTCGCGGGATACTTCCCAAACAGCGCCGAGTAACCTACGGATCTGATTCTCGACTACTTCGATGGTCAGAATGCTGGGTTATACATAGGTGTCGGAATGGATTGTACTGCGTGCGTTACCAAAAGAGGAGTGCCTCAAGAGGAGAGCCCTCAAGTCAGACATCAGGGTACATCAGCGCCACATAAAAGGACTTCCACAAAATCATGTAAATTAATTTACAGTAAGGAGAATGATTTTTCTAGGGCAGCATTGTTGTTCACCACTACTTTAAACTTTATTCTTCTTTCACAGTTCATTTCGTAGGACGTAATTGCAGTAGCTGTCCAGGTACCAACTCTGGGAGGTAACGTACTTTCCCAGATAAGTGGATACATTACCTCCCCCTGAGATAAAAGGGATCATTAACTACTGCAAAGGTAGAGGAAAGCAATTCATCGTTGGATGTGATGCCAACATCACATGCGATGGAGCAGCAAGGATACCAGCGCTAGGGGTGAGCACCATTAAGATTTGATATTGCATAGCAATTTAGAGATACTAAATTGAGGTAACAAGTCAACCTTTATTAACTCTATTAGACAAGAGGTCCTGGACCTAACACTTGCCAGTACGTGCAGCCTACTTTCCCGGAGAAGCGGATACATTACCTCCCCCTGAGATAAAAGGGATCATTAACTACTGCAAACGTAGAGGAGAGCAATTCATCGTTGGATGCGATGCAAACGCATATCACACGCGATGGAGCAGCAAGGATACCAGCGCCAGGGGTAAGCACCTTTACGATTTGATATTGTCTAGCAATTTAGAGATATTAAATCGGGTTACAAGTTAACCTTTATTAACTCTATTAGACAAGAGGTACTGGACTTAACACTTGCCAGTACGTTCATAAGTACAAAAACAAGCAGGTAGCATGTATCGAGCGAGATTTCTATGTCTGGTCACAGACGTATCAGGTTCGATATAGACGCCACACTTAACACATGTCAAGAGTACCGAATCCATATACTAACTAACTGGGAACTCTATCGACAACACCTTATGGCTGTAGTTGACTTTCCGGGCAGTAGCATTAGCACAACGGCAGAGCTTAACTCAGCCACTGCGCAGCTCCAAATGGTTGAATTTATTTCATTCAAATACAGTTCTCTGAAGCAAAAACCCTGAAATCGGCCATGGTGGAACAGGGAACTGAGCTTGAAAGATGTCAGGAAACTATTCAACAGAGCTAAGCTCTCTGGCATGTGGGGGTAATATAAGAAGGCTCTAACGGTATACAATACCGAATTCAGGAAATCCAGAAGAAGAACTTGGCGGACCCGCAGCTATCAGGCTCCATAAGGTACTTTCGAAAGATCACACAAATTGTTTAGGCTCACTGAAAAATGAAGATGGGAACTACACCGAGAGTTTGGAGGATAGAGTCAGGGTCTTATTAAAAACCTACCTTCCCGACTCTCTTACTCCCGATCGAGCAATATTTGCTCCATACCAATTTGAGACGGACAAGTTCATGGTCGAAAATATGATCAAGAGCCTTGTGGGCAGAATCTTCACTCCTAACAAGGTTGGATGGGCCATTGGCACATTTTAGCCCCTTAAATCTGCTGGACGGGACGGCATATTCCCCGCCTTACTACAGCAAGGTGTTGAAGAAATACTCCTTCCACTACACAAATTTTGTGGACCAAGTTACGCTCTAGGGTTCGTTCCCCTATATTGGAGAGTCGTCAGGGTGGTATTTATACCCAAAGCAGAAAGAAGGGCTAGTTGTCTTGGCAAATCGTTTCGGCCCATCAGTCTCACCTCATTCTTACTTAAATCCATGGAAAACATCCTAGACTTACATATTTTTAGGATACGTCCTGACTTTACGAAGTGTTCAAAACTATCCTTCTATTGTACCGATTGTATTGTCGATACAGGCAATGTAGAAAATATTGTTGTACGTGATTACGCTCTTGATAAATTTTGCATACGAAAGATCGTATACTGACAAACAGCGTGGCTGTGTGCACTTCGATACCTTCATTATAGAATTGTTTTGGATTTAAAGATTGTTCTTAATTTTATCTCACGTAGTAGCTTTACCAAATGGTAAAAGGATTCTAAAATTGTTCGTAAGGTTTTCATGCTTTAGGAATCTAATTGATATATTATTAAATAGTGAGGCCAACAGCGGTACGAAAATACCTCGCCAGTAATTCGTTTCTGCCTACCTTATTGAACAAAGCTTCTTATGATTCGACTTTTTCAGCTCAAATTCTCTATATATGACTTGAAGACAAGCTGATTCTTCGGGGTGCAAAAAAATTTAAACTCTTTCCAATAGTAGCAAACTCATTTCTGGAGGGAAAAACAAAAGGATTAGACAGCCACGCTTAAAATTATAATTTATTTTATCTTTTGCATATCCATGCAAGACATAAGCCAGTCAAGGCTCAATGGTGTATCCAAGACATAAACCAGTCAAGACTCAATGGTGCATACAAGACATAAACCTGTCAAGACCCAATGGTGCATCCAAGACATAAACTAATACAGTAAAGACACAAACCCACATTTAGTATGGACTGGAACAACTTACCGACGGTGGCGCAATCCTGGAAGCTAACACGATGATCTGGTACCCGCATGGCGTCACCACTGGCTCTGCTCTAGAATACGCTCAAAGAGCCTAGGAGGAAATATCAAAAGAAAAAATCCAGAGGAGACTTTACAGTTTCCCTAAGCCAGTCTCCTTGGTTCGGATGATAAGCCTTTTGAAAACTCGCGACGTTAGTACCGACCCATGAAATAAAATAAAATTTGTATGTGAAAAATAATAGTAATTGAAATTCTCTACCTACTTTCACTGGATTTACTTCATTTCAACTTAAACTTCCCAGCAAGCTTTTGTTTGCTTGTTTTAGCCGTTTTTGGCTTCGAAACAGTAGGATTTCTTAATTTACACATTTTCTCAGATTGTTGAACTAGTGTGCTCCTGGATCCTTCCTGTGTAAGTCTCCATCAATTGTGAGTTCACCCCCACCCTGAAGCAATCTCATAGGTAAATCCGCAATGATGTATTCAACCCCGTCATTGCTGAGAACGCTATCAACATCCGTATTAACATCTGGTCGTTCATGTGCAAAATCATCACCATGCTCCAATATATAGTATATATCATGTAATGTTAACCTATAACATGTAAAACTACTTACAAAATACTCAATTTCAAACAACATCTAATTTTCTACTACATCAATTCCCAGTGGCAGATAATACTGTCACTCCGGAAAAACAGGAAAAAATGCGTCGCAAAATAAAGAAAATTTAAAAAGAAGTTAATAACATTCTAACCATAAACCTTTTCTGTATTAACAATTAACCAGCTTATCCTTTTAGTTAACAAATAATGTAACTTACCTCGGTTGACTCATTTTTGTACCAGGGAGCAACTACTGATTTCTCCGACCTAAAAACCTCTATACTAAAAAAAAAAGTAAATAAAAAGATTAGTCTTTTGGACTTTTTACAGCGTTAAACTTAATTCTGTTTTGTTTCTTTTTATTTATTTTTTCTCCTGGACTTGTACAGGAGGGTTTTTCCTCATATGATTCACACTCAGAGTTTATTCTGATTTTATATGAGAAGGGATCAGTTTTATCTATTTTCAAGCGTCTGCAGCAGGCAGAAAACCAAGCTGCACCATTGAGTGTAAGTTTTCTGCTGACACGAAACGCTTCTTCTTCGTTTTCTTCTTTATTTTTCAGCCCACTGCGTGGCGTATGCAGATTCGATTCACTTCGAATGAATCTTTTTTTTTTTAAATTATTTTGAAATTTTCTTAATAAATAAAAAATCGTTTTTTTCTATTTTTCTCAAACTTTTCATTTCTTCCTTCTTTTTTTCATTTTTTTCATTTGTTTTTCAAATCACCCAATTGCGCTATTTGGGAGTTGATGAGTCAAACCAAGACTTGAAACTTGTCACCAAAAATTAATGGGTTGTGTGATGAAATAACAAATTATAACATTTTTTAGCTTACCGGAGAATCACAAAAAATTCTTTATTGAACAAAATCAAAGAAAAAGATTTCAGGAAAAGTAAAAACAACTACCGTTTCCAAGAATTGTACATTATGCATCACATAAAGATACAAATTTACTGGTTATGATCTTAGCAGGAAATATTGCCATTGAGCGTTAATGGGTTAATGTAAATGAAATAATACGATGATATATCATCACAAATATCAGACTCAGCGGAACTATAGGTCACGGAATGGCGGGGGACTTATTTGGAGTCTGTGACGCACAATGTTGCCTTGGTGACCGATATATACCTATATGGCAAACCTATATATGAGTGATGACAAAATAGTTGAATACATTGGCGTAATGGTTGTACAGGAAACGCTTTGGAAACCCTAACGTGGACATTGTTGTAACTATTCAAGAGCTTGGCATAAACGGATGTTATGTGCAAACTTACGCGATCCTCTGCGAGATTGCAAATGCGCTCTTTGATTAAGTGGGCACTGTTGTATTCACTGACTTATAACAATGGACTGAGCGATTTGCATTTCTGTATATTACCGTTAGAGCACCCTTTAAAACGTTTACGACATAAAAATATGTAAAACTCAACCAATCAGATGAAATTTTACACCCATAAATCGAATTAAATTTAAAAAAATTATTTTCTTGTCTCCAAGTGATATTTTAATCGCTTATAAACACTGTTATAACAAATTAAACTAATTCCGACTTTAATTTTCAAAAGTTATTTTTAACTGAATCCTGCGTATAGGCAAGAGAGACGGCGCATTGTAAACACTATCTTTACCTTATTCTTTCTGCGGTGATTTCATCTGCTGTTGGCTGCACATGAAATGGCATAAGTAAACGTTCAATGAACAATATTTTGTGTTGGTAGCTCCAACTATTCCATAGGGCGAAAGAGACAACTGTAAAATTTGTGCCATTCTTTCCTATAGAAAAACGGCAATATGCTCAGTCCATTGTTATAAGTCAGTGGTTGTACTATAGATGACAGGATAGTCATGTATGTGAAAGTTAGGTGCTCACATAAACAGAAATAAAATAATGTAGCATAAAATTACCTTTATAGCGGAACTAAGAAATTGATGTATTCTTAGTCCTCCAAGGACATCTGCAGTTAATAGGTCATTGATGAGAGGAAAATATTAAAAATATTTCCCAAAATATATCGTTGTGGTATGTAGGATCGGTAACAATTCCTCAAGTAACCCACGACAAATTTTGAAGTCTGGGTAACCATCACAATTGAGAGAGAATTATGCCTTAGATAACATAGTGAAAGTACTCATTTTAATATGTTTTAATTGGATTGCAATAGAAAATGGCTTTGAACATTTAATTTAGTTAAAAAATTAAAAATTAAAAAGATATTGATTTACGTGAGATTTACATCTAAAATCCAGAAAATATCCAAAATAGTAAAATACTACTAATTTCCGTGCACACAAACTAAACCGTTCACTCATTCTATTTATTTTTTAATGTACATGTTCAAAAAAAAAAAAAAAACAAAACAAACAAAAAATATGAACTCGGTATCCTGTGCAGTAGAAGAAATTTCTCACATACCCCAAAATATCGTTTTACAAATAAAAAAAAAAGAAACATTATCTATTTGGTAATAATTTAAAACATCGCCATTTTTATTAAATGTAGATTTTGAAATTGTTGTAGTTATTGTATTTGTTGCAGTGTCTGTTGCTTTGTGGGTTGTTATTTGTTGAATTTTTTCACGGTTTCATAGTGTTCACGGTTAAAACCCGGTGCTTCTTCAACTTTCTCTGTAGTATGGAAATGTAGCTGTTTGATGAGATAAGGAACTTTTCGCTATAGGCCTATCACTCTTACTTCATAAACCACAAAAAAATCGACATGAAATTAAAAATGGCGTAGTTATAAATTATCATAGATATGGACCTACCCAAAACGTTTTTTTTTTTTTGTAAAATGAGATTTTGGGGGTACTTTTAATTCCACTTAACCTACAACCTACACTATGTCTTGTCAAAAGTATATTTTCGCACAGTGTAGTTCAGCCAGAACACCAAAGATAACTTGATGCATTTGCACAATTTTTTCGCGAGCTGATTTAGGGAGAAAAATGCTAATCCAGAACTACAGTGAAATTCAAAGTTGGTCCCCTGCGTGAATATTTCATGTAAAATATTATCTCCGTGTTAAGTTTAAGGGGGTATTCTAGTCTAGAGGTCCGAATTTTAGGTGATATTTGAAGTGCCATAAAAAAATGGCAATCAATATCTTTCTATCCATTTTTTTATGAGTTATTTATTAACATTACAAGAATACAGAAAAAAATTAAAAAATTAAAAAAGTTGAAAATTAAAAAAATTAGCAGCTGATGAAGTGGGGGGCCTCAAAAAATTGGCGCGTGATCATGCCCACGATTCAACCCGCCTAGCAAAGATTATTAGTCTAGAGCAGTGTTTCCCAAACTTTCGACATTTATGTACCCCTTCTATAACTTTCGTAAAACTGAGTACCCTGGTCTAAAACAAAATGCACATGATTTAATAAATACAAATATATATTTATTTTTCCTATTTATAGTACGTAAACAAAATAGTAACAAACGAAAAATAAAATTCATTCATTAAAAACAAATATATAAATAACGTAAATAACAATTATAATATAACACAAAGAGTTTCAATTTTTCTTTTACCATAATATGTTATTTATATGAATAACATTCAATGAGAAGGATGAAATTGTTTATGTTGAGATGCCAAATCATTATAATTTATTTCCCTACTTGTTAATTTTAATCTGAGATGCGGTTCCACATCCAGAAGCCTGTTCCTTTTTTTGGACTTAATGTCTAGAAATGCTGAAAAAGCAACTTCACATAGGTATGAAGTTGGAAAGGGCAAGATGTATTTCAGGACTTTCTCTGTTAAAACTGGATATACATGTTGCATTTGCAACCAAAATGATGTTAAAGTACACTCCTTATGTTTATTTTTTAAGAATCCGTCCGAAGCTAATTCTAATAATTGCTCTTCTTCCGCATGTGTTAAACCTTCTGGAATGGATGTTGTATTAATGTTGAAGGGAGATTTTATCCATTCAATATTTTTGTTTAAATCAGGAAAATAATTTGTTAAACCCACTTGTAAATTCTCTAAATGCTCTGTTATAGATTTCAGAGTATCAGTATCTATTTTACCAGCCGAACTAGTTATAAATTCATGAAGAGAGGGAAACGAGTCCACTTCTCCATTACCAACTCTCTTTTGCCAAAAACTTAATTTTGCTATGGTAGCGTTCACTTTATCTTGAACGTGAAACAATGAAATTTCTTTGCCTTGCAACGATAAGTTTAGACAATTTAAAACAGAAAATATATCTGCTAAGTATGCCAATTTACAGAGCCATTTCCAGTCATCTAAACATTTTTTTAACTCAAGTCTGTCATTAAGAAAAACTTGAAGTTCATGTCTAAGTTCAAATAATCGGTTTAGAATTTTACCTCGAGACAGCCAACGAACATCGGTATGAAAAAGAAGCTGAGTATGACTACTCCCCATTTCTTCACACATTTGCGAAAAAAGTCGTGCATTCAAAGGACGCCCTTTAATAAAGTTAATGATTTTCACGCTTTCATCCAGAACTTTTTGGAGATCCGCGGGCATCTTACGAGTTGCCAAAGCCTCTCTGTGTATGCAACAATGTGTGGATATGACATTTGGGGCAACATTCTGAATTCTTGCAACGAGTCCTTTATTAATTCCGACCATACTTTTTGCTCCATCTGTGCTTATTCCAACACATCTATTCCAATCAATTTTATTCCCTTGCATAAATTTATGCATAACATTAAATATATCTTCTCCTGTTGTATGACCTGATAAAGGCTGACAAAATAAAAATTCATCATGGATTTCTTGATCTTTTTCGTATCTAACAAACGCCATAAGATTAGCAAAATTCGCGATATCAGTGGACTCATCGACTTGTAATGCATAATAACGACTTTGAGAAATATCAGACAATAACATCTGTTTTACATTATTAGACATTTCAATGATTCGTCGATGAACTGTATTATTTGAGAGAGGAACGCGATCAAAAGTTTGTTTTGCCTTATCTCCTATCATTACTTCTGCCATTATCTTTGCTGCAGGTTTGATTAAAGTTTCGCCAATCGTCTCCGCTGCACTACATTTTGCAATCAAAAATGAAACACGATACGAAGCTTCTAGGATTTTTTTATTGTCACTTCCTGTCAAACTCCTCATTACTTTTCGAGACTGATTTAAATCCTTAAGTTTGTTTTCAAAAAAATCGATTGGTTTATTTTTATATTGATTGTGGTTTGCCTCAAAATGGCGCTTTAAGTTGGACGGTTTCATGCTTTGATTTGTTAGATTTTCAGAACAAATGACGCAAAGAGGACTGGGCTCTTTTTCATCTCCAGTCCATGAGAATCCGAATTTAAGATATTCTTTGTCGTACTTGCGAGTTTTCCTTGCTTTTTTCTTAACAGGTTCTGTCACGATTGAAGATGGTTCACCCTCGTTGATTTCATTATTTTCTATTTGTTACGTATTACTACATTCACCACTTTCTTTTGGTTTAATAGTCCCAGATTTCAACCAGCGATCCATTATCTTGAATGTTAGGGATAAAAATTATGTTAACTATGAATTATTAAAACCAATGGGGCTTACTAAAGAACATAACAAACCTTTCCTTTTAGAAAAATCGCGCGAAAACTAAAAATTCGCTCTGTAACAGTTCAATATGTAGATACTGACGGTTTTTCTCTGACACTTTTGTCTGGGCTATGGAGTAGGCCGTGGAGGAATGCACGTAATCTTAGCGACACCACGCTTACACATACATAGAAAACCACGCATACACAATTAGCAAATAAGGAAGATTTTTGTTATTTTTCTATGTTTGCAATCAAAAAAAAACTAAGCTACGAAACCAAATCCCGGTGCGGCGTGTACCCCCACCAAACTTTTCCCGTACCACAAGGGGTACGCGTACCACACTTTGGGAAACACTGGTCTAGAGTAATGTCGCTATGTCCGGAACTAGGGAAAAGTTGCAAAAAAATTTTTTCACAAAATGGCCGCTGCCTGAAAAAAAAAGCAATTTTTGTACCACTTTTTTTTACTTTTACGAATTTTTTAAAAATAGTAAAAATAGATATTTGGGGATGCGGCTAGTTCCGGACATAGACAAGTCTATAAAGAAGACTTTCAAAAAAATTTCAAGTAAATCGGTCCAGTAGAACTTGAGAAATCGTGGGCATCGTCTTGAAAAAGGCAGTTTCGAGAAAAACGCGTTTAAGGGGTAACGCCACTGTAAGTTTTTTGAAAATCGTTTTTTTTTTTTATTGGCTTAAAAAATAGTTTAAACCTTCTAGAATAAGAAAAAAAAAGGTCCCGTGCTAGAAAATTTTTTTTTTAATTTGAAAATGGAGGTCGCCACCAAGCGCGTTAAACTTGCTCCGAAACATGTCCCGGGAAGATGGCTATGGAGCTGCCATTTTGTTTTTTTTTCGCTGTCAAAAATTTATCAATAAAGTTCAATGTATGCCCGATAATAAACCTTAATAGGTTTTTTTCAAACACCTTTAATTTCGCGAGAAAAAAAATTCGTGACAAAAACCTTTTTTTTTTAGCTGTTACAGTAGCGTTACCCCTTAAAGTCCAAGTGGTTTAGAAGTTAGAATTCAACTGTTAGCAGCTGGATGCAGTTGAACACTAAATATAAAAGATACAAGCCACCATTTTGAAAAAACCTCTTGTAGGCATATTCTTGAATAGTTAAACTTTGAAAATATGAAAACAAAAAAAATATATTTTTTCGAATTTCTAGACTAGAATACCCCCTTAAAATAAAAAAAATAAAACAATACAAATGTACAATAAAAAAACCATTTCCGGCTAGAAGCGATTCACAGTTTACTTCATAAAATAATCGCAAAATAGCGAAGCGCATTACATAGATATGTGCTACGGCGCAATATTTATCTCACACGAACAAAAGTGATTGGCCGTAGTCATGCCGGAAGAACCCGGGTCGAAGTAGTAGTTACACAATTAACTATATTTCCGCAGCTGACATGAAGTAGTAGGGTAGGTATCCATCCAATGCAGTGCTAGGTGTGTAGAAAAGCCTAGATATTTGCTAACATAACTGGGATTTTATTCTGAAATTCAACGGAGTATACTGCGACCGAAATATTTCTCGCACCCTCCCCTTCACAAAAGAGAAACTAGTTAAATCCGATGTCCCATCCATTCACTGACTAACTCTGGATAAACATGATGGCGAGGGTATAGACTGAATGTTTCAGATATTAGACCAGAGCCGAACTATATTCAAAGAAATTCACAGTCATTTTGGTACCACAAGGGGTAGGTACATATGCATGTAAGTATGTGGGATACTTGCATAGAATGGATCTGTTTTATCTTTATATCCTAGATGAAATCATAGTTTGTCATTCCGTTTGTAACGCACAGAAATAATGATAGTAGAGAACAAGTAAAAAGCTGGAATTGGTCTAATTTTTATGATACTGAATGCCATATGAAATTTAGTATTGCCACCGTTCTGTGCAAGTTTGATTCTTGAAGTGATTTTTCGCAAATATTTCTAGAACGGTTCGCCAAACTGAAAAAAATGATTATAACCAATTTTATAGGATTTCGTATTCCGAAGAAGTATTTAGTACAATAAAAATGTTTTGGACTGATCGTTTTTACAGTACACGTAAAAAACCTAAATTTTTATATGGCAACACCAAGAAGCAGTTATCCGATTTAGTCCATTTTTGAAATTTTATTTGCTAGTATAATGAAAACACCATTTACCAAATTTCAGCTCTCTATATCGATGCGTTCTCAGGCAGTGTCCAAATATATAGTGGAAAACGAAAGTTTTGTATGGCGACCCGACGCAGGACTTGCCCGATTTGTCTGATTTTCGAACTTAATTTTACTTTTTTTTTTCAAAGTCCGTGTACAAAACTTCAGCACACTAAGTATACGCGTTCTCCAGTTATCGAGCGCATAGACGGACGGACGGACGGACGGACATGCAAAAATCGAAAAAACTTTTAATACCATCAATATTTCGAGGTGTTATAAACGGAATATCAAACTTATTATACCGGTATTGATTTCATCTAGGGTGTAAAAAGGGGTTCACGCATAATACTAACAGTTATTTTGATTTTTGCATGTCCGTGTGTCCGTCCGTCCTCACGATAACTCGAGAACGTATCAACTTAGGAACATGAAATTTTACTAACGGCCTTTTGTTAAAAAAAAAAAAAAAGTAAATTTGAGTTCGAAAATGGGACAAATCAAGTAACTCCTTCGTAAGGTTTCCATACAAAAATTTCATATTTTTACTATATATTTGGACAGTGGGTGGCACCAGGTCGACGTAGAGAGCTGATTTTTGTACACTGTGTTCATAGTAATGAAAAACAAAGCTTAAAGAAGAACTAAATCGGTCAACCACTTCCTGGTGTTGCCGTAGAAAAATTTAGACGTTTTTATTGTTCTGAAAAGTTCTTCAGAACATCAAATCATATGAAATTGGTTAAAATAATTTTTACTGTTGACGATCAAACTTTTACAGATGGGTGACCCCAAGAAATTACATACGGGTATTAATCAAGGGTATCATAAGATTTGGCCTTAGACCAATTCTAGCTTTTTACTTGTTTTTATATTATGACTAAGATAGCCCACCGCCGGTGGGGGTGCGAGTTGAAAAGGGTGGCGTGATTACAAACACATAATATCTAAGCTAACATCTGACTTGATCCCGCGATTCCGTACTCTAAGGTTTAGCTCCTTCCTTTTGTGCGTTTGTGGGCGTGTGTGTATGTGTGCATGGTCGGGTATATGGGGTGCGTATATACGTTCATATGAGTTGGTGGTCTATACCTTCGTTTTCAGGCGGTGCTCATGGGAACTCTACCAAGATGTTGCCCGACTGGTCTTATTTTCAAACTTCAATTTATAGTATTTTTTTTTTTAAGAACTCCCGTGTACAAAATTTCAGCTCTCTACGCCGACGTGAGGCAGTGTCAACATATGGAGGGAAAAACTAAAGTATTGTATGGCAACAACAAGAAGGGTTAACCGGATTTAATGCATTTTCGAAATTTTATTTAGCATTGCTATGAAAACACCATACACCAAGTTTTGGCTCTCTACATCGACGTGTTCTCAATGTGCCCAAATATATAGCTTAAGGAAATTTTTTTATCTTGAACTTAAAATTACATTTGTTTAAAAAAACGCCGTTTATAAAATTTGAGCTCCACGTCGATGCGTGTCTCAGGCAGTTTCCAAATACATAGTAAAAAATTAAGGTTTAGTATGGCAACAACAAGAACACGTTGCCGATTCCAATTTTTCTCTCCCTAAGAACCTTGTCCTTACAATTACAACCACAGAAAAAAAAGTTAGCGAAATCTTCGAACCGTCCTCAAGTGGTGATGTAACATACATGCGGCAATTAATTTTTATTTATGTAGATTTAATTATATAAATTAAATTGTGAATTTTATCTGATGCTTTTCTTTCCTCCACCCTTTTCTCTCATTTTATCAGCATCCATTATCATAGATAAGTAGTACATGTGAGTGTGTGTTTAAAAACAATTTTATATTAACAGACTCACACTGCTTTGAGTGAGTACCCTAAAGTTCTCGTCTTAAGTCCACCTAATCAGTCCCAATTAATTCATATCATACACCAAAACAATAGGAAGCTATTTTAGTTGGTCACTCACCAGGTAGACCCTTTCATTAAGTATTCGGGATCGCTTAACTAACCCATGATGATAAGGGTATAACTTATCTAGCTGGGGAGTCCTAGATCATTAGCTTTTAATTAAAGAACATTTTAATTGAGCATTAGTAAGGTTGTTTTCCGTCCGTTTGTATATGTATGTATGTAGAAAAAAAAGGGGTGAAACAAGGAATAATTAAATCCACCATTGTTTTCCTGTAAATTTCTAAAGGGATTTAAATTAAGATGAGACACCATTCCGTGTTACTTAGCGAAATTATGTGGATTATTGGATTATAGTTTTCGGAATTTATATGCATGCTGGCTATATTATGTATGTAGGTACATATCACATGTTTATGCTGGCACGATTAATTTTGTTTCTTTTGAAGATTTTTCATTTACCCATACCGTAGCCCTAACTTGAAGTAATTAATGGAAATTTTGATAAATAAAACAGAATGTGATTATTGCAAAGAAAATAATGTAGAATTTCGGATTCATGTCTGTCAAGATCATGTATCCTTCAATAAGTACTAAATAAAACCAAACGGTTGCTAGATAGGGTAGAGATAATATCCCGTTAATTAATTTTTTGAATAAGAAAGATAGGTATTCCTACACATAAAGAAGATTTGACTATTTCCTCGTACCCCTCAGCAGTTCCAAGGAATTGGATTCTATTTGACTGAATACAGTAAATAATAGTAAACTCTGGATCACAACTTCTCTTTCAGAAGTTACTTTCTATTTCTGTGCTTCACCTGAACTCACAGCTCAGAGCTTTAATTCTATTTTTATTCTCCTTATTTTATAGGATTATTAAAGAACATCAACTTATCACCAGGCAGAGATTTGATATAATCATAGAAAATGTAATTAAGTTCTTTTTTTTATGATGGTAAATCTCAGGGTAGAAGCTATGAAGCCGTAGCACAGCCTTAGTAGAAAAGGAAGAAGGGGTAGGGAATAAAATTGAATGAATTCTAATTCGTATATATAAAAAAGTATTAAACTTTGTTTAGTAGTAGTAGTGATATAAAAAAAAAACGTATTTCAATTATAATTGGAAATAATTAATTCCGGCAATCCACCTTATATTCTGTGTAAAAATAATATGTATGCATTGCCCACTGGAAAGCAACCCAAGTATGTATGTATGCACTATTTGGAATTTAAAATTTTGGCCAAAAAATTAATTTCTTGTTCAAATTAGGTAATACAAAAATATCCCTGAGCAAAATCTCACTCCAACATATGAATAAGACCAGTGTTGCCGCTACATCTATAAATTTTAGTAAATCTACAACTATTTTAAAAGAAAATCAAATCTATTTCACACTTTTTCAGTATACTAGTACTAGTTTCTCACAGAACAAGCTCAATTTTTAATTAATTAAAAAAATATTTCAAATTCGCTTGATTTAAAAAAGATTTATACCCTAGACAGACTGCCTCCATAATGACTTAATTTTTAATTAAACGGAATCTAACGTCCAGTGTGTCACACAAATCAAGGCCATCAAGGACCCATTTGCAGCATTTCGCTTTATTTTTAAATGGAGCAAATTTTACTCCTTTTAGTGAAATTGTAGTATAAAGGTACCACCTACCGTCATTAAAGTGAGCTAAATTTAATGGAAAGTGGAATGTTATTCCAATAAAGTCAGCAGTGACAGCCATCATTAATGAAATTTCTTTCCAACTTTTCTTTCCTTTTTGTCTTCTTTCAACAAAATAAATTGCCTTCTGCTAAATCCTGAACCACAGCAAATACTCGCACTCTACTCTTGAGAGCATTTAATTGAATTACTGAACTCTGTCATGATTTTTCTTCACAGGTGAGGAACTGTCAATGATATTCCAAATGAAATAATTTTCGTTGACGGTCTGTCAAAGGAATTATGGAAACAGTCTGTCTAGGGTATTAATCTGAGCAAGAAATGTAATACAAAAGCAGAAAAAAAACAAAAAACAGAAACAAAAACTTCAAAATAGTCTCCAAAATTAAAAATAATTTCTTTGTAAAATCTGAAAGTGACATTTTAAAAAAAAATATTTTTCCATTTTTGGATATTCGTTTTTTTTTAAGGCGGTTAACATTGTTTTTAGATTATTTTTTATTCAATGCTTACTTTAATTTCGTTTTAGTTTTTCGCTTATTATTTACAACTTTTCGGTCAATATGAAAAAGTGAAAACAATTTAAAACTATTGTGAATTACATTCTGTGCTGAAAAAGAATGGAGAAAATATGGTGGAAATGTAGTAACGGGAATTATGTATGGCGAAGGTTTCACCGGTCTCAGTCTTATGATGACCTAAAACAATTTTTGTTATTGAGGAGCGAATTTCGTAATGCTCTTTTGCATGCCTATGATACGTACTTGTTTAAGATGAGAAATGTAATCAGATCGTATCCTAAACAGTTTTGCCGTTATGTAAATACCAAAAAGAAATCCAATAATTTTCCTCCTGTGTTATTATTTAAGGATAATACTAGTCATGATGTGTCTGTGATATCTAATTTCCTTGCTGATTACTTTAGTGAATCATTTTTAACCAATGACACTCAAATAGGTTTTGCTTACTTTAATTACTTAACGACACTTCCTACAGTTGATATCCTGTGCTTCACTATTGATTAGAAATCTGTTGAGGATTCCATGTCCAAGTTAAATCCTAGTTATTCCGCTGGGCCCGATGGGTTACCACCTATTGTCCTAAATAATTATAGGGGAACACTTTCTTACCCGTTAACACTTCTGTTTAATCTATCACTGCGGCTCGGTAAATTTCCTAAGTTATGGAAAGAGTCGTTTGTCAATTCCGGTAAAAAGGAGCTTGTTACCAACTATCATCCTATTGTTAAATTGTCTTGTATTCCGAAACTGTTTGAAGCTTCTTTATACGAATTCCTGAAATTTCATTGTAGTGGAGCTCTTAATCCTCATCAACATGGTTTTATGAAGGGAAGGTCAACAAGAACAAATCTGGTCCAGTTAATTTTATCGAATTGTTTGAGCGTGGCTGCGAAACTCGCTGTATTTATACAGACTTCAGCAAAACTCTTGGCAAGCTTCCGCACTCTCCTCTGTTATTTAAAATGAAATCCATAGTTTTCCTAATTTGGGTGTTGAATTGTTTATCATCCTATCCTAAGCATCGCAAGCTTAGAATACAGTTCTTTCATGCTCTTTTTGAAAAATAACGGCTTACTGCGATGTTCCACAGGGTAGCCACGTAGGGACCCCGCTCTTCATATTATTCATAAATGATGTTTCTTATGTAGTCACGAAAGGCGGTTTACTAATTTACGCAGATGATTTAAAAGTGTATAATTCTATCGATTCGCATTCTGATTGTCTTAAATTACAGGAAGACCTGGACAGACTTGTTAAATGGTGTACGAAGACCTTTCTCTTTTTGAACATTGAGAAATGTAAGCTAACCATTTACTCTCATTTCCTTCAAATTACGTCTATGCTATGAATGGGTTGTAACTTTCATATTATTTGACTCCAAACTCACATTTAACCCCAATAACCGCATTGTTAGTAGAGCGAACTCAATGTTAGGTTTTGTAAAGCGCTGGGCAAAGGCTCATTTTAACACTCTTGTTAGACCCATTGTTGAATATGCCAGTCCTGTCTGGTCTCTCTCGTACAAAAATCCCTCAGGACGTATTGAGAGCGTGGAAAGGAGATTTTTACTTTTTGCCCTAAGAGGTCTCGCATGGAATAATAGGCTTCATCTTCCTTCCAATAATGAATGATTAAGTTTAATACACCTTCCTTCTTTGGAAACTCGTAGGAAAATATGTGATATAAGCTTTATTTTTCAACTTGTGAAGGGTGACATCGACATGCCTTTGATGCTTAAGAAAATTAATTTCAATTCACGAGCTCGACATCTACGATCGAATGATTTTATTTACTTGTGCTCCCATCGCACCAACTATGGACACTTTGAGCCCATGTCTAGAATGTGTTGTACTTTTAATTTGAGTTTTCATTCGATTGACTTTTCATATCAATGAGTCTCAATTAAGAATTTTATTTTAAAAATTGTTCTGTATTGTAGCTTTTATTTGGGTGTTGCATTTTTAACGAAATAAATAAATTGGTGAAACATGAGAAATGTTAGTAGCAAATGTTCTATTACGAAGTTTTCAAGATCGACAAAATTGCTATGCACTTCTTCAAGGTCTTTAATTTGGCACAAAACATTACAAGTACTGCAGATATAATTTACATTTTAAGCGCACTTCGTTGAATTAAGTTTGGAATAATTGAGATACAATCAGTTTAAAGCATTAATAGTAAGATGGCGTTGTTGGATGATATAGCAGATATAATAATAAAAGTGCCTATTTTAATATCTATTTAGTGATTTTGGTTATGCCTTGTAAATGAAGAGTATAAATTTACTATTGTTCTACAAAGTACCCACAATATTGTACTCTGAGTGCGCAGCATGCATAGAATTGGTCGATGAAAAATATGTTTTTGTTTTAACATAACAAAATTTATTGTCAAGAAAATTTTCGATATTTCAAATTTATTGAATATTGTAGATTACAAGTATGCTTTGACTGACCCACAAAAACAAAAAACAAAAACACATCATTCTAATTTTCAACTAATACAAGTACGTTTTGAAATTGAATTTAGAATACACAAAAAAAATGATTACCGAAAATTTATGGTTTTGTTCGAGAAATTTTCGAAATTCGAAATTCTTTCAGACCCAACACGTGAAGATTGGGTGGTTTTTATTCTTGAAATCAATCAATACCGTTACGCTAAATAGAACCGTCGTTTTAGCGTTTCCAATATCTAAAATGTCATCCTTAGTATCCACATATTTAATACTTTTATAATGAATTAATTCAACTTTATTATGTTTAAATGATTTGATGAGCCTTAAGTTTGGAGTAGGTATAAATTTGTTTTAACTGTATTTGTATAGTTTTTGCAATCTAATTTCAAAGTAACCCATGGTTTTGCAAACATATCTATACTTAAATACCTAGAAAATTTTTGCATTTTACTCTATAAATACCACTTTTGAAGGATTGTCACATTTTAACTCTATTTCACTAGTACAAAAAATATTTTTCAATGGTTTGTTTTATATAAGTATGGGTCACCTACTGAGATCATTAATCCCGCTATTATGCTTCTTTATTGTTGTGTTTTGTGCGGCTTCCATATTTTTTTGGATCATAACCGTTGTTATTTTATTGACGATATTCTAAAATATATTTAGTTCTTTTCAACGGTAAAATGTCAGTTGAATTAGAAGTAGTTGTCGAAAAAAACAGTACTCTGAATAATAAAAATTAAAAAAATCAAAAATATTTATTTGCTGTAGCTTGCTGTAGCATATCTAAGGATTGTTTTCTCTCAAAAACTCCACAACCAAAGTACCTTAAAGTCCTCAACTATAAAGCCAAGGATTCTCTGGGAATGTCTTCAAATCCTTAAAGTTTTTCAAGGAGAAATAAAGTTATACTAATGTGAGTGAGTACCTGGACATGTGGGCCATAAATGAAATGAAATTGCTGATGGCCCAACCAGAAGAGCAGCGGAATATCCTTTTGTCGGATCAGCCCTATTTTGTGGCACTTTACAGTGTTACCTCAAAGCTACCCTGAATACATGGGAGATTAATCAGAAATCCATCTGTTTGGAAAGGCTACACGGTTTTCGTCAGGCAAAAAAGTTTATCGATACCTCTAACGGAAAAACCGAAAAACTCCTACTCCTTAGAAAAACATAGCACAAAATTATTACAGAGCTTTTCTCAGGCCATTGCCCATTGAGGTATCTGCTATACAAGATAGGCTTGCCTGCGACTTCATCTTGCCGCTTCTGTTAGCATGCTCATGGAACCTCGGAGCACGTAACACCTGCTCTGTAACTGCGAAGCATTGACCAAGCGGAGATAACTCCACCTCGAGCATGCTTTTCTTCCATCATACTACGTGTGGGACATAAGTCCCAAATTATTAACAGTCTAAAGCTAGAAAAGGAGTAAATTGAACAGGGACTCACAATAGATCTTTCAGTTCGCAGAGTATGTGACGCCAACGCCTGAATACGCCTCCACAAATCTAATCTAATCTAATCTACAACTAAATTATTATTATGTACTCATCTTGCATTATAAAGTTGTAAAACCTTGAAATATTATATTGAAATCCATAAATAAATTTTGTTCAAATTTACAGTAGTACTAATAATCAACATTTTTGGTCTTATTATAATTTAATAAATAACCATTACCACCATAATGAGCTATGTAATTATAATCATAATAGATATTTTATATTTTTCTGAAAAGCCTAATTTTTTTAACTTACCACGATATAAATATGTGTATTTATATATATTTATATTTTTATTTATATATATATATATATTTACACAAATTATTGATGAAATTTAAACGATTTAAATGTTTGTCCCCATACAATAGCTTGAAAACATGAAAATTTTTAAAGGATTTATTTTTTGTACAATAATTGTAGTAATTCTAGTAAACTTGAAAATGGACACAAAGTTAATTTTCTTTTTTGTTGTTCTGCCCAATGAGAACACTCAAGAAAAAATATAGAGAAGGATGTGGACTGTAAATAATAACGCCGGGGAATATTTTATAGCCAGTGGTTTATTGTACGCACGTAAAACTTAAGTACAACACTACAACTAGAACTAAAATTCACAGAATTCAATTTCACACTTAAGAACTAAACTTCAATATATTCAAAAAAATCGCTTACTCACTACACAATAATAATTTCAATATAATACTGTCAAAGTTGTGGCTACTTTGACCAATGGCACTATATGTATATATATATAGGTATATAAATATATTAATTAATATGAAATATAATATATGATTAATCAAAGATGTACTCACCAGTATAAAACTATGGAATCGACTTTATGGCGTTGGTAATCAAATAGTTAGTGATTATCTTGTTCTAGTCGTTCCCCGGAACAAGATACTTTACTTCGGTCGAGACCCAAAGCAAAGTTGTAGTAGTCGTGTTTATTCTAGTCGGTACCCAGAATAAATATCTTTATCTCAGTCGGTACCCAAGATAAAGTTGTTATTAGTAAGATTTATTCCAGTCGAGACCCAGAATAAATATCTTTATCTCAGTCGCTACCCAAGATAAAGTTATTAGGTTAGTAAGTTTTATTCCAGTCGAGACCCAGAATAAATATCTTTATCTCAGTCGCTACCCAAGATAAAGTTATTAGGTTAGTAAATTTTATTCCAGTCGAGACCCAGAATAAATATCTTTATCTCAGTCGTTACCCAAGATAAAGTTATTAGGTTAGTAAATTTTATGCCAGTCGAGACCCAGAATAAATATCTTTATCTCAGTCGGTACCCAAGATAAAGTTGTTATTAGTAAGATTTATTCCAGTCGAGACCCAGAATAAATATCTTTATCTCAGTCGCTACCCAAGATAAAGTTATTAGGTTAGTAAGTTTTATTCCAGTCGAGACCCAGAATAAATATCTTTATCTCAGTCGCTACCCAAGATAAAGTTATTAGGTTAGTAAATTTTATTCCAGTCGAGACCCAGAATAAATATCTTTATCTCAGTCGGTACCCAAGATAAAGTTGTTATTAGTAAGATTTATTCCAGTCGAGACCCAGAATAAATATCTTTATCTCAGTCGCTACCCAAGATAAAGTTATTATGTTAGTAGAATTTATTCCAGTCGAGACCCAGAATAAATATCTTTATCTCAGTCGTTACCCAAGATAAAGTTAATATGTTAGTAGAATTTATTCCAGTCGAGACCCAGAATAAATATCTTTATCTCAGTCGTTACCCAAGATAAAGTTAATTTGTTAATAATTATATTTGATTACACTAGCCAAGTCGAATTCCAAAATGATGCGCACTCTATAGAAGCTGGATACTAAAAGAGAAAGATTCAAGTTGGCCTGCGACTTATATTGCCTCTGAACTGCGCACGGCACCAACAAATTATTTTACCTTGCGCATAACAACCAAAGTACATTGACCTTAGCAGCTGTGCGTAGGTAGCAACAGAAAGTCCGTTGACCTTAACAGCTGTGCGTAGGTCAGACGAGTGCATTGACCTTAACAGCTATGCTTAGTACGTACAACGTATTAACTGAACTAATAGAATATACCTATACATACACAATATGGCCATTTCTAAATTATTTTTAGTTAATACTAAAATGTTTTATGCTTTTTAAACTAAGTAATAATTTGCTAATAATATAGATTTTAATTTCAATTAAAAGGTTGATGAATTCTGTCGATCGTGTCGAGATATTGTAATGTGGAATGTAGCGATCATGTGTCGATTGTTGTCTCCACTAAAAAACTGCTTTATCGGCGAGCTTGTAGGTAGGTATATGTAGTTTCGTTCCCAACCTAGTTTCAATAATAAGAAATGCTTGGAATTAAAATCTTTTGAATGATTTAATTTTCAGGTGGCTATTTAATGTTGGTTTGAACATTTGTATTTAATTTCTTTAATCCCGAAAATCTGATATTATACATGATCCACCTTAACGGATATTATTATCCACCAACGTAGAGGTGTATTATCTAACGAGTTGGTTTTAGAACAGAGAAAATTGAATTTAAAGCGGGAAACGTGCCGTATAATTGAACATTTATTTATTAAAAGGTGCTTTAAGTGTTGTGGATTTAATCATATTGGAGAGAATTGCACAAATGAAAGAGTTGACAAGGAGTGAACATGGCCTTAAAGAATGCAAGGTGAGTGAAACTGTGTGTGTAAAGTGTAAACAAGGGGTAGGTAAATTGAAATTAACTTTTGGCGATAATGCTTGGAGCTCAGTATGCTCGGTGTTGAAAAGACGATTAAGAAATTCAAGAAATAAAGTCATTCAACAAAAGATATTTGAATGTCCAAAGTATGACAACAAACTTCAATGAATTAGAAATATTCATTCAGCCTAAAGATCCAGATATTGTGGTAGTCAGTGAAATTCATAACAAAGGCTCTATAATGTGTTGCCCTGCCAACGCTTGGTTCGATTTGGTCCAATTTTAATTCTGGCGACACCAGCTGTTTGACGTAATGTCACTAGATGACATTACGAAAATTGTAAATATACTGGAGATGTATATGATTTGGTATGTTTATGATATTTTGATTAATTTATATGTAATTAATGTATTTTCTATTTAATTTCAGCTCAAGTAATATGTAGGACGGCTGTAGGCAGGATTGGGGTGTTTTATATTCGTTGAGGAACCAGATATGTTTTATATATAGAACATTGATTCTTTGTGTTGCTTCTTTTTTTGTATTTTTTAGGACAAATGTTTTCATCCAGGGATGTGGAAATTCTGAAGATATGTATGTGGACTGAACATCCTCCCGCCTAAAAAAGAAATTATCATTGATTCTGTGCCAAAGTTGATAACCCTGTGTTGTTTTTTTTTTTAATAAATTACCAGTTTTTTATGAACGATATGTATTTTTTCTCCTTTCTGCTTTATCTTTAGAGTGACGTCTCCAGGAAGCTTCCAGTAAAGAATACCTTTGCCTTTCCAATGCTGTCCCAAGGTATAAATGTGTTTTTGAGAAGTTCGATGATTATAGGAGTAGCGTAAATGTTTCCAACTAAGTCCTTTGGTATTCCTGGAGTTGGCTTATCCGCTTCGACGCTAGTTGCTGTATATTTTCGTTGTTGACTTTCGTGGTTGTTCTTGTACGTGTTATGCCTTTAGCAGGAATCAGAACGTTATTTGATTCCATTTTTTTGCTAGGTGTTGTTGTGCTTACATCGGGCACACTAAATGTTGATTGATTTGTGTCTGTAGGTTTGTGTTTAGGAACTGATGGCATCGTTGTGATACGAATTCCTGAACGGCATTTACGTGATCCCGGGTTAGTCTCTTCGTGTAGAACTGGGAGGCTTGGTAGTTCGGCTCTGACATGAACTTCAAGAATTTATTGGGCATGGGTATTCCACATAAAGCCTTCACCGTGGGAGATATTCCTTGTGCCTCAAATGGTTCTGCCTTTCGCTTGATCGGCGAGGAGTGTACAGGTGGTAGTCGTATGACGACAGATTTTATCTTTCTTCCCTTCGTAGGTGTTGGAGGGAGGGGGCTGATAGGCCTGATAGGTTTAGGAGCCGCCAAAATTTCCGGAGGAGTAGGTGCAAGGCTTAGATCCACAGAATCCAGTGATTCTGAATTCAAGATTTCTAAGAGGTCATCCATTGCAGACATAATCAAAAAATAATAACGTAACTGAAGGAAAACGAATTTGAATAAAAACCGCTTTGCGTGCAATTGTCGCTGTTCAAAACTGAAGTGACTTTTGGCGGGTTGTGGATTCGAATATATTCAAATGTAACGGGTGTTTTGGAACTTAGTACTACCAGATAGCAATATATTTTGGTGAAGATAATTGATGATTGTCAGGAGATGTTGGTGAGAGGGAGAGGGCAAATTTTTGAGATAGGACGGGTGAGAATATTTTTTGCTGGCTTAATAGTGACTGCTCTCGCTAAGTTATTATGGCCAGTATGAATTTCAATTATTCGACCTATTGGCCATTTTCCTATTGGGATTTGATCTTCTTTTATCAAGACGAGAGTTCCGATTTTTAAATTTTCCTTTTCAGTCTGCCATTTATGTCGTTGTTGCAATGTATGTAGGTAGTATCTTGACCATTGCTTCCAAAAATTGTGGGAGAGGATTGGATGTGCTGCCATCTTTTGAGAGGATGCTGTTGTGGATTAAGTGGGGAGGGTTCTACTATGGTGAGACTGTTTCGACCAGTAAGGAATTGTCTGGGGGTGAGAATATTGTCGTCTGTTGGGTCATTGGACAGGGGAGAGAGGGGTCTGGCATTTAAATATGCCTCAATTTGAACCAAAATTATATATAGTCCTTCGTAAGTGAGTTTTGCATCCTTGATTGTTTTATAGAGATGACGTTTGGTGGATTTTACACCAGATTACCATAAGCCTCGATAGTGAGGTGCTGCAGGAGGGTTGAAGTGCCAAGTTATACCTTGATTAGAAATTTCTTTGGCCAAATTGACTTCGATTGCTCTTATTGATTTCAATAAATTTGATTGTAAAATTCGATTCGCTCCTACAAAATTTGTTCCTTGATTCGAGTAGATGTGTGAGCGAAGACCTCTCGGTGCAACAAATCTCTTGAGGGCAGCTAGGAAAGCTGGTGTTGACAAGTCAGAGACGAGCTCTTTGTGTATGGCCCTGGTGGCCAAGCAAACGAATAGACAGATATATGCTTTCGTTAATTTCCCTCCTCTAAGTGATGATGCTTGCATAACAAGCGGGCCTTCGTAGTCTACCCCAGTGTGTTGGAAGGGTAAAAATATATTGACTCTTGCTGAGGGTACAGAACTCATTAACTGAGAGCTGGGCTTCGCATTGAATCGAAAACAGTCAACACATTTATGGATGCGATGTCTAATCGTATTGCGGGCGTTTATTAACCAATAGTGGTTTCTTATAATACTCAATATGATTTGAGTGCTTCCGTGTAATGTATATTGATGTATATGATCAATGAGAATGTTAGTTAAGTTATGGTTATTGGGAAGAATTATGGGATGTTGTTGGTCGTAACTTAGCTGAGACTTTGTGAGACGACCTCCAGCTCGTAGGATATTTTCGGAGTCGAGCATGGGATTAAGAGACAGAATTCGACTCTTTTTAGGAAGGGGCAATTTTTTCTGCAGTTGGCTGATTTCTGTGGGAAAGGAGATACTCTGGAGAAGTTCTATCAGGCATAATTCTGCCCTCTTTAACTCGGATACTGATAAATATTATGTAGTGGACTGTATTTTGCGCACGCTGTCAGAATTATTCTCCTGCTTAGGTGTGGGAATGTGGATGATAGGAATTTTCTGATTAAACTCTGAACAGAACTATACTTCTGTAGTAAGGATAGGAATAATTTCAGATTAAACTCTGACCAGAATTATACTTCTGTAATAAGGATGGGAATAATTTCGGATTAAACTCTGACCAGAATTATACTTCTGTAATAAGGATAGGAATAATTTCAGATTAAACTCTGACCAGAATTATACTTCTGTATGAAGGATTGGAACACGATTCTTTTCAGATTAGACTCTGAATCAGATGAACTCTGAGCA
Organism: Dioctria rufipes; assembly: GCA_963924295.1. Taxonomy (NCBI): domain Eukaryota; kingdom Metazoa; phylum Arthropoda; class Insecta; order Diptera; family Asilidae; genus Dioctria; species Dioctria rufipes. Next base: position 84,593,572 of record OZ002744.1, read on the forward strand.
AATAATGGTGCCATCTATTGCGACTCGTCGCCTTTATATAGCCGTCGTGAACAGCTATGTCCCAGCTCCATAATGTGTTGCCCTGCCAACGCTTGGTTCGATTTGGTCCAATTTTGATTCTGGCGACACCAGCTGTTTGACGTAATGTCACTAGATAACATTACGAAAATTGTAAATATACTGGAGATGTATATGATTTGGAAAGTTTATGATATTTTGATTAATTTATATGCAATTAATATATTTTCTATTTAATTTCAGCTCAAATAATATGTAGGACGGCTGCAGGCAGGATTGGGATGTTTTATATTCGTTGAGGAATCAGATAAGTTTTATACATAGAACATTGATTTTTTGTGTTGTTTCTTTTTTTGCATTTTTTAGGACAAATGGTTTCATCGAGGGATGTAGAAATTCTGAAGATATTTATATGAACACTGAACATATGTACTTTGTTGGTAATCACCAATTGGCAGATTCCGATCAATACACGTCAATGTTGGACATATCCGATGATAACACGTCAAGCTTCAGTTTTCATGGTGTTGATAGGAGCTACTTAAGGCCGTTTATGCAATGAAATCAAATGCTATCGGTCTGATGGTAGTCCCCCAAATTTTTGAAGATTATACTCCAACTATTATTGGCCTTACGCTGCATGCATTTAATACCTGTATTTCAAAGTCTGTCTTTCCTATCTCCTGGAAGACTTCTGATCTGGTTCACATAACAAAAAAAGGGACGTGTATCTGTCCTGAGGATTATAGGCCTATCAGTCTACTTTGTTTTCTTTCCAAAGTGCTCAAAAAAATGCTATATTGGCAAGTTCAACGGTTCATATTAAGGAATAACCTCATAATTGTATGGAAGTCTGGTTTTCATCCTGGGCCTACTTGTGAAAGTGCCGTCTTGAAGGTTACAATTGACATTCGGTCATCGCTATATAAAAGAGAAATCACTATTTTGAGTCCTTGAATTTTCAAAGGCATTTAACAGCGTTTCACATTATAAATTACTGAGTAAACTTCAGAACAGTAGTGAAGCTATGGGGGTACGAGATCACTTTTTGTATGGAAAAACGGTTCCACTTTTTCCAACTATTTTGGTGGCTCTGGACTGGGGTTCTGGGCCACTGAGGGGGATTACGTCTAGTGGTATACGTCACAGGGCATGCCTGAGGGAATTCCTTTCCTATCGGCTGGCTGACCAGGTGATGAAGTCATCTGGTTGCCGATCCCCGTCACCTGATCAATCTCTGTCATAGCTGATTTGAAAATTCAAACTGTTTTAGTCTACGCCTGCTTGACGGAATTCCTTCCTACAGTCTGGCTGACCAGGAGATGACGTCATCTGTTTGGCTGATCCCCGTAAGCTTTTCAAGCTATTGTCTTAGCTGATTTTTAATAAAATAATGCTGGCTTTTGCCGGAATCGAACCGAGAATGTTTGGTTTTGTAAAATCCAAGGCGCTCTAGCATCAGGCCTTGGAGGTGTTGTGTGAATGTTCTTTAAACTTCCTATATACGCTTAGAGTTGTGGGGACAGAGACATCGGGACACTTGTGCGAAGCTGGACACACACATACCCATACACCCCGCACATACACACACGCACACACACACTACGTCCTAACAAAAGGTTTTCTACCAGGCGATATTCCGTATTGCACCATGTTATTAAATTAGCAACAACAACAACTAACGTAGGTAGGTATGTTGGCTTAGATAAGAAATTGCCTAACTTGTGATCTTCAGGCGCAATTCTTCTAATTTGATTCATTGCATAAACAATTCGTACAGACGAATAATGTAAACAAAATCTCAGTCGAATAATGTAAACAAACTTCGCATAGAGTCGAGTAAAGTAAAATTGAACGATTCCCGATTCCTTTAGCTGGAAAAAAACAACAACTGATAAGTTGTCTTAGATGAGTAGTGGAAGTTATAATTGATAATTTCTTTTCTTGATAAAAAATCAACAACAATTATAGCGTAAGTTGTTGTCTGTATGTATATTTTATAAACAAGAGTGATCATGATATTCGATATCTAAAAAGAGATCACGGCTGCTTGGGATGGTAAGAAAGGAAATTAAAGCCTAGAAAATTTTCGCTGTAGGGGTGTGCGTGTACTGTAAAGTCTTACCAGAAATCCTCTACGGGCTATGGTTTTCGTGATATTAGCGATCATACCTTTTATGATGTAATTCATATTACTAATAATTCAAGTCTAGCCTATTATTTTGTAAGCATTAAGTTGAGAATTGGTTAAATTAAAATCTTTGATGAGCTATAATATTAATGTAGGATAATGTGGCGACTTACATAAGTAATGAAAATTGTATAGCTGCAGCCTTGTTAGAAAATGTTTAGTGCTCAAGTGTAATGGGATGACTGGTAATTTTATATCAAACAAACTCGCACAGCCGAGAAAAGTTAACAAGTTGAGCGATTTTTTTGTGTCTATTGGAAAGTCTTTCGCTCAGTAAAAATCTTATCAGCAATACCGCTTCATATTTATATCCTCTAAAGTATCATCATCCGAAGTGGTGTTGTATCAATAGTGCAACAGTGAAGACCGTGGTACTATAAGTTAAAAGCTTTGGTAGATGGTATTTAGCATCACATAATTCTAGTAGGATATAGAAGCTTTGGTGAAGACCGGGGCGATGGTCGAGAGTGGTTAGTGTCATTTACTTATTTTTAAATCTTCTCATGAAAGCATTAGGTTGGTTGGGGTGGATTAAATTAAAAGTTTTGATGAAAGATGGTGGTATGATTATATTAATTTAGTTTTGGATAAGTAGTGGAGTGCTGTAATATGTCTCGCTCTAACACATTAGGAAGCTGTAGTGAATACCGTACTTTGAAACCATCTCGCTCTCTCAAAACATCTTTCTCTCTCTAGCACGCATGTTTGAGGTGGACTTGATCATATACATGTCCTCTTGGAGCTTGGTCGTCTGCTTTATATACTATGGTATAATATGGTTGCCTGGAATTATCAGGCTTGTTGTTGAACGGGGCTATATAACTTGTTGACTGAGATCATTAGCGGCGGTGTTTGGCCACTTTACTGACCTAACTTCTATTCGTACAGAAATGTGGTGTTTTGATAATCCTAAGCCTACTTTCTTATCTTCCGAATCAAAATAAATTGTTAACCAAATGACTACGATTCCTCAATCAAGAACTCCCTGTTGAGTAATCATTGTATATGGCGCCGTACCTTGGGCTGATGATATCGAATGTAGCTGCCTACAGATTCGGGCTCCGGCTGCAAATAGACACACATTCATCTGGCAGTTAGTGGGCGTAATATGTAAGGTTACATTTTAATCAAAACTATTTTATTATTTTGTTAAGTAAGGTATATAGTAAGTGTAGCCTTTGGGAAGGTAAGGAAACAAGCTGTAAATTACTACAAGACTATTTTCCTGTATGGATAGTAAGTTAGGCTCTATAGCATATATATAAATTCAATGTTTGGCAGTTTTCTGTAAGTATCAATATAGAACATTTTAGATAGCGGACTCTCAATGCACACAAATAGATTTCTATTTCATGGCTTGGGAAGTATTCTCGGGGTTTTGGTATGCCGGATTGAATCGATGTATGTTGTACAATGGATTGGAGATACATGTTTTTATTTGATTGGAGCAAAGTATTCTCACGGCTTCATGATCCAAAGCTTAAATATAACTGAAATTCTTAAAAAAATGTTGAATCGAAGACTAATGCTATTATAATATTGAGAAGCATTTAAGCGTTTAAGAAAAGAAGGTGGTAGTATGATATGTTGATTTGAGGAATATCTTGGATGAGCAGTGGTAGTTGTATGGGTGCAGTGAAATAAAGCCTTATTAACAATTGTTTTTATGATCAGGTGTAATGGCACGGTCAATGTTACCACTTGAAACCTTTCTAGAATAGCTCTTTAGCATAGCCCGAAAGTGGTATGCATTGCCACACTTTTGTTGGAAGATATTGCTATGATATTAACATAGTATGATATGTTGACTTAGATGAGTAGTGGAAGTCGTATGGGTGAAGTAAAAACCTAATTTTAGGTGATCTGGTATAATGGAATGACCAGTGTTGCAATACGAAATCTTTCTAGAGTAACTTTTTCGCAAAGTGATCCTTTTCTGGTTAGGCGATGAGAGTTCGACATCAAAAATCTCATGATATTTCTTACGGAAGTCCAAATTTACTTTTGCAATTATCTCGCTTTAACACATCATCATCATCTGTCTCTCTCTAATACATATGCCTGAGGTGGATTTGGTCATATACTAGCCTGATTGGAGCTTAGTATTATCAGTTGTTTGCTTTATATGCTATGAGTATATACATGTTTGCTTTAGGTTGAGAGTGGGTTAAATTAAAAGCTTTGACGATAGAAGATAGTGCTATGATATTAAGTAATGGAAATTGTATGGGAGCAGTAAAAGAATAATTTTTGGTTGTCAGGTGTAATGACATGGCTTAGCAGGTAATTCGATATTACCTTTTACCAAGATCATGGCGGCTGAGATTGGGTTACGTTTAGTTGTGCTCGAAGTTTATTTTATGGGTGGTGGGTGTGCATAATATAGTAGGAAGCTTTAGTGAATACCATTATTTTCAACCATCTGACTCTATCAAACACATCTGTGTCGCTCTAACATTAATCTGTTCATACTTGAGGCGGTTATAATAGCTTGAAATTATCTTATCCATATTGGTCAATGAGGAATTCCACAGGTTTTGTTTACAATTATCTATATTTTTTTTCGGGTCTGGGATTAACAAATATTTTGAGAATAAATTAAGTTTGGTGATGCTTGAAGTTTCTTTTATGTGCGGTGGGTGCGTATAATCCAGTAGGAAATTTTAGTGAATGCCATACCATTCAACCATCTCGCTCTAACACACAACATCTGAATCGCTCTAACATACATGCTTGAGGTAGACATGATCGTTTACATGCCAGCTTGGAGATGTGTGTTATCAGTTGTTTGATTTATATGCTATGCCTGCCTGGAATTATCCTGTTTGTGTTGGGCTTTAGCGACAATAGCCATCGTTTACTTGCCAGCTTGGAACTTGGTGATATGAGGTTTTGCTTTATATGCTCTGACTGTCGACGGTCATGTGTTTAGCTGGGCTGGGTGAATATATATCCGAAAATAGATCATGTGAAACTGCTGCGATATTAGAGTATTTTCTTATCATGTTGAGAGGGGGTTAAATTTAAAGTTTTGATGAAAGAATGCGATGTTCTAGATGGCAACAAAATGAAAGTTTATAAGAATTTGGTAAGATTGTGTTCTATAAAAAAATCTAATAAGCAGAAGAAAATTGTATAATAATCTAGTAAGAGTATGTTCCATACAAAATCTAACAGGCAGAAGAAATTTTATAAAAATCTGGTTGTCTCTATTGAACCACAGGAGACTTGATTTTTCACAGGTTTACCTGGTAATCACTCTTTTTAAAATTTCGAATGGGATCTTCAAATAAATGATAGTTCTGTAGAGTTATCCATTTGAGAACCTTTTTCACATAGCTCTTCAGCTGCTTCATTACTCTAGATATCCGTATGTCCATGAATCTAGAATAGGGCGACCGTATGCTCTATGGATATAGGCTATAGCTTTACAACTACATAGTGGTAAAACAAAATTTTATAACAATCTGGCAACAGTATGTTCTACCCAAAATCTAATAAGCAGGGAAAATTTTTATAAGAAATTGGTATGTTCTATACAAAATCTAAGTGGCAAAAAGAAAATTGCATGAGAATTTGGTTAGTGGTTAGCGTCTTCTTGAATGTGAGACTGTTAAGATGAATATTGAGGGGTTTATAAGATAATGTAGTAACATTTTTCTCGATGAGCATAAGAAACAAATTCAAGAATTCTATTTTTTTTAAATTATATAAAAATATTGAGAAAGTCGAATCAAAATGTTATGAGCACCATATAAGCTGGGCTTGGGCAAGAGATGATTCAACGCATTCAACAATTTGAGTTTATGACCGAAAATATAAACAAATTTGATACAAATGATTACCCAGAAGATAATCAATTCAATTTACCGCTCATGAATAAAAAGATTCCTGGTCTAATGAAGGATGAGCTGAATGGGAAAATCATGAGCGAATTTGTAGGCTTGCGCTCGAAAATGTACAGTCTGCATATGATCGATGGTAAAACTGTAAAGAATGCAAAAGGAATAAAGACTAATGTAGTCCAGAGGCATATCAATTTCGAAGACTACAATGAATGTTTGAATAACAAGCGAGTATTAACTGCTAATCAGGGCTCCATACGATCGCATAACCATAATGTCTACACGATCAGCCAAAAGAAGATTGCATTGAGTCCATATGATAACAAGCGGTGTATTATGAGTGGGACAACGGATACTCAGCCATGGAGACATTACTCTGTTCAATCAGAACAGCATGGAGCAGACGCAGAAAACATAGTCTAAGGCTAGTCTAAGATATATATTGTAAATAAAACTGATATTATAGCTAAAATACCATTTAATGAAATAGTTTGTTTTAATTGTATTATAGTCTAATATATATATTATTGTAAAATAAAGGAAAATATTATAATTATAGGGAAACCGATTAAAGGAAGCCCAACCATTGAATGATACAAAAAGAATTAAATGTTAATATTTTTCAATTTATAATCAATTATATTTTATATATGGTATTCTTTTTATTCAATTTCCCTACTAAGTCCAGAGCTCCCGAATTACATTTGCCCACTACAGCGAGCTCGTAATCAGGCGGTTGAGCATTTTACCCAGAATACTAGGGCAGCTTGAGAAAAAACGTATACACGTGGGCTTGACGTTGACCCCTGACATCACGTTTGCGGGCGTTATCTGACCTGTTTAAAAGCTGGTATGCTGTTATCAGACCTGTTTGAAAAGCTATAAGGCTGTTATCTGACCTGAAAAATCGACGTGAAAAATCGTTGGTGGGAATGTACAAAAAGTTTAGGCACAGTGCCTATGCATAAAATCTGATATGCACTTGTGTCTTGAAACAGTAATATTTCTAGGTGATGAGAATGATTAGGTGTATTATGTACATACTATTAAATTTTATGAATTTAGAAAAAGAATATACAAGCCGTGTGAACGGAATGAATGACTGATAACCAAATGCAATTTATGCTAAATTGCATTTTCTTTCAGTATGAAAATGCATTTTAAAATGCATATGAAATTTAAATGAATTTTCTGTTAAAGAATTTTTACTTTTCAGGGTCATTTCTGATACGCCGATATATTGTATAGGACAATATATGGGTGTATTGGTTTTATGGTTGTGGTTCGGGTCAATGGGCACCCGGGTCACAACATATGCCGCTGTTTGTAGGCAGAATATGCCAATGATAAGAATGGCAGAGTATGCCGATGTTTACTTGAGAAATAAATGCACTCTTTCAAGTTGAATTTAAGTCTGATTTTTATTAATTAGTCTCTGCTTATTTATATTAAATGGCAACATAGGAATTACTGTTTCTTACAAATTCTAGAGGGGGGATTATTGCAGAATTGCAATAATTAAAATTAAAAATCAGAACTTGTAGTGTTAGCATTTCTGTTCACACAATTTCTGAATGAATCACAATCTGTTGACTTGGTAAAGCAATGACCTCAGGTGTGTATATTTTCTCAATGAAGAAATATGCTTGCAAAGCGGGAATTGCTTGCGTTGCAAGTTCTTCTTGAGGTCGAGCAAACTTTGTTTGTTTTTAACTATTTTCGTTTTGATTTTATTATTCTGGACCGTGATCATGGCTTTACACTGCCATCTCACACAATATGTTCTTAATGAAGTACGCAAAAAATGTCGTCGCCTTCACATGGAGGCTGCAGCCTTCTGATTCATGTGCAAATAAGAGACTATGAATGCGTGAGTGCTTTGTATGACAAATCTCTAACCGAAGCAAAGCCAATTACAAAATATGAAGGGGCGGAGTTTCCAGATTTTCACCATCTTAGCGAGAGTGAAATGTATCATTTTCTTAGAAAAAGTGAGGTAGTGTGACCCGATGTACATTATTATGAATGGTTTGAAAGGACTGAGGAGATGTTCGTTCGGGTAATCCTACGTTCTCTCGATTTTTGTTTTTAACTCGTTGCCTCAATCGCACTACAATAATGCATAACCAAGCATGTTGCTTGTTTCTAACAAACACGACAAATTTCCAATTTTGTTTGACTGTGTCCTATCTTATCTTTTACCTAAGGCTAAGTAACAAATAGTCCACTCTAGTTGTTTTAGTAAGGCACACGATGTGAAATATATTTAACTTTTGAAGCATTTCTTCTTTTATCTCTTCTTTAAAAAACCGGTTTGCAAAATGCATCAAGAATACTAGGGTGGGATGGCACAAGCTTCACAAGCACAGCTTCACGATCGTCACGTTTCAAAGTGAACGGCCAAGCGGGTAAACGGTGTTTTTTTTATCAATAAATATTGTCGCGAATTTGGGCTCTTCTGTTCTCTGACAGGTTTCAATTCTCGGATGACAATAACAGATAATATGCAGCCAATGCAGGGTAAAATAAATTGTTCTTGTTTATTGACAGATAGCTTGATGTCGCGGTACAGAAAATACAATTTTTCTCTCTATGAGCCCACTATCCATCATTAGTGGACGAAGTGACGTAAAATGTGCGGTAAAGTACGGTACAGAGAATACAATACGCTCTCTGCTCTCTTTGTCTTATCTATACATTTAATTGACGATTTTACGTCAGCTGCAATGTGTCAAAATTTATTAAGAAATCTTTTATTCTCTGTACCGTGACTAAAAGTCACGGTATATAGCTACAAGTAGGACTAATATTAACATTTCAATACACGAATTAAAATTTCTATAATTGGCTACCTGATTTCTTGCAAGAAGTGTTACTTTTCTTACATTTAGCTGCCAGATCATCATAAATTTTCAAAAATATTGATATTTCTTTAATATAACATTATCTATTGTAATTTGCAAAAGCTGCTACCAAATAATTTTTCTGAATACCTCATATGAATTGCGATGTCGTGAAGGCACAGAGTCACAACTCAAGTGTTAAATAATTAGTAGGCACACTTTCTTACTCTGTCTGCAATGGCTTGAAGTAAGGTTCCCACTTCGATCTTGCGGTCTTAAACACAAGCTAATTTTTTTTTGTATATAATTGACTCTAAGGTTATTCTAAGTAATGAAATCCAAATTACCAATTAATTTACTTCAAAAGTTTCACAAATACTTAATTGAAAATTATTAAATTCCTCTTAAACTTTAAATTAAATTAAGTAACGAGAACCTTGGATGCCAGAGAACATATATTCATAATCGAATGACAAATAATTGTTTGAAATTCAAATAATGACCATCCCAAGGAGTTATTTGGGAATGATTCACCAAACAACGATTAATTATTTGATTATCAAATAACGCACGATCGAATAACAAGTAATTCTTTGAAACTCTAATAACTTGCACCAAATAACTAACAATATTTGTAGTCAAATAAATTTTTATTCGAGTTTTTATTTTATTCGGTTTTTTATCTTTTACTTCTATTCGAATAAAAAATGCCGAACTCTGATACATACTAATAAAAAATACAAAATCTTTCAGGTTAAATTAACCCCACGTGAGTACGTGAATGTTGAAAAATTTGATACTAGATTTATTAAACGGTAGAAAAACCCATTTATGGTAATTATTTTGATGAAATCAAAAATATTGGTAATATGCATGAACTTATCTGTATGAATCGGACGTCAAGTAGATTTTATTATACCCTAGAATCTAGCTGAAATAATGGACATAGAGTAGGTATACCAAGTTTGTCATTCCATGTGTACTGCATAGAAATAAGGATTGCTGGTACCGCAAAAAGGATTGGACACCATGGCATAATATTATTTTTTTTGTCCGCTCTTCCGTCTGTCCGGCCGTTTTCGTGAGTGAAATTGTAAAATTTTTTGAAAAATAAAATACAGTCCAATTTGTTGGAAGTTATACCAGAGACTCTGTAATACAAAGATGTTGGAGGCATATGCTGCAGCCTGTCTATAGAAACATAAAGTAATAAAGGCTAAAGAGATGGCAAGTTTGCTTTGCAAACCAATATTTAAAGCTCAATCTGAACGTTTGGATGCGATTGTAAAAGCTTTTGTTGCAGAGCTTGCATTATTTGTATTGAACTTACAGCTCACTGTACCAGCAGGCATCACATCATGAATGGAGTAAATGCAACACTACTAAATTTTACCAGAGTAGATATGAATGTGTTACTTTTGGAAGCTTTTTGACAGGCCGGCCACCAAAGATGCATATGCATCGTGCATGCACGACGCATATACATCATTCTTTTCAAAAAAGCATCACATATACTTTTAAGTGGCGGCTGCTTACAAATGCAGCACGTGCTTGTTTCACGGGCACTTGCTGTACTCTTGCTGCAAGCTTATTCGTTTGATCAGCTTTTGCTTTGTCTACACAATAAAGCTATTGAAATTACAGCTATATTCGATATATAAAAATATCGACACAAATTCATGGTATTATTATTTAATCAGAACTCAAAAGGGTTTTTTCTAGGACGAGCAGCATGTATTACATATGAATCTGCAGTTACCGCCGGCCGCTATGAGCCTGAGTTACAATGTGATGCTCTCGCGAGAAGCGGTCGCGAATGATGTTGCTGATGCGTACGCAGTGCCTGTTGCTTATGCTGTTCCAATGATGACGCTCTAACATATGTTGTATTTTCGTTCCATCGTTAAATAAAATCATTAAATTGTTAATAAATAAATTAATTAGTTGTTAAATGCTGTAGCAATACTTAATACTGCAAAAATAATTGCCTCAACTCCAGCTGTCAAGGTGTTGCGCGTCTCAAGTTGAAATATTTTCAACTTTAAGCAACACGACCGGCGTCAGCAACACCCTTAGCGTCACACTGTACCTGCGCTTGGGTACTTTCATATATTTTAACTTTTGATAGGTTTGGCGACAGAGACCGCGTCTCGCGACAGCGTCGCATTGTAACTCAGCCTTTATTCGTCTCAATTGTGTTTAAATCCAGTATCGACCATCCCTACATTTTAGTATCTAGTGAGCTTTCGGAGGTTAAACACGAGATTTTAAACAGCTGAAATGAAAAACGACACAGTGAGTAATTTAAAATTTCTACAACTCGTGGAAAATTATCCAGAACTGTACAATTATACATTGAGTTCATATTCGATTAAGGAAGAGACGGAATAGTGGTGGATCCAAAAGGGAAAAATTTTAAATGAAACGCGTAAGTTTTTTTTTTTTTTTTTTTTTATTAAACGAGATATTTCAAATTTCGGTAGGTAGAAAATAATTGGTCAAAATCTCCCCTATTCTTTTACCACCGTTAGTGATTTGCCTATTTATAACATAATTCATTAATCTGTTGACATTAATTTCCTGAATTTCTTCCGTTCTGGTTCCTCTTACGGACAATATTCCTTCTCTCTTTCGAATAAAATTATGTAATATACATATACATTTCACTATATTATCCACAGAGTCCACATTACAAGAAATAGGTGTTTCCAGACATCGAAATTTCGACACAGTCATTACAAATGTGTGCTGAACCGTTGATCTTGCTCTTGATAAGACATTGTTAAAAATACGTTTTTCATCTGACAGTCCACGGCTGGGGTATGGTCTCATGATATTATTCTCGAGCGGTAACGCTTCGTCTATGACGAAATAAAAAGTAACACAGCCATTAGTTATATTTCCGGGCAAAAGACAATTGTCTGTTAAATCGATATTTTTATATTTCAATGATTTCCCAAAATTACTTTCTGTAAAAACTTGGCCATCACTATATCTAAACTAATAAAAAAACCATCTGCATCTACACATGCCATCAATACTGTGGATAAAAAGCTTTTATAATTGAAATAGGGGGATCCGGAGCATGTTGGTTTTTTAATCCTTATATAATTCACCTCGAGAATCCCTACGCAATTGGGTATACCATATAGCTTATAGTATCTATCAGCAATTTCCAGCCACTTTTATCTTCTCGGTATTGGCAAAACAAACTGGGTTAAGAATTTCCCAAAGAGTTTCACACACACTTTTAACTATCCGTCCAATAGTATTTTCTCCTCGAAAAAAATGTAATGATAACGCTCGAAAATTACTTCCCGTCCCAAGGTACCTAAAACAAAAAAAAAACAAAAATTTAATTTGCAGCACCTTCCTGTGTTGCAAAGTGGAGAATTATTCGGAATGGATTCAACAAAGCAAGGAGAGCGAAAGCTCCAAGCGGATCGGGAACTAATGCTAATAAGAGTTATTACTTGGAGAAATGTCTAGAGCTTCTGGTGCCTTATTTGGGTTCCTGAAATCAGAAAGGGAATTTTACAAATATTTTAGCAATTCCAGAAAATTATATGGTTGGGAAATCAGCTGATGACCAGTCTAATGTACAGTCAGCAGATAATTTATCTAATACCCCATGAAAACAATTCAAATGAATATGATGTTGAAGGTAGCAAAAACGATGAAATATCTGAAAGTACCAAAGTAGACACCCCTTTCAATTTTCGCAAACCGACAATTAAGCGAAAACTAAAAGAAGATAATGGTTTTGAAATTTCTTTTATTGATTTCGTAAATTCGAAAAAGAAGACTTTGGGAAAAAGCGAGGAAAACCCTGACCTTCTTTTTTTAAAGAGTCTGTTCAATAATAAACATAAATTCTAAATAAATAATTACAAAAATAAATATTGAAACATTAACACTAAAAAACTAGATGGTATAAACCAATTTGGTCTAACTTCTTAACGCGCAGCGTTCCATCTAGCTACTACAACATCGGCACAGTGGCAGTACCAACGCGAATTAAGGGAAATGAAAGAAAGTTCGGTCTTCTTGTCTCAACACGTCACGGCAGCACATGTACCACCAGCGCAATAAATTAAACTCAATTTTCATTGTAAACTTTAGACCTAAGTATTCTTTGTAAATAATTAATTAACTGATTAAATCTGTAATTAAAATTCGTAAAACACAAAAGAGTGTTTTTCGTAAACATTTTGGTCCTTCAATCCGAATGGTACATGTGCTAAATCGATTCAAAGTAACATTTTACATCAGGCGATCAGTGTGTAAAAGTGCATACAAAAAGCAAGCAAGAAGCCATTGCTTAAAATATCATTGATATAAGCCACGCGATCATCAATTGACAATCTCCACAGTGCAGCAATAGGATCAGTAGGCATCCAATGCACATCAGCGAGATCGAACAGAATCTCTTCCATCCGTCTGAGTGATACAAACAATAATCAGCAGACGATTATAAAAGGCACGCATCATCATCATCTACCCGCTTATAGTGTCCAGTGTACGTAATTGTGATCAGAGAATTTCTTATCTCCACAATCGTCGGCGGCAATAAGATCACAGTACATTTACGCCAGCAAATTAAATAGAAGGGATCCAAACTGAAACCGCAAATATCTGCACATCATTGCATTTCCAGACAGATTTCTACACTATCGCAGCTGGGAGTTACTGAAAAATTTAAGTATCGCTCCACAATACACATTATTAACATATCTGCCAGAAATTCTCTTTTGTTTTTAGCAAATCTGGTATTGGAAACTATCGCTGAATTCTGACAACAACGAATTGTAAACTTTAACACCGAGGATATTGCGAAAAATTGTAGTAATGTGCGCTTACCGAAAATATCATTACCGTCCTTTGATGGGGAAGTCACTGAATGGACTAATTATTTCGGAAGTTTTAAAGTGCTCATTCATGAGGAAACCTCACTTAATAACCTTCAAAAATATCAGTCTCTTAAGTCTACATTAGTGGGCCCAGCGGCGGCTCAAATTGCATCTCTGGAACTTAATTCTGATAACTATAATATCGCATTGAACATTCTTAAAAATAAATATGCAAATAAAAGGTTGATTTGCCAAGCACATCTTGATGCTCTTTTAAACATCAAACCATTATCCAGTAACAAGCCGGAACTTATCAAAAGGTTTGTGGATCAAACCAACGTGCAGTTACGCTCTCTTGAAGCGTTAGAACGTCCAGCTAAACACGATATCGGAGTCCATATAATACTACATAAGCTTGATGCTCCCCTTCGTTCGTCATGGGAAGATAAAGCTCCAGATTCTCGACTTCCAACTCTTCAAGAAGTTTTATCTTTCCTTAATAAGAAATGTGAGAGCATTGAAGCGACGCGGAAGGCTCAAGCAGGCAATCAACTTAGTAATGTAATGAGGCCACGGAAGTCAACAAACACAGCACTAGTCAGTTCTAACCAACCACACTGTTTAGCGTGTAAACGAAACGGACATTACCTCCACAAATGTCACCTATTTGTTAATCTGCCATTAAAGCAACGATTACATAAAGTTCAGGCTTTAAGGCTTTGCAACAATTGTTTACGGAGGCATGATGAAAGATATTGTAAATCAGTATATACCTGCGAGGTTTGCAAAGGTAAACATCACACTCTTCTCCACAGTGAGAACCTTAGAATGGAACTTCAGCTGCAAGCTTTCACACGTCTTTGCATTCAATGCAACCTCGAACTAAAAAACATTCATACGTATTCTTGGCAACTGTTGTCGTAAACGTAATTGATCCTCAGGGTAATCACTTCCCTTGTAGAGCGATTTTGGATTCGGCCTCACAGCTCAATTTTGTTTCTCAAAGATTGGTGCAGCAGAACAAGAGAACAAAAATGGTTACTGCCATCAATGGAGTTGGAAATAATGGAACTATCTCAGTCAAGCATCAAGCTAATTTCATGATCAAGCCTCGGTTCAACAACTTTTCAACTGAACTTAACGCTGTAATACTTCCAAACATAAAAAGCTTCCAACCATCAACATTTGTTGATATAAGATCCTGGAACATTCCAAATAATATACAACTATCTGATCCAGAGTTGAATAAGCCTAATCGCATAGATTTACTTATTGGAGCTGAGCTACATTATCAGCTTCTTCAAGTTGGACAAATAACTTTGCCAGGAAATTCTCCAGTGCTGCAGAAGACTGTGTTAGGATGGATTGTTTCAGGAAAGACCGAAATAAGCAATACCTTGGCTTACAGCTGCAACTTGGCCACCGAGGCAATGGATGAAACTGAATCACTGACAAACCTTGTGAAAAAATTTTGGGAGCTAGAGAGTCACACAAGTAAAACTGTAATAAAGTCTCGAGAAGAAACACTTTGTGAAAATCACTATCAGCAACATTACAAGAGAGATTCATCTGGCCAAATCATAGTAAAGATTCCATTTCGAGAAGATCCCATTTGTTTGGGTGATACAATAGAAATAGCCACGAGAAGATTTCTTAATTTAGAACGTCGAATTCATAAAAATCACAATTTATTGGATCAATATAAAGCATTTGTACATGAATACTGCGACCTCAAACACATGCGCAAGCTGGAAGAAGCAGAGCTCTTATCAGTAAGATACATGACGCCACATCACTGCGTAGTTAAACCAGACAGCTCTAGTTCAAAACTGCGGGTAGTATTCGATGCTTCGGCTAAGTCTACGAGTAACAAATCTCTGAATGATATAATGATGATTGGACCAACGATCCAGCAGGATCTATTTTCCATAATACTCCGCTTCCGAGTTCATCAGATTGCCATTACTGCTGACATTTCCAAAATGTACCGACAAATCCTTGTAGATCCAGATGATTGTGTCTTTCAAAATATTATATGGCGAGATAATCCAACTGGCGAGCTTCAGTTCTTTCAGTTACAAACCGTAACCTACGGAACCGCAGCTGCTCCATTTCTTTCCACAAGATCACTACTTCAATTAGCGTTGGATGAAGAACTGAAGTCCCCCATTGCATTTAATGTTATCCAAAGGGACTTTTATGTCGATGACATGATTACTGGCACTGACACTTTGGAAAATGCCCAGAAACTCCGAAGTCAAGTATCGTCTGCATTAAAAAAAGGAGGTTTTGAACTCAGAAAATAGTGCTCCAATAACACTGACTTCCTTAGGCAAATTGTTCCAGAACACAGAGAAAAATTCATTCAATTTTCTGAATCAGATGTTGTTAAAACTCTAGGACTAATTTGGGACCCGCAACATGACACCTTTAACTTTAAAAGTAACCTAATCGATAATGAAGGATATAAAATAACAAAACGAACTGTACTGGCGGACATCGCAAGGCTGTTTGACCCCCTGGGCTTCATAAATCCGGTTATTGTTTTGGGCAAAATATTTCTGCAGCAGTTGTGGAAACTTCAACTCTCCTGGGACGAGTCTCTTCCTGTCAAGTATCACACAAAATGGACAAGATTTCGAAATCAGCTAGGATTAATTCAGAGCTTCACAGTCCCAAGGCGCTTATGTAATCTCAATAAGCCAATCGAGATTCAACTACATGCATTTTCTGATGCCAGTGAGAAAGCATATGGCTCCTGTATGTACTTACGATGTGAAGATGAGGAAAAGAATATATCTACCTGCCTATTATGTGCAAAATATCGTGTTGCACCTTTACATCAAACAATTATTCCAAGATTAGAGCTTTGTGCAGCAGAACTTATGGCCCAATTGACAGATAGAGTCATACGCTCATTAACGATGAACATACATGTGTAATATTTTCTACTGGACCGATTCCCAGATTGTGCTAAGCTAGCTTTCCGAACCTTCGTCTAATTGGTGCACCTTTGTTGCCAATAGAGTGGCAGATATTCAGGAACTAACGGATACAAAGCTCTGGCGACATGTTGACACTAAGAACAATCCAGCAGGCTTGGTCTCTCGTGGATTACTGCCAGAAGAACTTATTAACTCGGCCCTTTGGCTCAAAGGTCCTAACTTCCTCAGAGAGCTTGACCCGTCATGGATGCTCTATGAAACCACACCAAAGCCAAGAAATACGGTTGCACCAGAAAGGCGAAAATTAAAGTCAGTGTTAGTGTTTTGCGAAGATAGGGATATTGTGAGGTGCTCAAAATATTTAAACTCATTTATTATTTTACAAGGAGTCTTTGTGTATATAAATCGTTTTATCACTAACTGCAAATTACCACGATGTTTACAAAAGGTGGGTCAAATAGACTCAGAGGATAGAGAAGCAGCATTGATAATGATGGTTAAAATTGTACAACAATCAGCGTTTAAGCAAGAGTATCACAGTTTAGAAAACAAAGGAGAAATTTCCAAAGGTAGTCAGTTGCGAAATCTGCACCCATTTTTGGATAAATCAAAGATCATTAGAGTTGGTGGACGTTTACAAAATGATAGTTTATCCTACGATGCAAAGCATCCAATGCTTTTGCCATCATCTCATCCTTTCAGTAAAACGCTCATGGCATACATACACACGAAAAATCTGCACGCAGGGCAAAGGACGCTCCTTGCGATCACAAGACAACGGTTCTGGCCTATAAGCGGTGCAAATATTGCAAGGAAAATCGTACACTCATGCATAATATGTTTTCGAGCAAAACCCAGGGATATACAACAACTAATGGGAAACTTACCGTCTGAGCGAGTGCAACCAGCCAGACCCTTTGTGAATTCTGGCGTAGATTTTTGCGGACCAGTCTACATACACTATAAAATAAGAGGCAAACAACCCACCAAGGCTTACATCGCCATATTCGTATGTTTTGCGACAAAGGCTGTACATTTTGAATTAGTCAGCGATCTTACATCAGCAGCCTTTAGTGCTGCCCTTAAAAGATTCATTGGCCGCAGGGGTCCATGCGCAAATTTATTTTGTGACAACGCAACAAATTTCATAGGAGCAAACAAAGAATTAAGACAACTTCGCGAAATCTTTTTATCTGAAGAAGGTAGCGCCCATATTCTCAAGGTATGTAGTAAAATCTATATAAATTTCCACTACATTCCTCCGCGATCCCCACACTTTGGCGGCCTGTGGGAAGCTGCTGTGAAACTAGCAAAATATCATCTCCGCAGAGTCACCTCGGGTCAAACACTAACCTTTGAGGAGTTGAATACAACTATAATTCAGATAGAAGCAATATTAAATTCTAGGCCTATTCAAGCAATGTCTACAGATCCCAGTGATCTCACCGCTCTAACACCAGGGCACTTTCTCATCGGTGAACCCTTGAACGCTGTAATAGAGCCAGGTCTAAAGGATAATTACCTAAGTAATTTGGGTCGGTGGCAACGTATCCAGTTGATACGACAGCAGATGGTCAACCAGTTATTTAAATGAGCTCCAATGCAGGAAAAAATGGACGGCTAGTAATTTCAACGTATCAATCGATAGACTAGTAATCATAAAGGAAGACAATGTACCTCCAATGAAGTGGCATCTCGAGCGCGTCGTTGATGTCCATCCGGGCGATGATGGAAAAGTTCGTGTTGTAACAACTAAAACTTCAAACGGACTCTTAAAACGAAGTATAACAAAGATATGTCCTTTACCGATAGACAATTGTTGAAAGTTGCTACACCCTTTCAAGGCTAACACTAAGAAACTAGATGGTATAAACCAATTTGGTCTAACTTCTTAACGCGCAGCGCTCCATCTAGCTACTACAACATCGGCACAGTGGCAGTACCAACGCGAATTAAGGGAAATGAAAGAAAGTTCGGTCTTCTTGTTTCAACACGTCACGGCAGCACATGTACCACCAGCGCAATAAATTAAACTCAGTTTTTATTGTAAACTTTAGACCTAAGTATTCTTTGTAAATAATTAATTAACTGATTAAATCTGTAATTAAAATTCATAAAACACAAAAGAGTGTTTTTCGTAAACAGAGTCCATTACCAGAAATGTGGAAACTAAATTCCTCTGCGAAGTAGAAATTTAAAATACTAAATTCACTTAATGATCTTTAGTACAGCGTTCCCTCAACTTCTATATCACCATTTTCCGAAGAATCAAAAAATCTGTTTGGATCTGATAATCCACACCCACAACGTCATACATTGACTTCAATGAACCAAAACTATGGCAGTCGTGGATTTGAAAAAGTCATACAACTAAGAGAAACACCAGTAGTGCACAATAATGACAATACCTTTCAGCCCATAAACTATACTCTGAACAGTGACAACATAATATAAAAATGTATACGAGATCGGTAAAGCTTTCGTACAGGTATTAGCATTCGCCCGCCTCGCTTCTCTCCGTGTTGGTTATACCTACTGCATGTGTTCGTCACATGCACCAGCCATAGGAATAACATTCCGCACGTATCTCATGCCCAGCTCTTGGCTCGTGCTGACTACATCTACGGCCTTCGTACGTTATTCGTACTGAGCTTAGTTATAGTATTCGCACGCGCTTACGTTCTCGCGTCATCTTTAGTGCTGGCTATCCCCCCGGCATCCGTACGTTCTTCGTACTACGAATCTCTCTCCGTAGTTAAGTATATTAGTATAATAATGTTAGTCTAGTTAAGAGACAAAAATAAATTAATGAATTTCGAGAATTGAGCTACATAGAGTTATTGCAATATTGTATCATAGTAATAAGACAAGAATAAAATTATTATTAAAATGAAATTATCAGTGCTCTAAATATCATTTAAACGTAGTAGAATCTTGCCCTGGACGACTCCTGACTACCCGTCGCATTCAAGCCACCCACGTTACAGTGTAAATTTTGTCAAGTAAACAAAGTATCCAGAAACCCCAAAATTCCAATGAAAATCTCGAGCATTAGCTCCAAGCCTTTCGAAAGACTGTACCTAGATGTTGTAGGACCTCTCCCAATTTCTCATTCTGGAAACAAATATCTCCTTACATTCCAAGATCACCTTTCAAAATTTTCTGAGGCTATTCCCATAGTCGAGACTCACAGATCAGGGCTCTTACCTCATAAGTGGCATATTCACCGAGGTGTCTAAATTGCTAAGACAAAACGGCTTAAACTACTCCATAATCACCCTCAAACGAATTGTGCATTGGAAGCAAGCTGCAGAACCTTAGCATAATATCTCCGATCTTATGTAGCAAAAGATTCACAAGATTGGGATGCGTGGATTCCTTATGCCATATTTGTCTACAATAGCACACCTCATTCGAGTACTAATTATAATGCTCGCGAACTCCTATATGGATTCCCAGTCGAAATCCGAATTAATTTGAGATCTTCTCCCACCCTTTGCTATAATTACGACAATTACGCAAACGAGTTGAAAGCGCGTCTACAACATAGCTTCGAAGTGGCTAAAGAGATAGCCATGGTAAACAAAGAAAAATCAAAATTGCAATACGACAAAAACTCCGTCCAAAAATCTTTTATAGTAGGCGATAAAGTCTTGCTTAAAAGCAGAGTTGGAGATAACAAGCTCTCCCCACTATGGTCAGGCCCGCATGAGGTAATGGAGATTAATTCCCCTGAAAATAACACAATAAAAATCAATAAAGAAATAAAAGAATCCATAATAATGACTTAAAACTTTTTTCGGACTAATATAGAAAGTTTCATACTCTTCAAAAAGGTGTTATCATCTTCCAGACTTTCAAGATGATATAAATAGCAGTCTTCTTACTCTTCATCCCTTTAACCTATGGCTCTGGAGTAGAAGTAAAGCAGATAAGCGCTAGTGCAGTCATTTATTTCGAAGAGATTGGCAGAGCCAATATTTACACCAGCGAGTGGAAGATACTGACATTCTACGACCTGGAAAATTTCAAATCAGAGTTGAGCAATGTTCAGTTCATCGCACAGCAAGTTACAGCGACCTGTCAGAAACTGAGCAGACATTTAGCTATGGCCGAGACTTGTAACGGCACGTTGTTACAACTTAACATTATTTTAACAAATATAGAAATATGTTATTTCTAATAAGACCAAAGCCGAAAATGACAAGGAATTCTTGAATATGCATAATAAACTACTATCAGTAAGCTGCATCACTTTTGGAAAATAGAGCACATCGAGTTGGATCCCTCATCTCACTTCTTTCATTAATCCCATTCAAAAACAAAAATACCCAAACAGAACTAATAGATCTTCTACGGGATTCAAGGCATGGAAAATTTCATCCTACACTTATATCCCCTGGAAAAATAGAAGAAATTTTGGCAAATATCAGGCAAGAATTTCCAAATTCAATGACGCTTCTCATCAACCCCAGAGAAAATTTAATAACTTAAATTTACGAACTAAGTACAATTGCAGCAAATATTTTCAATAATAAAAACATCATAGAGCTCAGAGTTCCCCTTCCGTTCGGAATGATACCAAATATTTAAAGCAATGCATTTACCTACACTTCTTAACGGATCGTTTGTATATATTAAGCCATCAGGAAAATACATATTAATAGTCTACAATCGTGAGCATAATATTGAATTAACACTTGAGGATATCTATAATTGCGCAACGTTGGATCATTTTTACTGCAGGATATCATCACTATCCTTATTGCAAATTCAAAAAGAAACCAATGTGACGTAAATCTGATAAAAAAGGAACCGATTACATCAAAATGTAAAATCCTAACATTAGAACAAAATCACTATTGGACGCAATTATCATAGCAGAACGTTTGGGTTTTCTCCCTAAAAGATTCCGTCCATGTAGGTGTTATTTGCGAAAACTCCATTGGCTCACAAGTCCAGGAAGGAATAGGATCAATATATATCTATCTCGGTTGCTATGTACGAAGCAAAGAATTCATCTTTCACAGACATATCGTAAAAGTTTCCAAATTTAATTCCAACTCCATTCCAACAATAAATATATCCAATATGAGCTCTTCCTTATGGAAACTCATATAGGAACAAATCCCCTAAATATTACGAACAACAAGGACCTTGAAAAATTTCTGGAAATCCTTCGTTTCCAAAATGATCAAGAATTACTTCCTTTAAATCCAATAAATAAGCATCATATTCACCACTATGCAATATTATACGTGGAAGTTGCTTTAATCATCTCTATTGCCTGCGTGTACACACACATTAAATAAACCGAAAGAACGAAAATCTAAAACTATAACTCTCGAACAAGTACTCGAAGACATGCCTAGAACTGCACCAAGAAAACTTAGGTTCAAAATAACTCCAGCACCTACAAGAAGAACGACAGAACACGTTTAACAAATTTAGTTTTAACAATTAAACAGGCACATATGATAAACAGAAAACTGAAGAATGGTGTGCTACACGCCCGGATTCGCGTAATATTAGAGGTGGCCGGCTCAGGAAGATGGGCGGGTCCAATCACTAAACCTACGAACTCTGAATGAATAACAAAAGAAAGATCCTATTTGATGAAGAAAGTATTCTAAGTTTGGGCGCCACGTGATTTAGGACAGTGGGGAAGAAATTACGAAACCACTTAATCATGAGTACTAAATGAACAACACGGGAGGAAATGAAGGGGTAAAATAGGGAGTACATATGTATATAAAAAAAAAAAATGAACGAAGTGAAGTTAATAAAGAAATGTAATAATTAAACAGTAATGATAAGAATTAGAAATTACAAGAGATTATATCAGCGAACTAGTTTTGAAGAATCTCCATCAATTAATCGTATTAAATAAAAGCGATTTACTAAATGATTTAATCATGTATTTATACCAGCACCGAACGTGAACACAGTGCGAACACTTCCAATATGAGAAGTAAGATAATAACTAACTTATCTAGATCACTAGACCAATTATGTGCTACTGTAAAGAATCTTTATATAATAATAATAATAATAATAATGTTTATTCATTCAACAATAGGATTAAAATATAAATAATTCATCTCTCCTAAACATCTAGACATGGCCTACAGCCGTCTGTCAGTTGGCATTCCAGATTTAATTCATCTATCCTATAACAATCTTATCTCAACTGTCTATAAATTAACTTTCATCTTATTTCTTTTTTAACAATTGAATTCGTTAACCTAACATTCTTGAATATCTATATGCTTCCCTAATGTAATTATATAGCATCTTCCAATCTATTCCGTTCATATACTCAAAAAATTCACCCTCGTTCAACGTACTCCTGCCAAAATATCTGATTCTGTATTCTTTGAGTATGGGACATATTGCAATAAAATTATATGTATTCTCTACATCATCTCTATTACACATAGAACAAATCCCGTATGTTTTTTTTAAAGCTCTAGCATTGAGATCCAATAATCCTCCGCGCGCTTCAAACAAGGCTCTTATGACCTCTATAGAAAAGTCGTCATTGAAATATCTATGAAAACCATCATGTTCTAACCTAGGATATATATCGTGGAACATGGCCGCGCTTGCTTTATCTAAGCTTACATTCCATAACCTTTGACTAAGCGATCTTTACATGTCTTCTCCAGCTTTCACCCATTGCGCTTTACTAAAGTTATCAATGTCCAGTACAACGTTATTTTCTTGTATGTTTCTTAATAATTCTTTATATATATCCACAGGCAAAACTAAAACTACATACATTTATACCACAACTAACAACAGACAAAATAATAAATACAATTACGTAACAACAGGTCGAATTATAAATGTAGGTACTAACAACAATAATATACTATATATATAATTACTCTTATTGCTAAACATGGAAAAAAAAAGATGAATAAGAATAACTAATAATGAGGTGACGTGCCAAGGTCAACATTAACGAATCATCGGCCAACAATCTTAGAGCCTATATATATATGTAACTAGCCATCTGAGATAATCCCGAGCAATTCAATGTTTTCCATTAAATTCGTGAACATGACCAAAAAAATCATACGTGATCTACATCATCTACCTTCCGTGGTACGAAACTAAGCGTATGTCCGAATTCGATATTAGCAAAAGCGTCAACCATACCACCATGAAATTACTACAATACTTCAAAACTTCGGAGGGGCTTAACGCCTGTTCAATGTCGGACGGCTACTGTCACCGCATAGAGGTAAAACAAACACGATTCTTCATTACACTTGTCACATCACCGACACGTAGTGGATAAGCATAATTAATTTCGGTTTCTTTCCTTTTGTATATACATAAAAAAAATAGTATTACTTAACTTTCTTCCTCGTTCATATCTCCTTAGATCGATAAATCCCACGGACCTTAACAGGGACTATATACAAAATCCAGGAAATATCCAAATCTGTACCGAAGGTAAGTTTTTTTTCTTTTGTTTTCTTCTTAATTGAGTGCTCCTTTGATTTGGTTTTTATTATTTTTTTTTTTTTTTGTTAGTATTTGTTAGTGGTGAGAGCGTACAACGATTTCACGTCACTCTAAGCTATACTTGAATTTCTTCCCTAAATCACCGTGCCAAGATCCCCGCAGGTGACGTAGTGTTTACCTCCCGTGTGCGCGAATCGTGAAGAATCAGTAGCGACAACTCACTCTAAACTTTTGCAAAAATTGACATGGAGCTTCGCCCCAATTGAAACTTCGACACAAACTGACTCCTTAGCTCTAGTTCGGTGCTCTATTTATAGCCTCGAGTCCCGCTAGGTCCGCGAAGATGTGGAGGGCAAAGGCCCCTTTTTTAAAAATTCCCGGCGACAGGTGCAAGGAAGGCTCAATTTATTCTTTCGAGCGGAAAGTGTGGAAAAAGTGCTTTCTTTTGATATAGTTGGTCAGTGATGTTACAAGTGCAGTGAAAAGAATTTCTGAAGACAAATTTAATATCTTCATGGCAGATAGTGGCCCTGTAAATTTGCTCACGTGACTGGTGTTTTGAAAAGTGATTGGCCAAAAAGTTTTAATTCTCCGATATTAGTATTCTGGGCATTTTTCCAATTATAACTATCGTGAATCCGTGCAACACAAGATTGTAAAACCTACGGGCAATATAATTTCCTCGAGAAAATGTTGGTTTCCGCGATAAAAGCCGCCGAAAACCGCGAGTGACAGTTCACCTATTTTTGTTCATTCCCCTGATTATTCGCGATTTCGCGCATTAAAAATGCAATAAAACTCTATTTCGAGATTAAACGTTTGTTTTTGAAGTGGCAACCGCATATCAATAGTGCATATTTCCCGAGATTTCGTGTCACGTGTGCTGTCTGCTATTAGTGATGGAATCTCCTTTTTCGTGGATTATTTCCACCAAAAAGTGTTATAAGTCCTCTTAGTAATGTAAGGTGAATCGCTCAAGACCATCGAGCTCCCACAAAATATGGAGTTCTTCACATAATCGTGTCTACTTACATACTTAACCTTACTTATTGATTACGTTCTCCTATATGAATACCTTACTTAAGCCCTAAACTGGTACTTATATTGATTGTGGCGTGGAAGTGGTATCCGTATCTCCTTAGTTAAATTGCAGTGCTTGACTTCCTACTACTCCAATTCGGGCTGTTATTGTTCCAGTGTACTAATTGGTTTCCACATATTTTAGGCATTGCCACACGGGCCCCAAGGATTTGCGCAACTATCCTGCATAAGAAGTGCTTGGCAGGAGTAAATCTCAAATAAAATGTGGACAGCACAGGACTACATAACAATGAAGATTCACATATAAACGCCAAATACATTGGACAACACTGGAATCGCATGCCCATTAGATAAGAATTCTTTTGTATTTGAGCGTGATTCTTTGTTGACAAATTTATGCCTTCTTATAATTTCAGTTGGCTATCAAGGTATACCGATCTCGAGTGACCCACAGGTATAGGTACTGAGAGGCATGGGGAGCCGAGGATCAGCAGCCAGTGCAGATGAAGCAGCTAACTGCAGGCCCTATTAAGGTTTCATATATATATATATATATATATATATATATAACTTTAAGTATAATCATTCAAACGAGTAGGCCCTATCAAGGTAACGTTAGCATTATACAATTAGGTTTAAAAGCAAAATCCTAACAGGTGTTGTTGTTGTTGAATATATTCCGGGTTTAGATTAGAATTCATTAATCAGTACTTTACAGAATACTGGCAAGATTTAGGAGGTAAATAGCAACAAACTTGATGCTCCATTCTCACGATGTCTTCTTTTGTGATATGACGCCCTTCTGAAGTTGACGCTGTTGCTGTTGAAGAAGCGTTTGACGGAACTTGCGTTTCTGCATGTGTTCTGAGGGTAACGTTTGTTGGTTGGCCTCTTCGATGGCCAAAGAGTTGTCTAGCATTTCATGAGTTGAGTCACTATGATTTTCAACAGGCAGTGGTGTTAATTTGTTTATGGATTTCTTGATAACCCTGATGCCATTCTAACGTCTGTTACTCTCACCAAACCATCTTTTCTCCTAACTGTTTCTACGACTCGGCCTAGTTACCAATGGGTTATGGGAAGATTTTCTTCTTTTATCACCACCATCATTCCTGGACGAGCATTACTGGATTTTTGTTTCCAATTGTAGAGATGTTGTAATTGGCTGTGGTATTCTTTGGACCATCTTCGCTAGAACTGAGTTTTTGAAATGAACACCTTTTTCCATCGCTGTGAAAAGCTGCTCTGTGAAGGTTGTGTCATTGAAATTGCAGCGGTCGTGAGTGGCTCTTCGGTTAAAAACTGTCCAGGAGTGAGAGCACTTGGATCGTTTGGGTGACTAGATAAAGGCGTTAATGGCCGGGAGTTCAGAATGGCCTCAATTTCAAGTTCCACATATATCAATCAGGCTGATTTGATGTTTCGTCTCAGCAAATATTGTGGTGACTTCACTGCGATCTCCCACAAGCCGCGAAAGTGTAGAGCTCTAGGCGGAAAGAAATGAAACTGAATCATCTGTGCAATATGAAGCTATTAATTGCTGTGAGTAATGGAAAAAAACGGGGGCTGATAAATATTGTAGGAACTGCTAGCAAGTATAAATTCGGAACCATGGACAACGACAACGCTACTGAAATATGCAAACATTTAGATAATCTAGATCAGAACTAAAAACAAATGACGAAAGAGTTCAACAAACAAGTTGCTATCAGCAATAACCTTATTAAAAATTCAAACGAAGTAGTCAATCACGGTAACAATCAACCATCTAATATGAATGAATACCTTAACAATATTACCGAAGAAGCGAGTAAATTCTTAAGCGTACTTGACAGATCGAAATTTATTCTACAAATTTATGCAGATAACATCGTCATAAATCGACAAATAGAAATTCGGACACAATACTCATGAGCAAGTTAAACGTCTTAACACAGGACCTACTGACCACCGGAGAGAAAGCTAGGTACAACATATCGGCAATAATGTTGCCTTTCATTGCAAATGATATTCTGTGAGCAAATAATTTGTGTCATTGGTATCCCAGTGTTTATAAAGAAAAAATACTGTAGAGCATTTGTAATTCCATTGCAAAATAATAACCACGAAAAATTAGACTCTGATGTTGAACAAGTTATTGTACAAAACGAAATCATCTATGTAGATGTTATGGAAATAATGTCAAAAAAGAATCTCAAAAAGCATAATAATGAATGTATAAGAAATTCCTTTAAAAGGGTAAAGCATGTAAACTAAAAATAAACAAAGTACCTTCCATAGAAATATTGGATAATCTTATTCTAACAAATAACTTACCTATTATACAGATAATCCAAAATAGTATAGAAGAGGGAATTTTTTTAAGTTCGGAAATTGTAAACTTCATATAAATGAATTTGTTTCTAAAAATAAAGTTGAGAAATTCATCAGTGCGAACTTCATACCAATTACTCATGTAAATTTTACAAAATTATTCAATAATGTAACATTGGATAAACTAAGCATATATACTATTGAAAATAGAGACAAAATTGAATACATAAAATTTATCAGTCAGATTCTTAGTTCTAAATCAGTTGGCATAAGTGCAATTTGATTAATTTGTATCCTGATATTAATTTGTAAAATAACATTTTGTAGAACAAAGGAGAAAAGTATAAAGATAAATAAAATCGAACCAGTAGAAAAGCAAAAGTTGTTCCCATTTGCAGGGTTTGCAAATATATATAATATAGTAATACAACCCTTAATATTTCCTTTCATCAGTTGCTATCCGTGTAACAAAAGTAAGCACGTAATGTATAACAAAACTAAATTGAGTATCATCACACGATTATTTCCAGACACAAGAGCAGCACTTTTGGTGTGAACCAAATTGTACATTAGTGCACTAGACTAGAATTAAGGAAAAGTCTTCTTTTGTAATAGCGACGTTCTTTTAATTTGCTTAAATAAAAAGATCATACCAAAACCTTTGAGTCATTATTTTAATCAGTGAGTTTTGATCATCTTTCTTGTCGTTGGAATTAGTTGCATACTGACAAGAAAAATGAGATGTAAAATCAGAATTGTATGGATTTTACATTGGCGAATAGATCACATATCATGTCAACTGACTTATGAATTGATTTCGGCCATTTTGAATATTTTGGCAAGCAAATGTTAACTTTTTCGTAGTAGTTTTTGTTAAATCCACTGAATTTAGCTGTTTTTTTAATGTTTTTTGTTAAACGGACATAACGATTTTTGGATGATAACTACTATTACCAAATTGAGTCCATAATACATATAGGTCATATAGATCACTAGGTATTATCAGCCCAAACTGCCAACATACTGTGGACAGTTTAGGACTACCAGATTCTCACTACTAAAATAAAAATAAAAATAAAAATTTCTTTTGACTGAAATAGGCCGATATGAAAGGGTTATTACCTATGTTTTGTGGTTATGTTATTTTTAACAAGATGTTATTATTTCTGATTCTTCGAAAAATTTTATTTTTTTGACAGCTTGGAGGACAGATAAAAAAATGATTGTTTTTGCTTTTATAAAAAAAATTGTTTCTTAAAAAACAAAAAAATGGAATTAACACGTCAAAATTTGCAAGCTAAAATTTATTACGATTTTAAATGCGAAACTGAAAAGTGTTTTTGGCGATGAAGCACCATTCATCCTTGGCGAGTGACGATGATAGAACGGTTGTTCAATAAGTTTGAGCTTAAGTGTAATTCATTCAAGAGTACATTACATATACCGAAAAGAATGACCTGCTATTGTGGATATTCAAATAGCTATCGAAGCTACATATACAGTGCATACTGTTTGACAATAATTTATGCACTTTTACAAAGATCCACCACACGAATAAAAAACAATTCTGTAAAATACATTTAACCATCAAGAAGATTTGTACGAAGTACGGAATCCAATTTGACTGGAACTGAAAAAATCGCGAGTCGATTGGAGAAAGCTAAAATTCTTAAGAAATTCAACCAAGGCGGAGCGAAAATAGTGTTCCAGTTTGTAACAAATGTCAAATTTTGGATTTATTTCAATGAGGTAAAATGTAAGCGTTTATTACAGAAATAGAGCTTTCCAGGTGACGATAAACTAACCATAGTGAAGTGCGCACGAAGCATTAGCAAAAAATTGATTGTATAATTATGCGTACATAGGGATGATTTTACAAAAATTCCATTGGAATATCGTGCCATAAGATCCACTCAACTTCACACATTACACCTTGTAGTATCAAAGACACATACGCCCTAAAGTATTATCGTCATGTGACCTCTTTGTATTTCTTTCGACAGGGGATAAATTGGAACGACTCTTATTAAGTTGCCTTAAGTGGCAAAGGAGAGCCCCGAAAATATTTTTTTTTTTATATGACTATAGAACGGTGGACATAATTCTTTCAAGATTAGTTCAAATATATGGAAAGAGAATGTAAAAACAAAACTAATAAAAAAATAAAATAAAAATATAAATAATTCTTAAGTTTTATATTTCAGCTGCAACATTTAAGCACCAACCGCTCTTACTTCTGTTCAAAGAGAGTCACTAAAAAAAAATTCATAGAGAGTTTACACAAAATGAGCGAGATTGCTAACCCGTTGCTCCATATTTTGTATGATTAATGATACAAAACCAAAACAAAATATCTAATCCAAAGCCTAAACTATATACAATATTTTTCCGCATCTTCTTTATGGATTATTAATGTCGGAAATATTACGACTTATGTATCTAATTAGTCCATATATAGCAAATACTTACATATAAAAGAAAGGAAAAGGATATTTAATTTCACAAAGGGAATACCAAGGGAATCTACCATACATGAAACACATGAATCGCAACTGGGAGAGAAATGTTAAGGTGAATATGAAAGTAAAAATCATCTCTCTCATCCCAGCATAAATGTAGATTAATGCCAAACGAATTCTAATTAATTGTGAAGATTTCGGAATATAATTACAGCTATCATTTACATCGGCTATACAGGACTATGTATTTATGTTTGTGTTAGTTTATTTGAGTTTAAGTTTGGTATGGTATGGTATCGGCGGGCAGTTGGGCAACTAGAGGAATTAAATATCGTAGAAAGTTCATGCGATTGTAATTTCTGTCACATTGAGATATCACAAACGAATTGGATGCCAGCAACAATTATAATTAATAACTTGGTTGAAAGTCTAAAAATGAATACACAACAAATCTAATCGCATTTGTACGATTTTAATTAACTCCACGAGGAATAAGTTTGGTGCTGGAAAGTGATTACTTGCTGATGTAGAATCCTGGAGCTGAAGATCTTTTTCATTAGTTTCAGTGCAATCGGATTATACTGCTAACAATTTAACTTCTGGTAATCAGCAACTATTCCTGGACTTGAGGACGTTATGCTTCTCTTTTCTACATGTTTTACTTTTAATATGCCTTAGTCTTGTGCGTTTATCCAGCGGTCTGCCAAGCCGGGCTTTACTTAACATTTTGAGAAGTTTTCAATTCCTTCCAAGGTTTTAATTTGATATAGAGTACAATTTTTTTCGCAATTTTCTTCAAGATTATTCTTGGCAATTTAATTCAAAATTATTCATAAAAATTTTCGTGTGAATTGGTATGCATTTTAAAGTGACAGTGATAATAGAAAATAGCGGATTTGAATAAAGTGCAGCACAAAGCATAATATCAACGTTTGGCATTATTTATATACTCTTATGTTGTTTAGCGATTAAATAATGGAACAGAATATGGCGCTGATGCTGGTGCTTGCAGCTGGCACATAGTCTGCCGCTGACATTGTAGCTAGGTATAAATAAAATTCTGCAGCTTAGCTCTGTCAAAATTGGTTTGATATTTTATATTTCATTCCATATTTCCGCTTTTTTTTTTAAATTTTTATATAGGGGATCCAACAATATATCTTTTTTTTTTCATTATTTCGATGAACCTTACTGTATCAAAATTTTCCATGTTGATTCATTCCAACAAACCGCCTCGCAATTACAAATGTCAATCTTGGCGTGAGCCAAAAATTAAAATTTGGCAAAAGTGCGTTATAGCGCCATCTACGCATGGTGTCGCTATCATACGTAAATCGGGCTATTATATTTTGACAGATTGCGCTGTAGCGCCAGATACGAGCACCATCGCCACATTCTGTTTCCGACTTAAAGGCCATATTCAGCAAGCTGGAATAACTTGCGACTCTCAATGAAGAGCGAAAGAGGTATCAAGTACCTTCAACAGATCCTCAACTAATCGGTTGAAGCTATCGCTTTTTGTATGTTTTTATGTATCTGGACTTAAGAACTAATAGTAGCATCTCAAAAAGTATACCTGCAGACAATTCTACAGACATTTTGGAGAGTAATTTAAAGCTAACCATAACCACTCTTCGCGCTGAAAATGATGAATACATTTTTCAAACACGATAATGCACAGCCATGGATATGTAAAAAAATAAATAAATAAAAAACATAGTTCACCTAGTAAATTTAAATAATTAATGCCGGTATTTTCGTGTTTCTTTCAAAATATTGAAATGGTCATAAGAATAAGTCCGAAGGTATTTTAATAACTTTTTATTCCAGGTATTAACTGAGAAATTTTCCAAAGAATTTGTGTGCTATATTTTTTAATAACAATTTACTTTCTTTATTTGTTTTTAAGAATATCTACAAAAGTCGTTTTAAACAATGTTTCTGTCTGATATTTTATTTCCTAAAGAATATTTACTTTTTGCAGTTTTTTAAGTACTTTGTGACGGTTATAAGCGTTTCCGCTAAGAAAGTCCGTCCATAAGGCAGGCGTTTAGAGTACTTACCTACCAAAACAAAACATTGGAAGGGACGGGGGCGCATATCAAACATTTCGAAGTTACAAGGTGAGTAGGAAAATATCTTAGTTGTTCACAAAATACTCTATATCTTAAAAGGTACAGGATGAACGATCATTTTATAAAAAGCCTCATGGACTTTCCAACAACTGCTTAACCAACCCCGTAAGGAAGTAATAAAATAAAATAAAAATTTTAGATGAGATGACGGTGACCATGCACCCTGTACTTTATAAGATAATGTATGTTTTGTGAAAACCTAGCATATTTTCTTAATCACCCTGTAACTCCGAAACTGTTGAGATGCCCCACTGCCGAATTTTTTTTGTCTAGTTGAGTATACCGAAATAGCGGGCTAATTAACATAACACCTCTTATTGGAAAACCATGTATTACCTCCTACTCTACGGATCTGCATGGCGGAAATACACTGTATAGTCAAGAAACATACAAAATTCTTAATACTATTATAAGATGTTTCGTGTTAACTATAAGATAAAAGTCTGATAGGACTGATTAGGATAAGTGCCAAAATTCATAAGAGTTGAGGATTTTCCCCCATTTATGGAAAACTTTGTAGATGCATATCGTTATCATAACTCAAGAGTCATTCTTCAAAGATTGATTTTCCATTTAGAAAAACTTTTCAGAAATCTCAAGATTCGGTGATAGGTATAGAACATTATACAAAGACTATCAAGGTATGGTCCAATTATCTTTCAACTGGTTGTTTGCCACATTTGGAGACAAATGTCACAAATCTGTTGGTCTCAATTTTAATAGTCCTTATTAAAGTGAAAAGAATTTTCTATTCAGAATTTTTTTTGCTTTTACACTAACATAAGCACTTTTCCCGAAATGATTTAAATGAAGAAACTAATGTTTTGTTCTATATTTTAATATATTCAAAACGTATTTCAATCATTGTGATACGAAAAACTCAAAACAAATGCAAATAACACTTGTACCCAAATGACATAGTAGCGGAAAAAATCCTCTCGAATCGGTCATACCTTGTTATCTTTGTAACATGGGTATAAGAATACTTCAAGAACAAAGGCACTTGCAAGTTTAAGCCCTTTCGTAAAAAAAAAAAATATGTGGGTTATTTAAATAAACGAAATTAATAAAAAAACACTTATATTTTAAGATTATTCATATTAGGCTGATTACGTATTATATCATGCTAATAACGACGTACTATTTTCAAAGTCACACAATTGAAAAGTATTTAGTACCTAAGCAAATGTGGTAATGTTTTTCAGTGAGGAGTTGCTTTTCAAATTTGAAAATTTAACGTATAACTGAAAATCATGCTGCCCTTGATATCAAATTTCAGTAGAAAAGCGAGTGCAAGAGCAATATGAATTGGCACAGCCCTGGCATTTTCAAGCTTGAAAATTTGAAATTTTGAAAAGTATGGGAAAATGAATTGGCGCAAATCCTTAGTACCTTTTTTATACATTTTTTTATTTTATTTTTAGATTAATAAAAGATTTTACATTCTTTCTTTCAAACGTCATATTTCATTATCTAAAAACTTCAAAGTTTACAATTAAAATTTACCCTGTCCTTTTATTTATTTTCATTAATATAGCAGTTCCTTTCATATCTTAAATATACTTTTGTAATTGTGAAATTATCTCATAAGCATTTTGATAATATTTAAACTAATGATTCGAAGGACCACTACGTTAAATATGATAAAACGAGAGATTTTATGGGATTGTTTCACACTTGCGATAATGAAAAAACTTAGTTTTTGAAATTAGACTGCGTTCTGAGCACCAGTGTTAATGGAGCAAAAATTACATATTCCGTTCTAAAAGCTAACTGTCGTACTATATCTACTAATGCATCTAATGCATAAAGAATCACCAATAGCACAGATTTACATATTTACAAAATTAAGGGATGATTATTTACGTAGCCACGAATAAAATTAGCAATTCAACAATAATTTCTTTACAATCCCTTTGCATCTTTCACATACTGCAATTTATTTAAGAACAATAGATTGTGTGGTAGCCCAATCGGTTGGATAGAAAATGTTTTAATACCCCGGTCGACCGTAAAAACGTTGCTTTTAGTAAAACGCATTTGAAGTTTCCTTTCCAATCCATTTTTACGCTCTTCGAAGATGTTTACGCACAAAGTAACGAACGAATTTCGATATAACTGAGCTCCAAAATAAATGTGGGTGAGGAAACAGGTAAAACTTTTAGTATACACAAAGCTATCCGAAGCTCGAAGCTGGTATAAAGGTAACGCGTAAACAATAGAGGGGGTCCAGCCGTTTGTTCAGCGCACGCTACTACGAGGCGCTCACATATATGTGCTATAACTTCGTCAAAATCAAAATTGACTTTTCTCGGATGCATCTAATTAACATTTTTTTTCTTTTTCTTCAAAAAACACTTATTCCTACTTCCACAGATTTTGTTATTAATTATTATATTGTTAAATAAAAACAAAGCCTTCTTAGGGCATCCTCATCCTCAGAGTTACTAACTAAACTAATATATGTACAAAACTCAAAAGGGAGATATCAGCTGCATATTGAGCTAACCGTAATTAATTGTAATAAATTAACAACATGTATGTATGTGACAATGTAGCGAACTACTGTATGCAAATAAATAAATGAACAAATTAAAAACAAGAACATGTATGTATGTAACAATGTAACGAGATTCTGTATAAAAATATGTAAATAAATAAAAAAATAAGGAACAAAACACACAATTACAATTTTATTAAATCTGACTCAAGAATTGGACTTTTATTAGTAAAATCTCTCTCATCACGTCATAAGCTTTGGATTTTTTGATTTCATAAATTTCATATTTATCTCATAAACGTCCGCCGCGCAATCTATGCATCAATTCCAAACTTTCTACATTGCACTTGTGCCCT
Organism: Dioctria rufipes; assembly: GCA_963924295.1. NCBI lineage: Eukaryota > Metazoa > Arthropoda > Insecta > Diptera > Asilidae > Dioctria > Dioctria rufipes. The sequence goes on from OZ002744.1 coordinate 84,628,544, forward strand.
TTCTTAATTAAATATTTTGCTAAGCCAGAGGTAGGTTTATTTAATTTCCCAGAATGATACGCTCTCTAAAACGTTGTTTTAATGAAAGCTTAGTCATCCCTATATGTGGACTGCACTACACAGGTTATCTTATAAACTTCACTTGAATTTAAAATATCTGTTTTTTCCCCAACTTTATTATTAACTAATAACTTTTTCAAATTTCATATTTTCTTTCCTCAAAGGTACTATTAAGTGAGATGATATATTTTGGATGTATGAGATTTTTCTCCATCCTTTCCCAACCATCTTTTCAACTAGTGGGAGCATTTCATTTGAAATTATCTTTCTATTGAGAAATTTATTAATAATTCTAGTATCATACCCGTTATTTCTTGCAATTGTTTTTATAAAATTTAATTCTTTCTTGAAGTCGTCATTTTTTAAGGGGACATTCAATAGTCTATTCATTAAGGAATGAAGAACTGCAATTTTTGTATTCCATGGATGGCAAGAATGACTAGGAATAACCGCGCTAGAACCGTTTCTTTCTTTCTTTTCTAAAGATAATGAAAGCTTAAGCTATTGTCATTTTGTCAAGAAAATTAAAAATTTTATTGTCAATCTCCACAGTAAATTGAATATTGGTATCAATTTTGTTTAGGAAGGAATTGATAAACAACAGAAGTTGTCTATCAGAACCATCTGGACATCTGGAAAATATCGTCAAAATAACAATACCATAAATATATATATTATAGTATTAGTTATAAATTGTTAGTTCCTCAAAGTAACCATGAAAACATTTGCACAAAAGGGTGAAAATGCTGAACCTATTGCCAAACCATCACTCTGTTCATTAAATTTACGATCAAATGAAAAGTAATTTTGTTTTATACATAAAATTATTAAACCGATTAGCTGTGTGGAACTAAGTAGGTTGGATATTTCAGTAACGATTCTATATTTTGAAATATTGGTCACTTTTTTTCAATTGGAATCGAAGGAAAACAATTACATACAAGAAATAAACCAATTTACAATTAGATGGTAATTTAAGGTGACTAAGTCAAGAGAGTCTTAATTGAAAATTTGCATTGGAAATTGATCATCGCCAGCACTACACTACTTAATTTTTTACACTACTAGTGAGATGGATACACAGAATGCAGAAACAAAGGGGCGAATCGGTATATATTCTTTATGCAACTTTGGTAATCCATCCGATGACGGCAGTTACAATACGCAGCGGATCTCTTTTGAAGTTTACATACGAGCTAGTTTAGTTAGTAGGTCTGGGGTGCCCTAAAAAGGCAAAACACATTAGTTTTGTTTGTTTAACTAATAATTAATAAAAAAAACAAGTAAAAAAGCTAGAATTGGTCTAAGACCAATTCTTATGATACCCTAGATGAATGCCCTTTTAAATTTCGTATGGTCACCGATCTATTCAAGTATTGATTTTGAAGTTGTTTTTCGCATATATTTCTAGAACAGTTTGTCGCACAGAAAAAATGCTAATAACCAATTTTATAGGATTTCGTATTCTGCAGAAGTTCTTAGTACAATAAAAATGTCTTCGACTGACCGTTTTCAAAGTATACGTAAAAAACCGAAATTTTTATATGGCAACACCAAGAAGGAGTTGCCCGATTTACTCCATTTTTGACATTTTATTTACTAATGTAGTAAAAACATCATGTACGAAATTTCAGCTCTCAACGTCTATGCGTTCTCAGGCAGTGTCCAAATATATAGCGGAAAACGAAATTTTTATATGGCAACCCCACGAAGGAGTTGCCCTATTTGTCTCATTTTCGAACTTAATTTTACTTTTTTTTTTAAAGTCCGTGTACAAAATTTCAGCTCTTTAAGTATACGCGTTCTCGAGTTATCGTGCGCACAGACGGACGGACGGACGGACGGACAGACGGACGGACGGACGGACGGACAGACGGACGGACGGACGGACATGCAAAAATCGAAATAACTTTTGATATTATGAATGGGTGTCCAATCCATTTTGCTCTACCATCATTATTTCGAGGTGTTACAAACGGAATGACAAACTTAGTATACCCCTATGATTTCATCTAGGGTATAAAAATTTGTGGAAGTAGAAACATGTGTTTTTTGAAGAAAGAAGAAAAAAATGTAATTATCAAGGCAATTCTAACAAGTGTTATAAAAAAAAATACCTCTAATTATGTTCCTATTGCCCGATGGGTACTTTGTCAATCATTTAAGCCCAGTAGGAAAATTAGAGTGCTACTTACTGCTTATCAAAATCATATTAAATCTTAAAATTAAACATTTTTTTATGAAATCCAAGTTTACAATACGAGGCTCAGATTGGTGCTGCTTCTTCCTAGTAATTAATCTGTAGTTTCTGAAGCTATAAGCTAGTACAATGATATAATATAATTGGTTTCGTATTAGCTATGACTGTTCTAAGATGAGATTAAACAGGGTTGTAATAAATCTGAATTAATTGTGTTAATTGCGTCAGCTAAAAACTTATATTAATATGTATATTATATAACAATCTTATGCTTAGTTATTAATTCAATTCAATTTGATATATATGTAGTTCCCTTTTTAATTCAATATGTAAAAAGGAATGCACCTTTAGTACTTAAAGGAACACAGAACTTTGGTTAAATTTCTTTGTTGCTCTAAGAGAACTCCAAAATCAGTAATTTTGGAGCAGTGATAACGGAGTGAGATAGAATTGAATTATGTGCAATTCATGACTCACATATAAATTTTTTGTACACCAGTGTGCCAGTGTGCGTATTATAATTGATGTTAAAAAAAAGGTCCTAAATGTAGTTGCCTCGAGAAATGGAGAAATTAATTATTTTGCAGTTTTCAAAATAGTCTGGAAACTAAACTCTGCTCCTAAAATTACACTTATCTAAACGTTAGTTATAATTTAGTTTGGAAAATGTCTTTAAAAATAAATTTCCTCTAAAATAATGTCATTTCAGTAGTATAATTAACTAGAAGAGCACAATTTTTGATAATTTTGAGCTAGAAAGGACACCTGCATTTATGATTTTGCTGAGTTAAAAATGAGAGCTCCAGTTTTGATCATATCTAACTACAAAGCGAGTTATCCTCTCTAATTCTATGTCTATTCTAAAAGGGGGTCAAATCATGCTTTTAGATGTCACACGTTTAATAGTATTTTCGAAGGCAAATCCTGCACTTTGGGAGTAAAATTTCTTTTTTTAAGCCGTCACTTTTAGGGATTTTACAGATTTTCAAACTGCATAAAATATTCCGCTTGTTGGCAATACCAAGACCAAACTCGAATAATGTTAGATCAAAAAACGAATGTAACCATTTTATAAAACTTCCATTATTTTCTACACTTCAAACCCTTAGTCGTCCCCAACGCATCAAAAAGCTGTTGTACTACAAATTGAATTATGCACAAAAAATTGTTGTAATGTATTATCTGCTCTTCCCCTACTCCAAACAACAAGCACTCAAAATGAAATAAAAAACCGGAAAAGACATCACAGACAGCTGCAAAAAAAAATAACGATAATTACCAACAGATTTTTATTTCCAGTTCTGAGCACTGTATTTCAAAGAATCAAGCCTCCAATATCTCACCTGTAAACATTTCCAAGGCGCAAACCTATTGAAAACTTGAGCAACGGATTTTAGGGAAAAATTCCTATTTCGATCAACGAAAAGAACGCGGCAATTTTTTATTATTCAAATAAAGTATAATCGCTAGGTTTTTTTTTTTAACCATCATAAAAAAGTTAGTTTGCGTGCAATCGTTTATGTTTGGCTGTCGTCACTATACATATGCATATAGGTTCCCGGTTTGAGTTACCATTTTCCAAATTATTCAGTTGGGTTTACCTGAATCCGAACAGATAGATCGTCTGTTATTCATAAGCATCCTAGGTTAGGATTAGAAAAATGGTGTACTTCTTACCTAGCAAACTGTGAAAAGAACTGGTCCACCATACATATAATAAAAATTAAGGTATCCTGTATAAAATTCGCAAGAAGAAGTGGAGCTTAATACAGAATGATAAATACAAGAGGAAACTACATACTAAGAAACAAGACCTGATTACATCCACACAATTTTCTCAGCCAAAACCCTGGAGATACTTCCCATCCCTGTAAACATTGCGGTTCAAAATCGAATCAAATTCGAAGTAAATCAACTCAACTAGGTGAAGTTAAGCTCCGAAATCGAATTCGCTTGCGACTTGCTTGCGAATTGTAGGAGAAAAAAACGGAACACGATATCGAATCATATTGACGACCCGACAGTGATTCGCTACCCCGACTTTCTTTCGAAGTTCTTGTTTGTATTGTTAGTTGGTTTTGGATTCGATGTTTTTTAACAGTACGATCTGGTATCGACCTCTCTTGAAAGGTGTTTTGCAAGGAAAAGTGCCAAACATTGATTTTGTATATACTACAGAGCCTATACTACTATCCAGACAGGAAAATAGTCTTCTAGTAACTTTAAGCTTGGTTTCTTACCTTTCCAAAGGCTACACTTCCTGTATACGTTACTTAACAAAATAATAAAATAATTTTCATTACAAAGTAAACTTAGCATTATACGCTCAATAATTCTCAGCTGAGTAACAATTACATTTGTGTATGTGCAGCCGGACTCCGGATCTGTAGGCAGCTACATTCGACGGCATGCCATGACGGCACAGCGGTATATAATGATTACTCAGCTGAGAGTTTTTGTTTGAGGAATCGTAGTCATGTGATTTAAATACTTGTTTCTAAAAAAATTCGTTAGGAAAGATATAAAAATTTTATTTCAGTTCGAAAGATAAAAAAGCAACTTTAAGGTTATCAGAACACCATTTTTCTGTATGAATAGTAGTTTAGAGCGGAGGAGCTATTCAAATCAAACTTTTGTCAGTTTTACATAAGAGCACTGCAAATATTTTAGAAAGTGAGGTCTCCGTTGTGGCTCTCATGTGGTAATGAGGGAGTCTGTTTCATGGCTTGTGAAGTATTCGCGAGGGTTTTAGAACAGCAGTACTATATTTTGTACATATGTATGTAAATCCATATCTGCTCGTAGGGGTCTTTTTAGTATACGCAACATAGTACGCATAGGTGGAAATCTTACTATCGATATTTGATATGAAACCAACACAAACTGCTGCTATAGGGGTTTTCAGGTTATATAACTTCCCTCAGAACTAAAGCTTCAATTCATAATTTAAGAAAATAAATAACAGTGAATAGGGCAAAATGTGCAAAAGAAAACAGTAGAAGCACCCACCACACGGATGGATATGCTGTAAAAAAAATCGCGGCATTTTTCCGATTGTGTCTCGCCATTAAGCCGTTACGACAGCAATGAAGCCGTATTTTAGGAAATTGTTGTGTTTGAAACGAGAGAAGAGGGAAACATGAAAGGACGGAGTCATATTTTTGAGTGCATTTTCAAAAGAAATAGGGATTTTAAAGTGTTCCTTTTTTTTATTAGATTTTACGATGCCTAGTTAACCGAATCCTTTTTTTTATAGAGCAATGAAATACTTCCAATCAATTTTATAACTATGTGGAGAGAGTATCTCGATCTAGGCTAGGCAAACTATAATAGTATTTGGAATGCTTCCCTCAGTAATGAGCTCTGTTCTTTACTTGGTGCTATATGTAAGGATCTGTGTCAAACATTCGTCGACTTTTGTGATAATTAAAGAGTTTTCCATCCAGCTAAAGTCATGTTTTCGTTAAAACTGATATAAGATCCAGCCGTGCTGACAATCTGTAAAAGATATAGAAAATAAACTGATTCATTCAGCACTTAGACACTTATCTTAAAATTTTATATACAAACCTATGAAAAGTTTAGAAGTGATAAAATAAATCAAAAAATCGAACTGAAAATGATATTCCCTTTTCAGATCGCATCATCATTAAAAGAAGCGTTTTTTTTATTCTCGTAGTATGTTCATACCAATCCGAAATATAAATTTCTTTTTTTTTCTAAGACTAGTAGCAGTAGTACTAAAGTACAAAGCCGTTTTTCTATCATATCCAATATAGAACGTATACAAGAAAATAAGATATGTTCCTTAGCAGACAATATAGTGTGTAATTTAATTATGGCTTGGCATATAAAATGTACAATTTTTACATTACGATTCATATGTATATAAAATACCCTGCTTTCTATGTACTCATTTTCAATATTACAATAATAATTGCAACTATATGCGTATGTGGTAAAATGCAAAAGTGGAAAAAAATGAATAATAGTCTATCACAGGGATCGGTTCTAGATACACTGCTTTTTAATTTAATTTGAACTGATACTATAGCCAAAGTAGGTAGTATGTAGTAACGAAATGTGAGCTTTACACTTGCGAAAACACAAATACTACATATAACTAGTCAATTAAGAAAATTTCAATCTTTTAACGGAAGCAACCGAAAAATTATTCCCAGGGCTAGGTAAGGTGAAAAAAAAAGAAATAAAAAAGTGCGTATGGCATTGAAATGCGCAAGTGGCACTCCCTGGCAGGAAATAAGCATTGGCATGCGGTCTGCCGGACGGCAATTATAATATATATATCGGCTTTCAAAAGATAAAATAAATGTTACATTTTCTAAATTTTATTACACAGGAACGACATTTTTACATTTTATCCAAATATAAACACTCAAATATTCATCTTAACAATACTGGTTATTAATTGTTAATACCAGCATTCCTTTTTCTGATTTTTTTTGCTTTGGAATAAAACTAAAATTTTGCTACCGTGCGCGTGAGATAAGTTTCTTCTAATTATATTTTGTAAATAAAAACAATTAAAAGACAAATAACAACTTTGTACTTTTACTTTACAACATGAACGATGATTACCAACTGATTCAATACCTGTACTACAAATTTTACATTACAGGTAGGGTAAGGTGGGGCGCAATCGTCACTATTTTTTCAATTGACATTTTTGAAGAAAGAATAAATTCTTTTACAAAGCAGAATATTTACAAATATAATAAAAACATTTATAGTTATATTAGTTCACTAAATTTCAGGCTTCTGTCAGATTAAAGCTATGGTTTTGACAGTTAATTTTTTTTTTTACCAAAGTGACATAACCGCCCCACGGTGGGGTACATTCGTCCAAGGGAGGGGCATATTCGTCTGAGGAGTAAATACACGACTTTATTAATAACAATGTATATATATTAGAAAAAAATAATGAAACTTCACAAATTATTTCAAAAAAAGTAATATAACAAAACAAAAAGGGAGATCTGCATTTTAATCACCGGAAAAATTAAATAAATATAATAGATAATCAAATAATACTTATTTATTTATTTTATATAATATTTTGATAAATCGATATCAAAAATATACTTATTCTTTGCTCTCGATGTACCTTGTGGATGAATTGGTTCTGGTAATTTCATTACCACGTCAGATCTTGATATGAAAGAAACATCTTCAATGCTGGGTTCAATGAAGATATATTTTCCTGCACATTTTCTGAAGAATTTCACGGTGAATAAATTATTTTCAATAGAAATAATTTTGCCAACGTAAAAGACTGGCCGATTTATCGCAAATTTCGCTAGTGCAAAATTATTCAATGATAAACTTCATCAGCAGTTAGTTCTTTACTCAGGTCGGTCGATTCTATACAACCTTCATCTTCATCATCAAAATCTACGTATTTGCCACCAGACGTACAAGACTCAGCAAAAGACACTTCGGTTTCGTCTTCTGACTCAGAAGATGTAAAAATTATTACTTTAGCAGCTTTTCGTTGTTTTAGTTCCGTTTTATTTTCCTTTCTGCTTTTTTCTTCAAGCTTTTCTTCAAGTTTTTCCTTTTCAGGGGTATCCGTGTAAATACAAGACCTTCCAGATCGCGCATTTGTTTTCTTTGCAGTTATTTTAGGATACGGACGTAAAATTTCTGGATTAGTTGCAACAGTCACAGAACTTGTCGATGGAATTTCTATACACTCATTATCGCTACATGAATGTCCTCCCGAAAAATCCGACTTCGAAAATATATTCGAATTGAATTTAAAGATTCCCGTTTCTGCAAAACCCTTTTAATATTTTCAGGACAAAAAGCCTTCAAAAATGGTTGAGCGGTAAGTTCTGCAATTTCATATATTGATATTGCTTTTTGATTATTTACTGTGAAATCAGAAAAAGAGGTTTTGCAAAACTTTTTGAATGGACCAAAAGTTGTGACATCGAGTGGCTGCAACTTATGTAACGTATGGGGTGGAAAAGTCAACAAATTAATTCCATTTTCACGACAAACAATAATGGCTTCTAAGGAGCAGTGTAATGAGTGATTATCGAGAAGCAACAATATTGGACTTTCTTTCATACAATTTGTATTTTTCTTGATATGTGTCAAAACATCAAGAAACATTTCTGCAATCATCTATCCGCCTTTGCTGTTTAGAGCTAGAGATTCAGTCAAGGCACCAGTAAGAAAGCGTTCATTCATTCTTATCCGAGGGTAAACATAAATCGGAGGCAAATGGTTTCCGTTTGCACTTATTATACCTACCATCGTTACCAAGCTGCCTCTTTCGGAAGACACAGCTTGTGATACCGCCCGCAATGCTTTCTCAGCAATGACCTAAGAAAATTAGAAGTAAGATTAGTTCTTTATGCTTCCATTATTTTTACCCTTGGAGATTCCATAACTGTTGTTATGCCAGTTTCGTCAAGATTATATATGTCTTTCGCTGCAAAATGATGTCGTTCATACAATTTCCTTAAATTTTCGAAAAAGGAACCAACTGCTTCTTTGTTGAATCCATTTAATCTGGCCAAACTTATGTTTTCGGGCTTCCTTAACGAAATAGATGGATTTCTTTTCATAAAACCGAACAACCAATCTTTGCCAGCTTGTTTGTTTATATCCCAAGATTTAGGATAAGTTAGGTTGTTGCACTTAGAGTAGTCATAGGCAAATTTCCTTAGCATTGAATATGTCAATCCGTGATGCAATTTCGAACAATTTTTCAATTAACTCGCTAATTCATCTTCCTGGCATTTTGAAAACACTTGATTAGATGAGTATTTGTTCTGATATTGCCTGTGGTTATCGTCATCATCAGTGCTGTGTCCGGAATCTACCGGAGATTGTCTAGTAGAGCCGGCATTTCCTATCTTTTTTATTTGCATTAAACGTGAATTTATTGTTTGCCTTTTTAAATTATATTTTACAGCGGCAGAGGTTGGTGTTTCGGTTTTATGCAGTACATCCGAAAGTGCTTTTTTCATGGCTATTTCATCGATATGAGGCCTATTTGTTTTTGGTTTGTAATTGCGTACCATTTTCCTTAAAATAAAAGTTTAAATCAATCCTCAGCTGAAGTATTTTCTTCTATAAAAAAATGTGGGGCACATTCGTCGCGCGACGAATATGCCCCATGTTGTTACGACGAATGTTCCCCATTGTACACATTTTTTCATATTATTACAATTTTTTCCTAAAAACACACATTTTTTAAACAATAAATATATAAGATTTTAAAAGACATATTAAGTAATTAATCAAAATTGTAATAGCTAGAAAAATTCTAAATTAAAGTGGTTAAAATACTTACGTTTTATTAGCACAAAATTACACAAAAAACTGCTGAAACACAAAAACACTTGCAGCTCGCTTAAAGGTCAGAATAGAACTACTAAGCTACAATGTAATGTGAATCAAGCTTGAACATGCGTTGTCGGCACACAAAGGAGGACAAAAAATTCTCAGAAGTTAGAAATAATGGCACTGACGAATGTGCCCCAGTGACGAATGCGCCCCACCTTACCCTATCATAGACCTGCCTCAAGCATTTTTACACATGTTTCGAGTTGCATGAACTTTATTTAAGCTGAACGTTACCTGGTGGAAATTACCTAAGCAATTTTTGTGAGAAAGTTGGAGCATTGAAATGGAAATGTGAAATAAAAATGATTTAAATGGGTTTACTATAGTTTTATGCAGAGCATGTAACTCGTGCGGTCTGTGGGACTGCAATCTACAAACACATGTGAGGAGAGTTGGCAATCGACTAACGAGTACGTCTATTGCATTCCCGGAAATACATAGCGACAGAGCTAGATTCGTTTACAATAAAAATAAAGGGGAATTAATATTGTTATGGCCTCATAGACCTCGCGCCACTTCCGAAAGGTTAACAACATTCAAGAAAAAATAAATAAATAAAACTTAAAAATAACAATAACAACCACAATCACACAAAGTGGTAAAAGGGAGGAGATTATAAAAAGAACATACAAATATATACTGTGGCTATTCTGTATGATAACTATTTTAAAAAGAATAAGAAAAAGAAACAAGCTGTCAGTCAGCCTTGGTGTATTCATGGAATAAATATCTAATAAGGAAGCGGAATATCGTACGAATACAGTATACGTGTGTAAGCATTCAATTGCAGCCCCAACTAACTAAATGAGTGAGATTTTGACATTTTCGAAAGTAATTATTTCAGAGTTCCGGGAGTTCAGTGTGTTACAGTACAGATTCCCAAAACTGGAAATCTCGTAGTACTATGTATGTACATACATATACTCATTTGCATGGATCGAAAGTTATTTCAACTAAGGATCATGCAAATTGGTGAAATGCATTGCATCAGCGGTTCGTTGTTCACCTTTCATTATATTTTGTGTAACAAGTGAAACTTAGTGAAATTTAACGATTTTAAAGGATATTATGTAATTGAAATTGGCGGCTAAAAAAGGAAGCACTCATTAGAGTGCAAAAGGAGAAACAGTTAAAGGTAGAGATCAGAGCTCAAAATTATGACAGAACACTTCTCAGGCCATTGTCCATTAAGGTATTACCTACACAAGAGAGGCTTGGCTGAAACGATATCCAGAAGCTCCAGTGAGGATGCTCAGGAAACCTCGGAGCATCTGCTATGCACTGCGAAGCATTGTCCAGGTGGAGATTACTCCACCTCGAACATGCTTCTCCTCTACCAAGCTACGTGTGGAGCCTAAGTCGTAGGATGGTCCTAGACTTCATTAACAGTCTAAAATTAGAAAGAGAATAAATTGAACGGGGACGCAAAATAGATCTTTCAGGTTGCAGTGAATGCGAGGCCAACGTCTGTATACCCCTCCACAAATCTAATCTGTTCTAAATTGAGATTTTGTTGAGTCGGAAGCTTGAACTCTTTGGTTTTATTGAATTCATTGTTTTGTGAAATTAATGTTGTTAAGATGACATGATGAATTTTTCGATGCAATGTTACAGTAGCGGTCGCCGACATTCCGGAGGAAAATCGTTTTTTCGGCAAATGAATATATTTAAAAAAATATATCTTGTTGTCTTATAATTATTCGAAACAGGAAAATGTACGAGTTGAAATCATTTCGGATTTGTTAATTTCAGAAATGTCAGAAGGTTTCCTCTTTTCAATGGCAGCCAAAGGCCGCTACACATCCCCGAGCAAATCTTGCGACTTACGCATGGCCCAGTCGTTTGATTTACATGAGCGTGCGTAACGAATGTCGGAACTTAAGTTGAGGGAGAATGAGTGAAATCGGCCGAAACTATTACGTAGGCACAAGCACAATTTATAAATTTACTATAGAATTGAACTAGACAAAATCGGACTTTAACTTTAGCTTCCACTCGCAACGCATTGCATTCGAACTTTAATTCATTTCTATAGCAAAGGCGTCAGGTTTGCTTGCATGCAATAGTTTCTTCAGATTTCATTCATGGCAGACTTCGGTCTCACTCAACTCAAGCTCTGACCTACGCTACATACGCTCATGCAAATCATATGACTGGGCCATTAACCACCCATTCGTATGATTTACTTGAGCGTGTGTACCGGCAGTAGTCCATGATGGGTAAAATTTCACAAATAAAATATTAACAACGTGTTTTTCTATTTTATTTTTACTCTATTAAAATACCTAAGCAAAATCGGAAGGGTGTTATACAAGAAGAACCAAAAATTATTGACCACCACAATCTCAAAATAGACATTCCGCGAGTCAATCGAAACCTCCACAGACAAGCATCAAGGATGTTAATCGCCCAGTATAAAATCCAAAGAGACGAAATCTCAAAATATCCAAAATTAAACTCAAAAAATGGAACTCAAGAATGTAAAATGAGATGAGCGAGCAACTTAAAAAGAAAACAGAATTTCTACCATACGCAAAATCTTCATGATACAAAAGTTCCCAATTCAAATTATTCTTATTTCAAAAATCCAAGTCAAAATTTTTAAAAGTAAAGTAGAAAAATACAGATATAGAAAATCTCTATAGTTTTACGTAAAAAGTGAATAATATTTTAGTACATTTATCAATAGAGCGAACTTTGTAATTATCTAAACTTTCTGAACGTAGCGCAATGTGAACAATACTAGAGGCTTTCGGCAAGCACTGTCTCAGTGAGACAACTGAGACAAAACTTTGAGCAATCGTCTCAGTTGACTCAGTTCGAACCAATCAGCTGATTTGCCAATATTGACATTTAAATAATTTTGAACACATAAAATGGATAGTAATAAAATGAGGAAAGTGTTATTAGTTTATTCAAATAGCTTACTAAACTTTAATTATGTCTCAGTTGCTCAGTGGATGTGTTAGAAATTGATAGCTCAATATGGAACTGAGACAGTTCACCGAAAGTGCAGTATCAGTGAGCCAACTAAGAATATCTCACTTGTCTCACTGAAAATGTGCTTGCCGAAAGCGCGTACTATTTCTTACTTTTTGAACTTTCCTACTTTCTGTTCCTTATGCTCATAATTTAGTGTCAAATTCGATGTACAAAAAAATATTGAGTTTTTATACCCTAGATGAAATCATAGGGGTATACTAAGTTTGTCACTCCGTTTGTAACACCTCGAAATAATGATGGTAGAGCAAAATGGATTGGACTCGCATTCATAATATGAAAAGTTATTTCGATTTTTGCATGTCCGTCCGTCCGTCTGTCCGTCCGTCCGTCTGTGCCCACGATAACTCGAGAACGCGTATACTTAGAGAGCTGAAATTTTGTGCACGGACTTTAAAAAAACAAAGTAAAATTAAGTTCGAAAATGAGACAAATCGGGCAACTCCTTCGTGGGATTGCTATATAAAAATTTCGTTTTCCGCTATATATTTGGACACTGCCTCAGAACGCATCGACGTAGAGAACTGAAATTTCATACATGATGTTTTTACTACATTAGCAAATAAAATGTCAAAAACGGACTAAATCGGGCAACTCTTTCTTGGTGTTGCCATATAAAAATTTCGGTTTTTTACGTATACTTTGAAACGATCAGTCCAAGACATTTTTATTGTACTAAAAACTTTTGCAGAATACGAAATCCTATAAAATTGGTTATAACCATTTTTTCTGTCCGACAAAGTGCTTTAGAAATATATGCGAAAAACAACATCAAAATCAATACTTGAATAGATCGGTGACCATGCGAAATTTAATACGGGCATTCATCTAGGTATCATTAGAATTGGTCTTAGACCAATTCTAGCTTTTTTACTTGTTATGTTAATATTTAAAAGAAAGGTAATCAATGCGAAAACGATTTCCTGCTTGAATTGTTTAGGGTATGAAATCATATTATTCCTCTGTCTCTGTCTCTTTCTTTCTCTCTCTAACCTAGTTGTGTGTATGTATATATAACTTTAAGCTTGCATCAAATAGTCAAGCAACGCTATAGATACTCTCACGGATGTATTTGCATTGGTTTGGGCTCACGAAACAGAATAAGGTGTAGGAAAAGAAACTGCGAACATACGTACAAAAATCAGATTCATCAAAACCTATGTATAGAAACCGATCCTAAATCATGCATTGCAGTCTCAACATCTATCTCCATATCTTCATACAATGAAACATTGGCCAAAAATTAACACAAGAAAACTAGGCAACAGCAAAGAATAGGCAAAGTATGTGAATATAAATATAATGAGAAGCCTGCGGTTTAGAAAAAAAAAATCCTCTTCGTAAACTTGCGTCATCGTTACCAAACCTTAAGACTTTTCGCCTTCGGATCACTCTACAAGAGTTAGAAAATGCAAAGTTATCGAATGTAATAAACTTCGCTAAGAGATGAACTACTCTGGAAGTCGACATTAGATGGCAGATATCTTGAAGCAAAAAATAACAATGGAACCTTAACACTAAGTGCAGAAAAACTAATCCACAGCACTTACCCTCTCCAAAATCTAGATTTACATCTACCACAAAATGAGGACACCAAATGAGTGGATCTTAACTTAGAGAAGAGAAGAGTATAGTAGTGTAGAGTAGAGTAGAGTTCGTTCTATATTAAAAAGATAGTAATGGCACTTTAAGACTAAGTGCAGAGAAAACTAATCCACAGAACTTACCTTTTCCAAAATCCACATTTACATCTACCACAAGATGAGGACATTAAATGATGGGGTAAGAGAAGAAAAGAGAAGAGTATAGTAGAGTAGAGCAGAGCAGCGTTGTCTGAAAAAAATTTAATCGTGTACCACATTCTATACGAAAAAGAACCAAATGAGCCAAAAAAGTACCATATCCATTAAAATTAAAAGAGCTACACTAGACAGCACAGTACACTTACTCGTGTATGAAATAGATAGTTATAATATAGGTAGAAGAACAAAGTTTAATAAAAATTATCAGGCATACGTATCATCTTTATTATTACAACAATAATTCAACATAAATCATATAATAATTTCGTCGGTCGAGCGATATTGCGCAAATACAAGGTTTAAAATTTTATTTGCAACCAATTAAAATATAAATTTAGATGCAATGCTTAAGTCGTATTCAGCATCTTAAAAAATTATTCAACATAAATTTAATCCTTCGTTGGAAAGATATTGGAGCAAATACAGGGCTTAAATTTAGATTTGCAACCAACCGAAGTAGAAATTTACGTTAAATCATTAATTAATTCATTCGATGGAAAGAAATTACAGCGAACACTAGGTTTAATAATTTCTTTATAGGCCATTAAATCATTTATTACTTTATAAGATAAATGATTTTTATTGTCAGTCTTAATATTATTTAAGGTAGAAAACACTCTCTCTGCAGAAGCACTACGATGAGGAATGCTTAAAAAGACAAAAAAAAAAAAAAAAAAAAATTGTGTAAATATTGGCTGATTCATTATGTTTTTCAAACATTTTGCATTAGCCCAAAATTTTGTGGAGTCTTTATCATAAAATTGATCTTCAAAATTAAATGCTATAACCTTCGTGAAGCTCGGAAAAAAGTAGCTCACTATCGCAATCATATAGATTAGAAAATCGTTCAATTAAAACTTTAAAATATGATAGAACTTCGGTTAGAGATTTATTTAATCTGAAAAAATTAGGGTCAGTAATTTGCATTGCATTTAAAATTGGATCACCAAATTCAAATTTTCTTTTAATTTAACAACAAATTTCTATATAGAAATTCTGCACATTCGTTAAAAATTTACCTTTCTCATCTACTGCCAAATCATTAATTAATTCCGCAGCTTTCAAACCAAAATAAATTTCCTTTAATGTCTTCAAATTTTCAGCTAAAAATGTAACTTTACTTAAATCGGTTTTCTGTTCAACACACTCTTCCTTTACGAAATTTTTTAAAATCACTTTGTGAGAGCTGCTTATATGTAAAAGAAGTGTATTGATTCTGGTGGACTGAAAATATAAATTTAGCTTTTCTATGATTGACTAAATATAATCTAGAAAGTGAAAATACAATTTTATCCCAGGATCACCTAACTTATTAACGAGTTTTCCAGTATTACTAGATTTATCTTCATAAGTCGCAACTAAAAAATAATGTTTCAGTACATTCCAATTCTCAAAAAGACATTGGAAAACTGCCACAAAAGATAGCCATCGAGTAGGAATCATTTTTTTAATTTTATTTTGTTTAATATTAAAATACGTCTGAAAAACTTTTAATTCATTTTGCCTTTTGTAGCTATTTTCCAAAAAACAGTATACTCCCTTTGCTAGTTTATCGATTTCATTAGGAAGCTTCTCACAAGCACATGAAATACAAACATAAAGTGCATAACGCTTGCCCCATCTGAGCCAAAAGCGATTAGATTATATAAGGATATATACACGCTCTCTAAATAATTGACGATAGCATTCGTTATGCCTTCTGCAGAGGAGTCAAATTTCTAAAATGTCTATAAATTTATCTAGACCATCATTTCTTTCCATATCATAACATCTTACTAAGATAGCTAAACATTTTATAAAAAATACGTAAGTGAACTCATCCACTGTTAAAGAAAATTTATTAGACTGTAATTTTTTCGCTATACTTTTCGTTGTATATGGTGCTATTTCATTTATTAATACTTCAGTAACTTTCGTCCTTCCACATTGCAGTCTTGCTGCAAATTTTATAATCCGGGCGTATTTTCTTTAGAAATCCGGGTAGGTGGTCCATGCTCCATGCTCGGCACTTTAATAAGGCATACTGTTTTTCTTTTTTATTGGCAGAGTTCACAAAAAATTGCCATACATTGACAGTGCCTTTAATGGGTAACAAACTTTTGCGATTTTGCATTTTTGTGCCTATTTTAAGTGAGCTCTATTTTTTACTAAAGCCTTGTCACATATAATGCAGATTTACTTATTATTGGCAAATTTGAGCCATTGAAATTCTTCCAGCCCACTTGGTTTTAAACTCCGACATAATGTATTTTTTCTTTAAAAAACTGATTACATTCTTTACATTGCTCTCTTGTAATGACCATATGTAACTGATGTGTTGCTGTTGCATGAGTGGAGGTCAGAATCAAAATACCCTAATGATGAATTAATCGCGATCCCGATATCGTATCCGAAACAATATCTTTTGTAGAACTTTAACCAAAAATCTAAACAAACAGAACTTAAATTGCTTACATATTAATTAAAAGCGCCAATACTTATTTTTCCATATCGGCAAAATATAAAGCGGGATACTTTTTCTATTAACACAAGCAGGTAGAGCAGAAAGCAAAAGCACCTGGAAATTGCATACCTGCGCGCGGCGCTTTGAAATTGGAATACATCTGGTTACACTGTATTTTATTAATGTCAATGGTGCCTTTATATTACGTAAAAGATAAAATACAAAATGAAAATAATATAGAATGTACCATTTTCAAAGATTACATACCACCGTACCAAAATTATTAAAATGCTCCACAATAGTACATTTGTACCATGACGGCAACGCGGGAGCAGAGTAGAGTAGAGTAGAGTAGAGAAGAGAAGATAACAGAAGAGCAGAGAAGAGAAGGTAAAGGAAGAGAATCGGCCGAGGCACATTTTACCTACAAACGAACGATATTCCACAACCATATACATATAAAGGATTTTCCAATAATAGGTGTTATTTTGATATTCAAAGAAAAATGCCATTTTTTGAGATAATGATCGGATCTTTATTTCATTATAAAGAGAAAGGTATGCCGTTAATAATGGAAAATAACATCAGCCATATGACCACCACGAACACGCCAACAGGACCATATCCTTTTCATGAAATTTTCCATAACCAAATCGCCCTATGTCCTCGATAGCCTCACGAATTCCATCTTTGAGGTCTTGAATCGACGCTGGGCTGCTTGCGTAGACTTTCTCTTTCACGTGACCCCAAAGGAAGAAGTCGCAAGGTGTTAAGTCACAAGATCTCGGTGGCCAATTGTGATCACCTCTTCGAGAGATAACATGGTCCGGAAAGTTTTCCCGTAAAAGATCAATGGTTTCGTTGCTTGTATGGCACGTAGCGCCGTCTTGTTGAAAGGAAACGTTGTCCAGATCAATACCATCCAATTCCGGCCATAAAAAATCATTAATCATCTGTCGATAGCGCAATCCATTCACCGTTACTGTTGCTCCAGCCTCATTTTCGAAAAAGTAAGGTCCAATGACCCCGCGGGACCATAAACCGCGCCAAACAGTCACACGTTGAGGATAGAGAGGCTTTTCTACAATAATTCTTGGGTTTTCCGAGCCCCAGATGCGACAATTTTGCTTGTTGACGAAGCCATCGAGGTGGAAATGGGCCTCATCACTCAAGATGGGTTTTCGATGGAATTCCGGATCATTTTCATGCATTTCAAGGACCCAATCAGCAAGGACTCGACGTTGTTGATGATTGGCCGGCTTGAGTTCTTGTGTTAATTGAACTTTATAAGCCTTAAAACCCAAATCTTTATGCTAAATACGGTGTAATGACGTTTGTGGAATGCCTAATTCTAAAGAACGACGAGGAATGGACAAAAATTTTGTTCTTCAACACTTTCGGCTACAGCAGCAATATTCTCGGCTCTTCTTGAGCGACGTGCACGGGTTTTATTCTTCACATCACTAACTTGTCCCGACAGCTCAAATTTTTCTACCAATTTCTGTATTTCGGTCCGATAAGGTGCTTCACGAAGACCCACAAATGTTCGAGTTTTACGAACCGTCTCTGCCACATTTTCATCATTTTTATAGTGATGTTTAATAATTTCAATGCGTTGTTGAATAGTGTATCGTTCCATTTTTATTAATGGCGTAGTTTCTACTTGTCAAATATCAAAAAATTACCGCTCCAAAAGGGACATCTACCGAAAAAGCGGGCTAATTAATATAACACCTCTTATTGGAAAGCCCTTTATATGAAATAAAAAAGAAACTCACAATTTTTTGGTACAGTGGCGAGTGGGATATTTTGGGCTCGGCTGGTCGTAGTTAGCTGGAAGAATATTGAGAGAAATGATGGTTCTATATGAAACTAGACATATCATCAAAGCCAACTTAATTGAAGTAACAATGAAACAGAGAAGGCGAAAAGTGGCCTAAGTGCATGCCTCAATATTGAGTGAAACTTTAGGTATTAGTTTTATGTTATCTTACTTTTAGATAGACTTACGTATTCAATTAAATATGCTCCACTAATAAAAAGTAGTATCGTAGCTGAGATATTGTAAAATGCACACACACAATTTCTAAAGTCTTCTATTCATCAGAATTTTTTTCGGGTTATTTAATTTTAATTCATAAGAATTAAGTACCGTCCATTCGGCTGAATCCCATCGCGATTATCATCCGGAGTAGTTGACCATAATATAGAAAAACGCTATATTGGTGATTGCAACCGAAGCGGGAAGCTGAAATCCAATGGAAATGAATTTGGCGTGGTTTATATTGAAGTCCCCAGATAGATTTTCACAGATATTATGTAATCGAGCGAGCACGTCAATTACTTTGAATTGAAACATTTTTTTATCGGACTTTTATCAAATTATTCAGATTGAAAAAAAAAATTCTTACTGATTTTTTTACCCTTTTGGAATTATGTGATTCGTACATGGAACATGAGACAACCGTTTCGTTTAATTCAATAATGTTTTTCTATAACCGAGGGAGAGTATTATTGCAATAATTTTATAAGCATCGAATTAAGTTTAAATAGAATTGCTTTCATCAAATTGAAATTTAAAATTTATTGCAAACGTGCGCCTGTCGCATGGCATGGCAAACCGCAAAATATCCAAAATTGGCCACAAGTTTTAAGTGAAATTTTTGTAAACGTTAACTTTTGGTAAGGATTTGTGTAATTTATAAATTAATTCATTTTTTTGCATGACTGTGAGTTCGAGTCCCATCAGGAATTTTTGAATAAAATTAATTTCGTTTATGGTAACTATAGTAGGTAATATGCGCGTAATATTTTACTTGGCGGAGCAAGCCTCCCTTAAAGTTACGTGTTCAATTACATTGTAATAAAATTCTTCACCTGCCTCATGTGCCGGTTTAGAAGGAGCTGCAGAAGAAGATGAATAAGAACAGAAACAAGACAAAGACAACAAACAAAAATACGAAGAAGAACAAGAAGAAGGACAAGCTGAAGAAGCAAAAGAGGACGAGGAGGAAGCAACATCACAAGAAACAGAGGAATTAGAAAAACAGCAGATACATATAGAATAACAAAAAAGATGAACACGGAGAAGAAGAAGATGACCAAGAAGAAAGCGTAAGAGGAAAGAGAAAAGTGTAGAGGGACTAAAATAGGAGGGGAACCGGGTATAAGAAGATGAAGGTGACAAAAGCAGTAGCAAGATGAAGACAAGTAACAGGAATACGAAGGAGAGCAAGAGAAAAAAGAAAAAGAAGACAAAGATCCAGGATATAAAGAGAAGGGGGAAGAAAAATACAAGAAAAGGGCATAAGAAAAACAATAGATACATAAGGAACAAGACAAGATAAACAGGATGTAGAAGAAGGCGTTAACACAGCATAATATGCAGGAGCAAACCCAAAAGGATAGGAATAAAAGAAGAAGCACACCGGGAATCAGAATTAGAAAAAGTACAAAGTTGTTTATTTTGGACTAAACGTAAGCATAGAAAAATGCTTCCGCTACATTTCCCCTGGTCTGTACATACGCTGCGAAATGGATCTTATTACATCGAAGCTTCGTTACCTACAGATCTCGTAAGATCACAAAGAAGATTTTAAAGGATCCTTCATATTCACTCCTTCTAAACTTGCAAGTCCCCTAGAACCAAAAAGTCTATATTCTCTTCTTATAAAAGGGTAGTAACATGTGGATAGAACTGATGTCCATGTTTCTTTCTGCCTTCTTTGTATTCAGATGTCTACACCCTTTTTGGGAAAGTGACATTTACCTATATGTAAATGTATTCGTGAACGGATTACGATCTGGATAAGTTTCATAGACCACTGATAAGGCAGAAAATATCTTTTCTGTCCTGTTGCAGGCAGTAAATATACAATTGCAGCACTCTACAGAGTGGGTCAGAAGTTTTAGTACCTGGTCTGTTCTTTGTAAAGTACTGGCGGTATCCTGAGCTTTATTGATGTAGATATGAGGTTATCTTCTGATTTTATCTCAGAGATATCTGAGTGGAGTAAATGTTGTTTGGAATCGATTATGATATCGAGTCAAATGGACCTTGGCGTGACGTTCGAAAGTGCTAACACTGGTGTTTGCCCTCAGGGTGGAATTTTCTCCGTTTCTTTAATTTGAAAGAATGGATAATCCTTTTGTATTCCTCAAAATTAAGATGCTCTCTATACAAGACTATGTAAATTTAGCAAAAACCTGATCAAAGACTCGTAGAATCTAGAATCATTTTAAGCAAATTTTTGATATATGTGGGTATGACATGTAAGAACAAGGCTGATCTCATTATCCTCCCCCGCAAGACTCTCTTAGTATCTGTTACTAAAACAAGACTAATATCTAGACTAGTAGAATCTAGTCGCAGAAAAAGACCATAACTTTCTATAATAATCCTCATAATCTTCTAACTATTAGGCGGTTGTCAGATGGTGAGATTTATCAACGTAATAAAATTGCTTACTACCCGTGAAATCTAGTCTCAAGCGTACGGAAGGATCCCGGTTGTAAAACCATAACTCAGCTTTATTTTTATTTACATTTTTATTAATATATCTTAACCTAAATATCATAATTCAATTAACTCAACTCAAAATCTACTAAAGCTACTAATACTATTAAAATTTAATAAAATCCATAAAATTCAACAACAATAACAAGTTAAAAGTTCAAATAAAAGGAATTCAGTAATAAAATCCAAAACATAGAAATCCAGAGGGGGACCTGTTGATAAGCGTTGTTCCCATAGCGTTCTCCTTATTTCTGGAATAAAACGAAAAATAGAATGCTCTTAATTCACTCCATAAATTAAATACAGAATAAAATTTTCTGAGGGTGAGTGCGACGATGTAGCAGAATTATACTTCGGTTGTAACATGCTGGAGCGTGTAAACAGAATTATACTTCTGTTACATGAGCGGAAAACAAATGTTAAATTTTCTGGGAGTTTGGATACTAGTAGAATTATACCTCTACAACAATAGAATTAAACTTCTACAAAAAAGGAAAGAACAAAGTTATACTTTTGTTCAAAGGATGGGAATTCAGATTAAATTCTGACGGAGGATATTTTCAGATTAAACTCTGAAATGAGAATAGCCGTCAAAATTGGATCTTTTGGATATTAGTAGAATTATACTTCTACAAAAATAGAATTAAACTTCTATATGAAGGAATAAACAAAATTATACTTTTGTTCAAAGGATAGGTAACTCACATTAGACTCTGGTGGAGGATGCTTTCAGATTTGACTCTGTAAACCAAAGGGGTGGTTTTGCTGCGGCTCGCCGCCTTTTTACAGCCGCCGTGAACAGCTATGTCTAGCTCTATAATGTTTGCCCAACACCAGCTGTTCGACGGAATGTCACTAGATGACATTACAAAAATGTAAATATGCTGAAGGTGTATCATTAGGTGAGTTTTCGTTAATAACACATTTTTAAGTTAATTTCCATGTTATTAATGTATTTTTGGTTTAATTTCAACTTTGATTATATGTAGGGCTACAGTAGGCATGACTGGGATGATCCTTTTTGGTTTATATTGTTCAGGACGTTTTGTTGAAGCTGAGGATATCAGATAAGTTTTGAATATCATATATTAATTATTTGTGTTGTTTTTTTTTTTGTATTCTTTTTATTAAAATTGGACTCATCGAAGGATGTGATTTAATGGTGGGAATTCAACGAGGAATAAATACGTATGTGGACTGAACACTACATAAGATGAGAGCAGATTTTTCAGTTATACTGCAAATTTGCCTTTTTCCAAACTTACCGAGAAAATCATTTCTAGTCCATTCAGTAGGTGTCTTTGTCCTACAAAAGGTGGGGTTTTCACCCTTGGTGTGACGGGGTCTGCTCGTTTCGCCGTCTTTGATTAAAGGTACCACAAATATTTTTTAAGTAATTTCTCAACGGCTGATGTTATAAGAAAATAGCTGATATAAATTTGAAGAATACTAAATTCCCTACGTTTTTGTAAAACACTTTTTTTGGAAGTCTGATGTGTAACATAAACATTCCTCAAAAAAATGTATACGTATAGTACCCCTTATACAGGGTGTTTCATCCATGGTAGTCCAGAGCACTGGAGGTGATAGTAGTCAACTAGTCAACAAAAAATTCATTTCAAACGTTCCGGATTTTCTGAGTGATTAAGAAAAAATACTGGTCTTTCACAAAATATTCTGTTACCAAAAAATTGCAAAGTATACGATCACATATAGAGCTTATTATATCCAGAACTTTATTGGCTTTCCAACGACTCCTTGAATAAGACCCGTACTCCTCTCCCCTAAGAATTTCGGATTTTTTTACCTTTTTATTGAATTTGACCTCTTTTTTTACAAAAAGGTGATTAACGTAGTTTTTTTTTTATATAAAAAGTGTAAAATGTGAACTCTCCTCTTTAATGTGACCTAATATACCTAAGTTCTCACTGCAGCCGTTAAACAGTTATTAGCTCATAGCCTATTTAGGTCAAACTAAAATTAGACAATTTCTTTTTAAATAATGTTTTCTCAGCCGCTAAGGGAACGAATTATCTTTTGTTAGGACTACCATAACTCCTGTGGGGAGAGGAGCAGAGGGCTGATCGATCAGTTCTTGGAAATGTCATAAAGTTCTGCTTACAATGAGCTCTGTAAGTGACTGCATGCCATGTACTTGTTAAGATACAGGATATTTTGTAAAAGGTTAGTTTATTTTCTTAAGCACCCTGTCTCCGAAACGGTTGAAATACCAACCCGCCCCCCTTTGCTAAACATTTTTTGCTTCACTAGGTGACTACTATTGCCTCCTGTGCTATCGACCACCATGGACGAAATACCCTGTAAATGGAGTGCTATATGTATAAATGCTTTTTTGAGTAATGTTTATGTTTCCGTCGCTGTAACTCGTTAGACATCAGACATATAAAAAAAGTATATGTATGAAAAACTTAAGGAATTTGGCCTTCTTCACAGTTTTGTCGGATAAAGCGTTGAGGAATTATTAAAAAAAAAGGTTACATTTAATTCAAGATAAACGAACGCAAACCACCACCACCACCTCCCCCCCCCCCCCCCCCCCCAGCTTCGAGGCGTGGAACTAAATAACATATATAAAAGTCAGAACTACGATACGTTTTCTAGGCAAAAGCGTTCTTTAATCCCTATGGACTGGACTATTCATGTAGACGAGGTATCTGCAAAAATAGATTTATATCTTGAGAGCCTTTGCAACACAAGGTACGTTATGACTTATAACTTTACAGATAAAGACTTGACAACTGTTATTAACAGTGACAAAGGCTAAATCAAGGTATACTGGTCTCACTGCACGAGTCTATCCGTAAGAAAGTGGACAAGACAGACAACAACTTCTTGAAATGAAGAATCTCCAAAGGCCGTGCGCTACGAATGAACAATCCTTGAATTCCCAGATGTCTCAGTATATGACATATATGTATAGTTGCCATCATCGGCCAAATTCTTGCGAAGAGTACTAACGTAGGCTGCATCTATCTAATAAGGATACAGCCAGGAACACAGAGTATCCTCAAAAAATTTTAATGAACTTCTATAGCATCCCAGTCTTCGATTCCTTTTGAATTAAGATGCTGAAAAAAAAGTTGTTAATTTTTACATGTATTCACTTTGAAGTTAAAGGTATGTAAAACCATACTCTATATATATATATATATTCTAACTTTAACTACAGATCCACGGCGTCAGCTAAACAACAGGTTTTCGTTTAGCAGATATTTATTAAATGACATCTTGGACAAATATCTTTGGATAAAGAAGAATTTTAAGAACTTTTATTTTTAACGATTCTAAATCAAATTAATAAATACAAGAAGAAAAAACAACCGGCTCGTCCGGGGATTGAAACCGGGACCTTCCGCTTGCCGGGCGACTGCTCTTACCACTGAGCTAACAAACACGAAGAAAAAACTTCTTGTATTTATTAATTTGATTTAGAATCGTTAAAAATAAAAGTTCTTAAAATTCTTCTTTATCCATCATTGACTGATTCTAACAAGTGTAGGTTCGATTCCCGTCCGGGAAAAAATAAATCAAATATCTTTATTGTTTCATTTACATCTTCAATAAATTCTTCTTCAAAAAGCAGTTTTGCCAGAGATGGATTAAGCTTTTTCAAATTTTTTTCAGCAGCACAAACCTGCATAGAATGTCAATTAATAATACAATTATCAAAACAATCTCTATATGAGCACCAACGCATTTCACGGGATGCCCTCCCTTATCAATTATCGCCCTTTCCAAGTCTCTTAAGTCAGCACATGGGGTCAGAACAATTTTAACCGCGAAAATATGTAGAATGAAGTCTCTCTCGACCTTGCTTCTTCCAGTAGATTTTCATCATAGGACACTATTTTGAAAATCATCGTACTCGACCCACTGCAACATAGGCATGCTTTTGCACTATAGTGCATTGTTACCCCATGCGCCCACTTATGTAATTTTTTTCGTGAGACAGCCAAGAAGTTCCTCAGTATGTAATATTAAATAATTGTTACTTTATTTTTGTGTTAACTTAAACAGAAGTTATTCGTTTTTCAGTTTTTGTTAAAGCAAAAACATTTAGTTATCAAACTGCATTGTTTTTGTTTTTGAATATTTTGTGGTTTACTTAAATTTCTAGAAAGAAATTGGGGTAATCGCTGATCACATGCGCCCACTTGTGTGACTTTGCTAGTGCGCCTACTTAAGGGTTAAACTTACCACGGTGTTATACCTACTTCTCAATATCGAATATATCTTGATCACCAAGATTAACAACTTCATTGGCATTCTCATCAATAATGAAAGAAATTGGTAAATGGTCAATCAAAGCACATCTTTGGAAAGGTCTTGAATTTGTTGATTTTCTCTGTTTCTTAGCTAACTTAAATGGCACATTACTCGGAATCGCATTTCCGGTAAATTGACGCACTTCAAATTACCTAAGAGAGCATTTTCTGCGCTGTTTTTGGCGGGCATCTTCCTTTAACTGGTGTTTTATTGGTTGACTTTGTTTAGATTGGCGCTAGACATATTTTGGGCGTCTTCAAAGCAGACAATCACAGTGGGCCAACCCTGACTACAGAAAGTGGCTAAACTTGACGACTAGCGCCATTGCTGCATCACGTGATATCACAACCAAACATGTTACAGGATTGCATTTTCCTCTTTATTTATTTGCAAACATAAACTACGCAACACATTTACAGTTCTAACATTAATGACTGCATTATTTCTCTTCACTTTCTCTCACTGCTGCTAAAAAAATTTCAAACCGCACAGCACATACTTTGCATGTACGCTCCAAATCTGCAATGTCACGAAAAGTTCGCTATTACAGAGAGAAGCTTTTCCGCATTCAAACATTGGTGGCGCTAGTGGTCAAAACTAAAAAAATCGCAGATGGCTGACCTAGACGACAGCCCAGCCCTGACGACATCGCATAATTGTTTCTAATCTACACACATTCCTAAAAGCAGGTGGAAGTGCAATGATTTAGGTTTAAATATATCAGAGCCTCTGTAAGTAAGAAGAATTATTACCTATGTGACCTTAAACGAGAAGAAGCAGTATTTGACAAATTTCTATTGTACATGGAGCATATTTCAACATATTTTTTATTATGTCTTTCCAAAACAAAGCCTTATTATTTAAAAGCACTATTTTTAGGTCTTTCAATAGGCATTTTGAATTAAAATTCACAAATAATAAAACACACTGAAAGCAAGTTAATTTTAACTCCTTGAGAACTAAGAAGAAAATGGAAACGCTACTGCAGTTGTATACGTTGTATGCGTTTTCTACTTATTATCTACATTTCCTGTATGGTTTAGGCGTTGTCGACTAAAAACTGTAGACAATCCAAATATACGCGCAAATGCCCATCATGGTTTACTATGTTCCTTCGGCTAACGTATGCCAATATTTCATTACCAATTGCGCAAATTCACAGAATTTCCAAAGATGAAAATTGCGGGCACATAATTATTAACATTTTTAGAACATCAAAGAATTGTAGATTCGTGATACTTTGCTGTTCCTGAAACACAAAAAAAAACACAAAAGTGGGAAAATTTATGAAAACAAATCAGAGAAGCTTCATTTTATGTCTATAGTAAAATTCATTACCATATTTAATATCCAAAATGTACCTCCAATTCAAAATGATTTTTTGAAAATATTTCCGACTACTAATTTTCATGCAACTAACTAATTTTGTTATTACTGGATTTAGCTCCTCTTGTGAATCTAGAACACTCTCCGAATGTAAAACTCTAAACTGAAATTCACATAATATTGCCACGAAAATGACGAGTACGTTGAATGCCGCTCAAGTAATTCGCTTAAAGCGAAACTCCAATCGTCCATAAAATTAGTTTGGGAAACTTATATAATCCCTCTTGATGTAGAATCCGTCGTCCTATGTAACTTTCAAGCGCCAGTATTTGCCCTTAAACTGCGGGCCTTTTTTGGTCGTGCACCCATTTAAAGTTGGGAAAGTTCTAAAATTTAATAAATCATTATCATTGCTCTTGCCAAATTAGGAGCAAAATTGCAACCAGTTTCGTATCGATAGCAATTTGCGTTTTGCTCTTCTTCTTCTTTTTCCGAAGCAATCCTCCTCCTCCTCCACCTCTCCCTCCCCCCGCCATGCATACCCTATATTCTACATTGGCATGGTTTTTAGAATAATGATACACTCCCACCAGTACCCAACCTTTCGAACTTAATCGTGATTTATTACGCACCCATTTAATTGTCAATGTTTCGTAAGCGCGTTGTGTTGTGAAAGTGGTGGAGTGTTAAAACAGATAATTTTTCCGGAATTGACGTATTATTTAGGCAGGGAGATTAGGACAGTGAAAGGGTTCCGTACGAAGGGAATGATACTGCAATTATGGGAAATTCATGGCGGCAGGCATTTGAATTGCTATTTGAAAGTGTGCTTTACTCAAAATTTTTTTTAATTGGTTCGTTTTCATTTGTCGAAAAAAATATTCTTTTCTTATCTGAGTTTTATGCATTTTTTGTGCCACAGTCAGTACGACCATTTTCAAATTAAACATTTTTTGAGTCTGGGTCTGGTATCCATTTATACAAATTGTATGAACCCGGCATTGCCTTTATCTCATAGAAGAAAAGTGTAGCAGTTTTTTTTTTTAATTTCAATGATTGCATCCATTATCCAGAGTAAAAGATTTGTAACAACACCTCGTTACTTGTCACAATGTTTCAACTATTGTAAAATTATATTACTGAACTTGCAACTTTATGATTCAAAGATTATTATAAGCAATATAAAATATATAATATACCTTTTAGATTTGCTTTTATTGGGCGGGTAACTTCGACATAACGTAGAATTCTCGGTTTTTTTTTCTGGAATTATTTTGTTAAGCGAACCTGGAAGAAAAGGGAGAAAGTTAATACAGATTTACACATATTGTACATAAAAAATTACCACCACTTGGAGTTTCATATGTGGAAAGATTCCAGCGAAAATCGGAAATGAAATAAAAGAAAGTGTATTAATAGTGAAACACCTAAAAATTTTTATTTTATTAATCATCTCAAAGATTTATAAATACAGAAGTCAAAAACATGACTGTGTGTACATATGCCGCAACTATGAATTTTGTGCAACCAAGAATTTTGTGGCCGAACCTAAGAAAAGCAGGAGTTTACGGGAAAGATAAAACTAACTGCGAGGAGGATCCCAATAATATAAATAAATTTTTTACTACTCAACGATGAGCATGCTAGGACTTCTAACTCGAGTTATATTGATTCTACTGTAAGTAACACCAGTTGCATCACCCTTTCTTTTTCTTGAGACTGATTCCCTCTAAGTCTCAATATGTTATTTTTCACAGCAGTCCACTCCTTCCGTATGGTATACCACCCGTAATTCTAGACGGTAAAACATTATCTCGTGCTAGTAAAGTGAAAAATTTGGGTATGTTGTTGAAGCAAAATATGAACTGCTGTGACAATACAAAATCAAAAATTAGTAAAATTTACTCCGGACTTCGAAGGCTCTGGCCCTCAGCGAGTATTATGCCACAAGCAACTCGTTTAAATTTGGTTAAGACACTAATCCTGCCATACTTCACAAGCGGAAGTTTAATTTTCCCTCGACGATTGCTTACGTTTCATCTTCGGACTTCGCAGATATGAAAATGTCTCGCCTTACCGCGACCAGCTGAAAGGGTGCCCGCTTACTACATTTCTCAAGAAAACAGCGTTAGTATTCTTTTTAACCTGCAAAAAAGTAATGAACCATATTACCTTAGAGAAATGATTAATTTCACTAATTCACATAGAAAGAAGAACTTTATTTTTCTCTCGTTTTACTAGGCTTATCATGGTGGAAATCTTATCTTGTCCAGACTGCGCGAGTTATATCCCCAACATTATAATCGACATAGTATTAGGTTACATCCGCTACACCTTTCGCATAAATCACTTACCTCATTTCCTAAATTAATTCTTTAACGTAGATAATTGTAACACTTGCATTTTCTCACAAAATCTAAATTCCAACGACTTTGCATTTTCTCACAGTCTAAGAATATCATATTGCATTAAATTCATTTTTAAAATTCCCATGTAATCATTTTTTGTAGAGTGAAGTACGAAAAGCTTAAACAAGAAAGTTTAGTTTTGATTCTGTTCTTGACCGAGGTGTAGTCGGAGATAAAATTTGTATTCGAGACGTTTTTAAATAAATCTTAAAAAAGCTAAAATTGGTGTTACTTTATTTTATTTTTTGTGTGAATAATCGTTCGGGAAATAACTGGCGCAGTCGGTAGGATCCTAAAAAACGATCCAAAAAGAAAAAAGAAAAAACCGTTGTCGTTTTGCTAAGTTCCGAAAATTTAATTAAACAGTGGTTTTCTGTGGAATTAATTATTTCGTGTCGAGAGAATATCGACATTTTGTGAATTAGCCTGATAACACTGGATTCAAAGCACATTCGAACAGTCATCACTGGTGGATTTTTATCCTTTGGCTTTTGGAGAACCTATACAACCGATCGAATCACCACAATATCTTCAAATAATATTCATCATCATTAGCACATACATAATTATTCCGACATCTCTGGTTTGTTTGAAAAAAAAAGGTTGAAATGGAATTTAGAAATCTTATTATTTTTGTATGGTAAGTCCTATTTGAGTTTTATAACTCATTTTTATTCCTTATGTCCCATCCAATAAAACCTAGAGATTCAAAGCTCAAGGCAATTAACTTTTATTATAAAACCAATATAATTAGAGAAGAATCAAACTCAGAAGACGAATTAGATAATAAGATTATTGGTTCCGAATCTACCGCGGTTTACGGTGTTTACGATAATTACCCAGGAAAATATTCTAGTGAAATTAGTGAATTAGAAAAAGTGAGTGAATTAATAATAGAAAATCCAATTAATTTTGATAACCTAGAGGTTAAAAGTGTTGAAAACGAAACAGAAAATCTTGTAGATATCGCGGTTAACGGTATTTGTTCGTTAAGTTTAAGTGATTCTAATATAAAAAATTTTGAATTAAAAAATCTAGAGAATTCTGGTGAACCATTAACTAAAATTATGGCTAATACAGATATCAATCAACTTTTCAATAACCTCAGAATTCCAGACGCAGTGAAAGACTTACCGTCGTTTGATGGAAACCCTAGGACACTTTACGATTTTATAGAAAATGTTGAAGAGATCTTGGGGCTAATGACATCAATAGATGGTACAAGTTACGCTACCTTAATTCTACGAGCAATTAGAAATAAAATAATTGGACAGGCAAACGAAGTCGCCTGTTAAATGGGAAGAAATTAAAAATAATTTAATAGTTCATTATTCTGATAAACGAAATGAAACTAGTTCAATTCGCGATTTACATTTGTTACGTCAAAGTCAGGACACGGTCGAGCAGTTTTATTCAAAAATTATCGATATTCTTTCTACTATGGTGAATCATATAAAAGTTCATGAAACAGATAAAAACGTGATAAAAGCCAAACAAGAATTATATGAAGAAATGTGCCTTAATACATTTTTATGTGGACTTAGAGAACCTTTCGGTTCTACCATAAGAGCAATGAGACCGAGTAAGTTATGCGAAGTGCTAAATTATTGCTTACAGGAGCAAAATACTTACTATGTAAAAAATTCGGTCCCAATAAAACCCTCTGTCCCACACAGAACTCATAATAAAATAAATCAAATAAAGTCTAATTATAATTCGCCTCCAAGAACTTTCATGAATCACCCTCCGAGAAATTTTTCTTACCAGTCTCCAAAATTTAATTCATATCAGACTCCAAGATTCAATTCTCAGTCATCACAGCAAAAATTCCGGCCTAATTTTTTCCATCAGAATACAAATTCCCAAGCAAATCATCAAAATTTTAATTCAAGCCCAGAGCATATGCATACTTCAAGTGGAAATACTAATCTAAACACAAACAAATTTCCTACTCGACCTAATAATAATCACAATTTCTCTAGACCAACCAATTTTCCAAAATTTATTGCAGAGGAACTGTATAATGTTGAATCCGGGAATAAAAACACATCTTCTATACAACTACAGCAATCAGAGGAAAGTCAAGTGAATTTACCCAACGAAGTTAATTATTGCCCTGCAGACTACTACCCAAACTTAGACAATTGGGATCAGCAAAATTCAAATAATGAAATCGATGATCGAAATTTTCGGTAAATCGCCTCGGAGATCAAATTGGATATCTTGATATAAACAGCCATCAGTCCATCCTTTTACCCTATATTCACATTCGATCCGTTGATAATACCCTATTAAAATTCCTCATAGACACCGGTAGTAATATGTCGTTTATTAGGCCTGAGCTTGTTAACCCTAATCTTATTGAAAATATAAACCCTGTAGAAATAAAAACTGTTTTCAATACCCATTTTATAGATAAAAAAATTTACTCTCAATGGGATGGAAGAATTTAAGACAAATAAGAAATTATCATTTCTCTTATTCAAATTCCATAATTATTTCGACGGGTTAATCGGATTAGAAATGATGAAAGAATTAGGAATAAAATTAGATTTTAACAGATCAGTTCTAGAAACTAAAAGTGTCACAATACCTTTAATCTATAAACCAAACTATAGGTCGAAAATTTATGAAGTTCCTCCACGTAGTAAAATGATTGTTAATTTACCAGTTGATGTACAGTCAGGTAGCATACTTATCAGACCGACAATCATAAAAGATAATCTTATGATTTCGGATGGAATATATCAAGCGAAACATTGGTACTCGCTTATAGAGGTAATAAATTTCTCAAATTCCTCAATATCATTCTTCACAGAACAACCAATAAAGGTACATCCATTAGATCAAAGTCAGTTTCTAGAAATACATAACTTCTTGATCAGTCAAGATAAGAGCAGCATAGATTCGGATATACGGGATTTAATACGAGTAGATCATTTGAATGATGAAGAACGGAAATCTACATTAAAATTATGCAAACAATTTGAAGACGTTTTCTTCAAAGAAGGACAAAATTTGTCATTCACCAATCAAATTAAGCACAGTATTCAAACAAGAGACGACCTGCCAATTTATACTAAATCCTATAGATTTCCAGAGATACACAAGGAAGAGGTTCATAAGCAAATTAATAAATTACTAGACCAAGGTATCATTCGACCTAGTTTTTCCCCTTGGTCCTCACCTATTTGGATAGTGCCAAAAAAGTCTGATGCCAGTGGCATTCAAAAATGGCGACTAGTAGTGGATTATAGGAAACTTAATGAAAAAACAGTTGATGACAGATATCCTCTACGGAATATCACAGATATCCTCGATAAACTTGGCAAATGTATGTATTTTAGCACCCTAGATCTTGTTTCGGGATTTCACCAAATTGAAGTCAGAACCGAAGACATTCCCAAAACAGCCTTTACTGTAAACCATGGGCATTATGAATACGTTCGAATGCCTTTTGGGCTTAAAAATGCCCCCTGTACTTTTCAACGTGTAATAGATAACGTCCTACACGAATTACAAGGTAAAATATGTCTCGTGTATATGGACGATATAATAGTATTTTCAGCATCTCTCCAAGAACATTTAGAGAACTTAACAGCTGTTTTCAAAAAACTGAGGCAAGCAAATCTTAAGGTTCAACTCGACAAATCCGAATTTTTGCATAAAGAAATCTCCTTTCTCGGACACATAGTCAGTCCTGATGGGGTTAAACCCAATCCCGATAAGATAAAGGCTATAAAGTCGTTTCCATTACCGAAAAATCAGAAACAGATCAAATCCTTCTTGGGTCTACTGGGATATTATAGAAAATTCATCAAGGACTTTGCTACCCTTACTAAACCAATGACTAGCTGCTTACGAAAAAACCAAGAAATAAAATTAGATTCAAAATACGTAGAATGTTTTGAGACTTGTAAAAACTTATTATGCAATGATCCTCTTCTGCAATATCCCGACTTCTCTAAACCTTTTAATTTGACGACAGACGCGAGTAACGTTGCCTTGGGAGCCGTAATATCATAAGGACCAATAGGATCGGATAAGCCTGTTTTGCAAGCCGAACCTTAACGCAATCTGAGCAAAACTATAGTACCATAGAGAAAGAACTTCTAGCTATCATTTGGGCGACGAAGTATTTCCGTCCTTATCTATTTGGTAGAAAATTTCGTATTATCACCGATCATAAACCATTAACATGGTTATTTTCTCTGAAGGAACCTAACTCTAAACTAGTCCGTTGGAGGCTGAAATTGGAGGAGTTCGACTATGAGATTATATATAAAAAAGGTAAACAGAACACAAACGCGGATGCATTGTCTCGTATTGAAATAAATACTAATGAATCCACACAGAACAATGTGGATGATTTAGAATCCGCTTCCACCATCCACTCTGCAGAGGAAGACTTAAACGATGGCATACATATATCCGAAAGATCTCTAAACGAATTTTCTGAACAGATAATACTGGAGAACGTAGAGAACTCAAACAAACCTCAGACATCGACTGACATTCTTTTCAACACCAAGCGTAGACTCACTATTAAACGTGGAGATATGAACGAAGAAGCAGTGATGATAGATATTTTTAAGAAATACATAAACCCGAAAAAAACAACTGGAATCCTAACAAATGATAATACGTTTAAAATTGTTCAACTAATTTACTCAAAATATTTCTCCAATAATCGAATGAAAATCGTACGTTGTAATGTTAAAGTACAAGATGTTGTAGAAGTCGATCTACAGGAAAAGATTATAAACGACTATCATAAAAAATCTAATCATAGAGGTATACTGGAAACTTTCGAGCATCTTAAACGCGAATACTATTTCCCTGAAATGAAAAATAAAATAACTAAAATAATAAATAATTGCGATACATGTCAAAAATACAAATACGAACGAAATAGACAACCTTTAAAATACGAATTTACAGAAACCCCCAGTAAACCCCTGGAAATTTTACATTTAGATGTCTATTCTGTTCATAAGGAAAATTTCTTAACGATAATCGATAAATTTAGTAAATTCGCTAGCGTATATCTCCTTACTGCCAGAAATAGTATTAACCTTATCAAATCACTTAAGCAGTTCTTTTCGCATCACGGTGTACCCAAAAGTATCGTAACCGATAACGGCGCCGAGTTTGTCTCTACATTATTCAGAGACTTCCTTAAAATATACCGTATAAATCTTCACACAACATGTGCAAAGAACTCTACAGGTAATTCACCAGTAGAAAGGTTTCACTCAACACTACCCGAAATAGTAAGAATTATTTATAGCGAAAACAATAAAAGACCCATAGGTGAAATTGTAGACGAAGCCGTAATAACTTACAATAATTCTATTCACTCAGTCACTAAACTAACTCCATTTGAATTGATAACCGGACATTATAACCAGTCCAAACCATTCCCTACTGAGGAATCCCCGAGATCAGAAGAAGATTACTTGAGAGAACATACAAAACAGTATGAAACGTTGGCTAAATTAGTCCATCAGCGTAGTCTCAGTTATAAACAGAAAACTATAGATAGGTTTAATAAAACACGAAAGGACCCTCCGGATTTCGAACCAAATGAAAGGATTTTTGAATTAGATGATAGAAGAAACAAGTTAGCCCCTAGATTTAGTGAGCATAAAGTAACAAGTAACAATAAAATTACTGTAGATACTAACAGAAGAAAGGTACATAAGCAAAAGATTAAAAGTAAACGTAAACTTTCAGGTTCATTGGGCTCTCCACCGAACAGAAGCTAGAGATTCACGATCTTAGTAATAATCAGGGATTGTTGCCATTAAAATTAGAAAACGCAAAGATAATTAAGGAATATTCAAGGTTGGTATATATAATTAACGTAACGGCATATGAAGAGAATGTTGATTTGATTTATAAAAATATGGAAAGTTTCATTCATGAAGTGAAAAACGAAAAATACTTCCCAACAATTACAACTATCAGAAAAAAATACGATATATTGGCTAATAATTTAGAACTAATAAAACCAAAATACAAGGTAAAAAGGGGATTGATTGACGGTCTAGGGACCGTAAATAAAACAATAACCGGTAACATGGATAACAACGATTGCATTGAAATAAATAAACAATTAGAAGCACTTAAGTTTAACGAACACGATTTGAATAATGAAATAAAAAGACAAATCGGAATTAATGAAAAGATGACCGAATGATTCAATACCATTACAGAACATATCAATAAATAGCAAGAAAACTTAGGGGAATATATCATTAGTTTTCAAAATAAAATAGCAAATCTTGACGAAATGTTTTATATCAACCAGTATTTCAATCAATTAATTTATGACATAGATTTATTAAACGAGCATTTGAAAGAAATTTCGGAATCAATAGTCTTAGCCAAAA
The DNA here is from genome assembly GCA_963924295.1 of Dioctria rufipes. Classification (NCBI taxonomy): domain Eukaryota; kingdom Metazoa; phylum Arthropoda; class Insecta; order Diptera; family Asilidae; genus Dioctria; species Dioctria rufipes. The sequence goes on from OZ002744.1 coordinate 84,664,361, forward strand.
TAAATGTAATATCAAAACATATTCTTCACCCTGAAGAGTTAATCTATATACAAAATATTTTGAAAAATCAAGTAGTAGAAGTCATATCCGATGAGAACATATACGAGTTATTGGAACTACAAGCGTATTATAATGCTTCAAATATAATTTTCGTAATTAACATCCCTACCTTTTATCCTGACACACTTTCATTTTTCCACTTGAAAGAATTGCCAATTAATAGCAGCTTTACCATAAATACCCTTTCCTCTTAATAAATGAGTATAAACATCAATACATGGACGAGCCATGCTTATTAATAGAAAGAATAAGATATTGCAAAGAAAGCGGAATAAAGGAAAATAGATTTGACACATGCATTCCAAATATTTTAAATAATGTTGAAGCACATTGTAAATTAATAGAGAAAACCATTGAAGAAGAAGTACTGTTGCTGGAACCCGATTATCTACTACTAATAGCCGACAATGAAATAGCCATGAAATCAACCTGTAATGATACAAATAGAATATTGAGAGGAGTTTCGCTTATCCACTTCAGTAATTGTACGATAGATATGCACAACATTCAATACGGCAGCACATCCGCAACCTTTTGGGACTCAGTTCAAATTATTTCAACATTATACAACAAAATAAATCATACAGAAATCAGCAAGAAGCCTGACCTCAGCAAGTTAACCAACTGGACCATAGAAAACATAAAGACCGTCCAACTCTTAGATAAACAAACCAGAGATTCAAAAACGTTTATGTATTCATCGACAGGAATATTGACCATCGGGATCATCATCTATGGAATTTTTAAATATTTCAAACGATTTACCGTAGAGGGAAGAAACCAACGAGAAAATCGGCATGACGTCATCGTCAACACAATGGGGACCATACCACCTGTAATCCAAAATTCTCGCTTATGTGGCCGTCGCTTCATTCGCTTCATTCGCTGCATTCTAAGGAGGGAGGAGTTAAATCCCCAACATTATAATCGACATAGTATTAGGTTACATCCGCTACACCTTTCGCATAAATCACTTACCTCATTTCCTAAATTAATTCTTTAACGTAGATAATTGTAACACTTGCATTTTCTCACAAAATCTAAATTCCAACGACTTTGCATTTTCTCACAGTCTAAGAATATCATATTGCATTAAATTCATTTTTAAAATTCCCATGTAATCATTTTTTGTAGAGTGAAGTACGAAAAGCTTAAACAAGAAAGTTTAGTTTTGATTCTGTTCTTGACCGAGGTGTAGTCGGAGATAAAATTTGTATTCGAGACGTTTTTAAATAAATCTTAAAAAAGCTAAAATTGGTGTTACTTTATTTTATTTTTTGTGTGAATAATCGTTCGGGAAATAACTCGCGCTCTTGGAATGCTTTCTCATCTAGTATCCAGCATGCACATATTGTCAATTCCTTTAATAGCCTCGTTGATGCACATTTCTTAATTAGACGCCCGTAATTACTTGATTTTCTTGTCAGGATCACTTCTTACAGCAGAGTACTCTTGCGAATTATTGTCGGTCTTTTTTTTTCTATGGCATTTGTTAGTAACTTATTCTAATATCAGTTCTGTTTTATAGTTCATTATAACTTGTTTTTGTCACTCAGATTTTAATTTGTCATTTTAAGCGCAATATTTATTATTATTATCATAATATACTTATGAATAGTTACAGTTTTGGATACTTCTAGTCCAATTATTTTTAGGTATAATAAAAGATTGTAATCGTGTATACTATCGCCTCTACAACAACAAATCCATGTAAAACAAAACCCATGAAAAGCACATATAAATTTCTGTTTTATGTTCTACATGCAACATAAAACAATAGTTCATGAAGTGAAGGATACCTCAGTATTCGTTTTTCTACAAGATATGTGGACATTTATGTGAAAGCAATATAATAGTATTCACCTTGACAAGTGCCCACAGAATCTCGGATTATCTACTTCACTCAATAAATTCACAAAAGAAATGCATAAATATATGTTTACCTGATGTTAAAAGGGATATCCAGAGTGATGAAAATACTGAAAAGCATTTCTTACACACTAAAAAGCACTTTAAAAATAGTACATGACACCCACGTGCTATATTGTCGAAAGAAGTCAAACTTTATATTTTCGCGGCATTTGATGAATCTAAACCACGTATAATCGAACCGCGATCTCGATGGCTGGCTCGTAACGCAATATTTTCTGCGGGAAACGCGATATTCGCGATATTTTATTAATTCATTTCTCATAATGAGTGCGAAAGAGACTCGCAGTAGGAAAAAGACATAAAATGCTACGAAATAACAAAAAAATTTACAATATCGAGATGAAATATTGCGAATCGATAATTTATAGCAAATTCTCCAAAATTTACAAAAATTAGTTAAAATCGTCGAATTTACAATCAATTTTTGAGATAAAAGTGTCAAAATTAAAATTTTTAAATTTTCTATCGATTGATAATAACTAGGAAAAATTCATTCCTGTATGGATGGAGAAAATGGAACAAATTTCTCTATAAAAAGGGAATCATTTCGTGAATCATTTTTCTTTTTCATCGAGTTGTCAAAAAGGATGCAGCTGCCAAAGGTCACAGTATTTCAAAATATTTTTCAAAGCTATCAGTGATTAGCATAAAAATAGTTCATTTTTTTCATAATTAATTTCAACTAAGGTAAGATTATAAAATATACATTTTTCCGGTTCATAATATTTTTTTGCATAGTTTTCAATTTCGCTTCATTTTTTTTTATCAATTAGTTAAACTTTTCAACTTTCAAACGGCAATTTTTCGGTTAAATTTCTACGTGTAAATTTTGCATTCATCGCGCACATAAGTTGGAAATTGCAACGTGTGAACGCATGCTATTTTGCATGTTGGTTACACTAAACAGAAATCGCAGAACAATTCATTTATCTTGGAGTATCACATTTGGTACAGAGAAATAGTCAATTATTTAACCTATACAAAGTGTCAAATTCTGCCTATCATAAGGTCAGCTTAACACTACGTGGTAGATTAATCCATAATTGACAATACCTAATCAATTTTTCTTTCAGCAGTAGTTTGTTGAACTAAGTAGTAAGGAACCAAATGAATTGAAGTGTAATTTGAATCAGTTATTACTATTAAAAAAGCAGAACTTAACAAACAGATTAACGTAGATATAAATTTTGGATTAATTAAATTAGATAATTGCAGCTAAATTAGATCTTGAAATAATTATATTTAGTAGTTAATTTGTTTAGTATAGTAAAAATATTCAAGGAATAAAGCAATTAATGAATGAGAAACCAAACGAAATTTTTCATTTACCGCTAAACTACCGTCACCTAAGTATCTTTTGCGCCATTTTCATTGCTCATATCATTTTTTTTCGTTGATTGTCAACAGGCAGTAGGCTAGGGCCTACACGCTGCATTTTCAATCTCGATTTACATGCAATCACTTTGTTTGGTCCCACATGCTACAGCTTCAGTTTCATGCATTTAATATTTGGCAAGAGACGTTTACACTAGTATCAGCTTATTGGAAGTTGCACTAGTGCATAAACGTAGGTTGGTCGAATCTTCTTTCTTTCTAATTACAGGTGATAAATTTAGATATTTTGCAGCACGGATTCAGTTTTTTTCAACACTTCAGATAGTTTAGTTTTCAGGACCTCAGTCGTCAGTCAGATTGTCATCGGGCACAATCTCTAAATTTAAACATATTTTAAAATCCGTTTCATCACTAGTTAACCATCAAGCTATGTAGGCATGCTCAACCAGAATAGATGGATTAATGCGAAACATTTCGTCCAATTTCGTATAGTTTTTCAATCATAAGTCTCAATTATAGCAAAGCGAATGAGATAATTTGAGCTATATCATGTTTGGATCTTTGTATATGGTCAGCAGAAAGTGCTATTATGACGTCGAAATCAGGTCGCACATTTTGGGAATCATTTTGTCGATATTTTCAAGTCATATCGGAGCTTTGTCGCTGGATAATGCAATGGAATGTCCCGAATTAATTCAGAAATTTCCGAAGACTACGAGTTTCTTCTGTGTAGGGCAACCGATCTAGAAAATCTAGTATTGTTTATACTCCTCTCGGTGCAGCCCACCCTGGCAGAACCGACTACGCCATACCTGGGTAATAATGTATTAAAACAAGGTTTCAGTAGAACCAATTCTGGTAGAGCTGATGATGAATTTAATCCCATATATCCTTTTAGGCTTCATCGAGCAGAATACTTTAAAATATTCAAGGGATCTGAAATCCGAGCCCAAAAAGCTCCATAAAAGCAGTTTTAACGAGAAGAGACGGAATCATAATGAAAGAAAAAGGCACTTAAAATATACTCCGAATAAAGAGGACATAACGTCTACCATCCATTTCCAGTGCGTCGAAAACCTGACGTGTTTAGACTTCGAGGAGTAAAGTACAAAAATCAAAGTGAAAGTGCCTGGAGTGGTTCGATTTACGTGAGGAATGGCACAAAATCTCCTGCGTTTGCTTGAAAAAAAAAAAACAATCATATATAGTAAAAGGTGATTGGATGAAAACATGAAAATAACTTTGTTCTATTAGATTTTTTAAATTTCACACGATTTTTGTGATTTAATTTTTATTTAATTCTATACATATGTAGGTACTGCCCATGGGTTAAATTTTTTTCTAATTCATAAGGGTAGGGGTTGTTTTTAAGGGTTGAAAATTAATCAGTTTTTTATGTTTTTCTTTAATAACTTTTGTTTGGAGTGGAGCAGGAGGTCGAGTGTAGTATTAAAAAAAATTGGAATTTAAAGCGGTTCAGTTAGGGGGGGATAAATTTTATATGATTTGCGGGGGGGAAAATGAAAGAGGAAAAACGGATTTTTTTTTTTTTTTTTTTTTTTTTTTTTTAGACTTTACCAAACTGTGCAGGGGTAAACTTTGGATCTAAGCGTTTTATTTGAAAACTGAGAAATCGATTTTTCCATAAGGTATGTGTGCTAAGGATAGGCTATTTTATATTTCGATTAACAGTAATTTACATGTTTGGTGAGGATGTAACGGGAAATTTTTTTAAACAATTTTTGCGGGTACATAATTTTGCGGGGAAGTGTCGTAGAGGAATGCGGTTTTTTTTATTCGATTTGTTAGAGAGGGGAGAAAAATGTGTTGTGAAAATGAATTTTTTTTAGGGGTTAAAGGGGTGCGGGGTTAAACTACCCTTTTAGAGGGGTTACACGAAATATGGCATGTGGGGTATCATATTAAAGATGGTGAAGAATGCGGAGGAGTGGTATAGTTGTTTTTTTGATTTATTCATATTTATAACGGTTTTTTTACCGTTATCTTTTTTACACTTTCTTTGCGCAGCTGTAGTTTTACGGGGGAGAGGAATAGAATGATGTTGTTGCTTTTATTGTATTTGTTAGATTCAGGGGAGAAAAATAGATTGAAAAAAATTTTTAGTGAGGGGTTCAGGGGGTGCGGGGTTAGTATCACCTCTCATAGGGGTTATCCAAATTGGCACATGTTTGGTATCAAGTAAAAGAGAACGGCGAGTATAGGAGAGTGGCGGGGTTTTTTTTAAATCGTGAAAACTTTATCGAGACGTTTTTTACCGTTAAACATTTGATTTTTTAACCTTGGGTCATATACACCTCAATTCCTATAATTTACATGAATTTCATCGGGGTTCTTTCTTTTAAACGTATTACCAATGTGTTGTGAACATTTTTTATTAAGGTCAAAAAATTCTCCGAACTAACGGTTCTTCATAACTGTGAAATTAAAATAATGCCATTTTTTTACTCGAAAAATGCCGATTTTATACTATCAAAAAGGACCAGATCCTTTCTTTTCGTTTTTACTCCGAAAGTAAATAACATATTGAAAAACTAATTAGATATAAGTTTGTGGGATAAAATGTAGTTGTGATTTAATACTATAAACATAATTTACCGTTTATATTTAAAAATTTTATAGCATCTCATATGTGATGGAAGACGACCAAATTTAGCGTTTTTTGGATATTTTCAAAATTTCTTCACAAACTAAAGTTGATTTTTTTTCTGTAAGTGTTGGTTGAATTTCAATTATTCCTTTTTCATAATACAGGTAGGATATGTGGCATTACAAGGGATGTAAATTTAAGGGTTGGTTTGAACTGTTTGGGTAGGGTGGAGATAAAAACGGTAAAATTTTTGGATTTAAAAAAAAAAAAAATTTCCAAAACAATTTTTTAGCAATGAAATTTTCAACGCGGGCTTAATAGGGGTACCTAATTACAACCCCTATTTATTCTAAAAC